>JAHLJT010009419.1:201448919-201554659 GCA_031308135.1 Acheta domesticus | reverse complement strand
CACATGTCCTAATAAATACTAAACTACTCGACCAATTGCATTGTCCTTTTCCAAGAATAACAATGAAATGTTGTTCTAATAAACTACACCAACAATGATTTTTTTGCTCTCATTGTTTTTTGAAAAAAAAACTCAACTTCGTATGAGTGCACGGGAGTGGCGCGACCTCCGGATAACAAAAGCGACGGAAGGAGGAACACATGTCCTAATAAATACTAAACTACTCGACAAATTGCATTGTCCTTTTCCAAGAATAACAATGAAATGTTGTTCTAATAAACTACACCAACAATGATTTTTTTGCTCTCATGGTTCTTTTGAAAATAAAACTCAACTTCGTATGAGTGCACGGGAGTGGCGCGACCTCCGGATAACAAAAGCGACGGAAGGAGGAACACATGTCCTAATAAATACTAAACTACTCGACCAATTGCATTGTCCTTTTCCAAGAATAACAATGAAATGTTGTTCTAATAAACTACACCAACAATGATTTTTTTGCTCTCATGGTTTTTTGAAAATAAAACTCAACTTCGTATGAGTGCACGGGAGTGGCGGGACCTCCGGATAACAAAAGCGACGGAAGGAGGAACACATGTCCTAATAAATACTAAACTACTCGACAAATTGCATTGTCCTTTTCCAAGAATAACAATGAAATGTTGTTCTAATAAACTACACCAACAATGATTTTTTTGCTCTCATGTTCTTTTGAAAATTAAACTCAACTTCGTATGAGTGCACGGGAGTGGCGCGACCTCCGGATAACAAAAGCGACGGAAGGAGGAACACATGTCCTAATAAATACTAAACTACTCGACCAATTGCATTGTCCTTTTCCAAGAATAACAATGAAATGTTGTTCTAATAAACTACACCAACAATGATTTTTTTGCTCTCATTGTTCTTTTGAAAAAAAAACTCAACTTCGTATGAGTGCACGGGAGTGGCGCGACCTCCGGATAACAAAAGCGACGGAAGGAGGAACACATGTCCTAATAAATACTAAACTACTCGACAAATTGCATTGTCCTTTTCCAAGAATAACAATGAAATGTTGTTCTAATAAACTACACCAACAATGATTTTTTTGCTCTCATTGTTCTTTTGAAAAAAAACTCAACTTCGTATGAGTGCACGGGAGTGGCGCGACCTCCGGATAACAAAAGCGACGGAAGGAGGAACACATGTCCTAATAAATACTAAACTACTCGACAAATTGCATTGTCCTTTTCCAAGAATAACAATGAAATGTTGTTCTAATAAACTACACCAACAATGATTTTTTTGCTCTCATCGTTCTTTTGAAAATTAAACTCAACTTCGTATGAGTGCACGGGAGTGGCGGGACCTCCGGATAACAAAAGCGACGGAAGGAGGAACACATGTCCTAATAAATACTAAACTACTCGACCAATTGCATTGTCCTTTTCCAAGAATAACAATGAAATGTTGTTCTAATAAACTACACCAACAATGATTTTTTTGCTCTCATGGTTTTTTGAAAATAAAACTCAACTTCGTATGAGTGCACGGGAGTGGCGGGACCTCCGGATAACAAAAGCGACGGAAGGAGGAACACATGTCCTAATAAATACTAAACTACTCGACAAATTGCATTGTCCTTTTCCAAGAATAACAATGAAATGTTGTTCTAATAAACTACACCAACAATGATTTTTTTGCTCTCATGTTTTTTGAAAATTAAACTCAACTTCGTATGAGTGCACGGGAGTGGCGGGACCTCCGGATAACAAAAGCGACGGAAGGAGGAACACATGTCCTAATAAATACTAAACTACTCGACAAATTGCATTGTCCTTTTCCAAGAATAACAATGAAATGTTGTTCTAATAAACTACACCAACAATGATTTTTTTGCTCTCATGTTCTTTTGAAAAAAACTCAACTTCGTATGAGTGCACGGGAGTGGCGGGACCTCCGGATAACAAAAGCGACGGAAGGAGGAACACATGTCCTAATAAATACTAAACTACTCGACAAATTGCATTGTCCTTTTCCAAGAATAACAATGAAATGTTGTTCTAATAAACTACACCAACAATGATTTTTTTGCTCTCATTGTTCTTTTGAAAATAAAACTCAACTTCGTATGAGTGCACGGGAGTGGCGCGACCTCCGGATAACAAAAGCGACGGAAGGAGGAACACATGTCCTAATAAATACTAAACTACTCGACAAATTGCATTGTCCTTTTCCAAGAATAACAATGAAATGTTGTTCTAATAAACTACACCAACAATGATTTTTTTGCTCTCATGGTTCTTTTGAAAATAAACTCAACTTCGTATGAGTGCACGGGAGTGGCGCGACCTCCGGATAACAAAAGCGACGGAAGGAGGAACACATGTCCTAATAAATACTAAACTACTCGACAAATTGCATTGTCCTTTTCCAAGAATAACAATGAAATGTTGTTCTAATAAACTACACCAACAATGATTTTTTTGCTCTCATTGTTCTTTTGAAAATTAAACTCAACTTCGTATGAGTGCACGGGAGTGGCGGGACCTCCGGATAACAAAAGCGACGGAAGGAGGAACACATGTCCTAATAAATACTAAACTACTCGACCAATTGCATTGTCCTTTTCCAAGAATAACAATGAAATGTTGTTCTAATAAACTACACCAACAATGATTTTTTTGCTCTCATGTTTTTTTGAAAATAAACTCAACTTCGTATGAGTGCACGGGAGTGGCGCGACCTCCGGATAACAAAAGCGACGGAAGGAGGAACACATGTCCTAATAAATACTAAACTACTCGACCAATTGCATTGTCCTTTTCCAAGAATAACAATGAAATGTTGTTCTAATAAACTACACCAACAATGATTTTTTTGCTCTCATGGTTTTTTGAAAATAAAACTCAACTTCGTATGAGTGCACGGGAGTGGCGGGACCTCCGGATAACAAAAGCGACGGAAGGAGGAACACATGTCCTAATAAATACTAAACTACTCGACAAATTGCATTGTCCTTTTCCAAGAATAACAATGAAATGTTGTTCTAATAAACTACACCAACAATGATTTTTTTGCTCTCATTGTTCTTTTGAAAATAAAACTCAACTTCGTATGAGTGCACGGGAGTGGCGCGACCTCCGGATAACAAAAGCGACGGAAGGAGGAACACATGTCCTAATAAATACTAAACTACTCGACAAATTGCATTGTCCTTTTCCAAGAATAACAATGAAATGTTGTTCTAATAAACTACACCAACAATGATTTTTTTGCTCTCATGTTCTTTTGAAAAAAACTCAACTTCGTATGAGTGCACGGGAGTGGCGCGACCTCCGGATAACAAAAGCGACGGAAGGAGGAACACATGTCCTAATAAATACTAAACTACTCGACCAATTGCATTGTCCTTTTCCAAGAATAACAATGAAATGTTGTTCTAATAAACTACACCAACAATGATTTTTTTGCTCTCATGGTTCTTTTGAAAATAAAACTCAACTTCGTATGAGTGCACGGGAGTGGCGCGACCTCCGGATAACAAAAGCGACGGAAGGAGGAACACATGTCCTAATAAATACTAAACTACTCGACCAATTGCATTGTCCTTTTCCAAGAATAACAATGAAATGTTGTTCTAATAAACTACACCAACAATGATTTTTTTGCTCTCATGTTCTTTTGAAAATAAAACTCAACTTCGTATGAGTGCACGGGAGTGGCGGGACCTCCGGATAACAAAAGCGACGGAAGGAGGAACACATGTCCTAATAAATACTAAACTACTCGACCAATTGCATTGTCCTTTTCCAAGAATAACAATGAAATGTTGTTCTAATAAACTACACCAACAATGATTTTTTTGCTCTCATTGTTCTTTTGAAAAAAAACTCAACTTCGTATGAGTGCACGGGAGTGGCGCGACCTCCGGATAACAAAAGCGACGGAAGGAGGAACACATGTCCTAATAAATACTAAACTACTCGACCAATTGCATTGTCCTTTTCCAAGAATAACAATGAAATGTTGTTCTAATAAACTACACCAACAATGATTTTTTTGCTCTCATTGTTCTTTTGAAAATAAACTCAACTTCGTATGAGTGCACGGGAGTGGCGCGACCTCCGGATAACAAAAGCGACGGAAGGAGGAACACATGTCCTAATAAATACTAAACTACTCGACAATTGCATTGTCCTTTTCCAAGAATAACAATGAAATGTTGTTCTAATAAACTACACCAACAATGATTTTTTTGCTCTCATGTTCTTTTGAAAAAAAACTCAACTTCGTATGAGTGCACGGGAGTGGCGCGACCTCCGGATAACAAAAGCGACGGAAGGAGGAACACATGTCCTAATAAATACTAAACTACTCGACCAATTGCATTGTCCTTTTCCAAGAATAACAATGAAATGTTGTTCTAATAAACTACACCAACAATGATTTTTTTGCTCTCATTGTTCTTTTGAAAAAAAAACTCAACTTCGTATGAGTGCACGGGAGTGGCGCGACCTCCGGATAACAAAAGCGACGGAAGGAGGAACACATGTCCTAATAAATACTAAACTACTCGACCAATTGCATTGTCCTTTTCCACGAATAACAATGAAATGTTGTTCTAATAAACTACACCAACAATGATTTTTTTGCTCTCATTGTTCTTTTGAAAAAAAAACTCAACTTCGTATGAGTGCACGGGAGTGGCGCGACCTCCGGATAACAAAAGCGACGGAAGGAGGAACACATGTCCTAATAAATACTAAACTACTCGACCAATTGCATTGTCCTTTTCCAAGAATAACAATGAAATGTTGTTCTAATAAACTACACCAACAATGATTTTTTTGCTCTCATTGTTCTTTTGAAAAAAAACTCAACTTCGTATGAGTGCACGGGAGTGGCGCGACCTCCGGATAACAAAAGCGACGGAAGGAGGAACACATGTCCTAATAAATACTAAACTACTCGACCAATTGCATTGTCCTTTTCCAAGAATAACAATGAAATGTTGTTCTAATAAACTACACCAACAATGATTTTTTTGCTCTCATTGTTCTTTTGAAAAAAAAACTCAACTTCGTATGAGTGCACGGGAGTGGCGCGACCTCCGGATAACAAAAGCGACGGAAGGAGGAACACATGTCCTAATAAATACTAAACTACTCGACCAATTGCATTGTCCTTTTCCAAGAATAACAATGAAATGTTGTTCTAATAAACTACACCAACAATGATTTTTTTGCTCTCATTGTTCTTTTGAAAAAAAACTCAACTTCGTATGAGTGCACGGGAGTGGCGCGACCTCCGGATAACAAAAGCGACGGAAGGAGGAACACATGTCCTAATAAATACTAAACTACTCGACAATTGCATTGTCCTTTTCCAAGAATAACAATGAAATGTTGTTCTAATAAACTACACCAACAATGATTTTTTTGCTCTCATCGTTCTTTTGAAAATTAAACTCAACTTCGTATGAGTGCACGGGAGTGGCGCGACCTCCGGATAACAAAAGCGACGGAAGGAGGAACACATGTCCTAATAAATACTAAACTACTCGACCAATTGCATTGTCCTTTTCCAAGAATAACAATGAAATGTTGTTCTAATAAACTACACCAACAATGATTTTTTTGCTCTCATGTTCTTTTGAAAATAAACTCAACTTCGTATGAGTGCACGGGAGTGGCGCGACCTCCGGATAACAAAAGCGACGGAAGGAGGAACACATGTCCTAATAAATACTAAACTACTCGACAATTGCATTGTCCTTTTCCAAGAATAACAATGAAATGTTGTTCTAATAAACTACACCAACAATGATTTTTTTGCTCTCATGTTCTTTTGAAAATTAAACTCAACTTCGTATGAGTGCACGGGAGTGGCGCGACCTCCGGATAACAAAAGCGACGGAAGGAGGAACACATGTCCTAATAAATACTAAACTACTCGACCAATTGCATTGTCCTTTCCAAGAATAACAACGAAATGTTGTTTTAATAACTACAACCAACAATATTTTTTTGCTCTCATTGTTCTTTTGAAAAACAACTCAACTTCCGTATGAGTGCACGGAGTGGCGCGACCTCCGGATAACAAAAGCGACGGAAGGAGGAACACCTGTCCTAATAAATACTAAACTACTCGACAATCGCATTGTCCTTCCAAGAATAACAATGAAATATTGTTCTAATAACTACACCAACAATGATTTTTTTGCTCTCATTCGTTCTTTTGAAAATTAAAACTCAACTTCGTATGAGTGCACGGGAGTGGCGGCGAATCTCCGGATAACAAAAAGCGACGGACGGAAGGCACACATGTCCTAATAAATACTAAACTACTCGACCAAATTGTATTGTCCTTTTCCGAAGAATAACAATGAAATGTTGTTCTAATAAACTACACCAACAATGATTTTTTTGCTGTCATGGATTTTGGAAAATAAACTCAACTTCGTATGATGTGCACGGAGTGGCGCGACCTCAGGATAACAAAAGCGACGAAAGGAGGAACACATGTCCTAATAAATACTAAACTACTCGACCAATTGCATTGTCCATTTTCAAGAATAACAAGTAAATGTTGTTCTAATGAACTACACCAACAATGATTTTTTGCTCATCATCGTTCTTTGAAAATTAAACTTATACTCGTATTGAGTGCACCGGGATGTCGGCGGATCCTCGGATAAACAAAGAAGCGACGGAAGGAGGCACACATGTCCTAATAAATACTAAACTGCTCGTTCAAATTGCATTGTCGTTTTCCAAGAATAATAATGGAATATTGTTTTAATAAATTACACCAACAATGAATTATTTGCTCTTACCATTTTTTGAAAATTAAACATAACTAGACACTATTCGAAGCAAAAGTATCCTTCAAAATTTAAATATCTTTACACAGCATATTAACAATGATTCTCTTCATTTTTATCCTACTAATTTTCATTCTTTACTCCACTCTCTCTGCGTGCAAAAACGGATTTTTCCGCATTTGATTTTTAAAATGCCTATATACTTAGAATGTTTCAAAATTTTAAAAAAATATTTCCCACTTGTAAAAAGATGTGCACAATACTTTATGAAAAATAATTCCAAAGTTGTGTTTCGAAAAAATATTTTCAATATTTTTAAAGTAGGTTTTGAGGAAATTGGATTTATATAAAACTATGAAAAGTGTAATTTTTTAGGATTTTTTAAAGTGGTTTGCGAAAGTAAAAATATAAAAATCAATTCCAAAAATGAAAAACATATTTTATTTTCTTTAATTTTATTTTAAATTCGTAAGAAGTCTTTTTCTTACACCGTGGGGAAACCTAAATCGTAGAGGTTTAGGGTCTTGAACGGAATCAATGTTAAAAAATGGACAGTTTGATCGCAGCTGAAAATAATGTGTAAGTAAATTAGCTTGGATCATCTTCGAGACTGGACATAGACGTATGTAAACTGTATATATACTGACACTTAAAAAATTTACTCAATTTCGCGAGTTGTTACGATATTTTTTCGACGAGCCATTTTTACTTCAAAAAGCACACGACTTAATCACAATCAGAAACTCTTAGCAGAATACGATTGCAATCTCCCGTGAGAAACGTGGGCCGAGGAGAGTTTGTTATGACCGTGGTGTGTGACGCGAGATAGTATACAGTGAAGTGCTACTTATAAGTACAAGACCCTAAGATATGCTTTGATTGGCTGGAGAGATATTTATATGGAACCACGTCATTGGTTTATGCCAATAGAATAAAATATTAGGAAATTGCAAATAATACAATACAATACATAACTAAATATAAAAGCAATATATTTATTGCACTGATATATACTTGATTTTACCCTATTGTTATCTGCTACTGTAGAAAAATATCTTTCTGGCACAAATTTTTATTACATACGAAGTTAAAATAAGATATTACGGAAGAAATTTTGAGGAAGTTACATGTATATGCCATACTTAACACAAATTCCGTTATAAACTACATACAGAAATCATGTCTTCTGTTCTTACTGTGTTATGTGATATTATTTAGTTGTTAGAGCGGCGTCTCCCGACGAAGATTTTCTGGGGTTCAATGGTCTCCTATGTTTCTGGAACTGCGGCGCACTGTAAAAGCATGAAATGTCACAGTGGACCACGTTCCGTCTTCGCGCGTGAAGACAGTCCTCCATCAACACATCCCTGCCGGATGACGAAGGCCGGAGCTCCAAACGTGAGAATCGCCGCGCAGCTGCTTTGCACCCGTCAGCAAGCGATAGATAAGAGCTGTCGCGCGCCTCTGGAGGTCAAGCGAAAAAGACCCCATTGGTATGGCAGGGTTGAAATGCTCTGGAAAAACTTTTCCCCGTTAGTATTTAAACGGTTAATGAAACCATTATTTCAACCAGCATGAACTGCAATTAGTCTGATGCACTTACATTTGCCGTTACGCCAATTATATCATTATGGTGCCAGCACTTTTGAATACAAAGTTGTTGTCAATCCACCTCTCGTCAATACACTATTTGACGGCCTTCTTCCCTAACATCCTCATTTGGATGAGATCTCTTGTTCTCCAATCTACAATATGCTCTCTCGACCAAAACTTTTCGTTTTGAATTACACCTCCATCTGTATTCCATATGTTCCATTCACATCCAAAGTGACTTTTCTCCCCAAGGAAAATTTATCTTTTCTTTAATTATAGACTGCATTTTCGTTAACGTGCGCACTTGCTTTTCACGGACGTAAAAATCACAGAGCATTTCTGATTACGCATAAAATCGTGACAGCACTTATTTCATTCGGTGTAACATTTTCTTTACGAATTGTTTTAATGCTAGTTACTCCAACACCAATGTATGCCGCTGCTCTTTCTATGCCTTTTGTCGTAGTAACCAGTAGATGAATCACCTGCCTCAATTACACTCGCTATGAACTCCTGACCTTCACTGTGAATTGTCGAATTTCATTTCGAATTCGGTTTCGATTTTAAAGAATATTTTTGCTCGGACTAGTGTTCCTGTCATTCGGCGGGGCGCGTAATTCCGGTTCACACATACGTGGTTAGGCCAATTTTCCAAAAAACGGTGGGAGCAAAAAAATCATTGTTGGTGTAGTTTCTTAGAATAGCATTTTGTTTTTAGTGTAGGAAAAGGACAACGCAATTTGTGGGGTACTTCGGTATTCATTAGGATTTATGTGCTTCCATCCGTGGGTATTTGGATTCACAGTGTAATAAAATAGAATTTTTTTATGGATAGTATCGGAAGACAAAACACGGAAGTCTTGAAAACAATACTGTTGCGTAGTGCATTGTATTGTTGTTGATGCTTTTGAAAAGCACTTAAATTTTTAAAAATAATTTCATATGGAATAGTGTCTTTGTTATTTGCCATTCCGGTGCACACATGGGAGGTCGAGTTTAATTTTCCAAACACCGGTGAGAGCAAAAAAATCATTGTTGGTGTTCTTTATTAGAAAATTATTTCCTTCTTACTGTAGCAAAAAGGAAAATGCAATTTGTGGAGTAGTTTAGTATGTATTAGGATTTATGTGCTTCCATCGATGGGTTTTTGTAATCTCAGTGTAGCGAATTAGATTGTTATGCATATAGCATAGTATCGAAAGTCAAACAATTGAAAACAATACTGTTGCGTAGTGCAATGTATGATGTTAATGCTTTGTAAAGACATCTGAATTTTGAAGTATATTTTGGATTGGAATAGTGTCTTCGTAATTTGACACGGTGTGCCATTAAGGAGCACATATGCTTGGTTGAGTTTAATTTTACAAAACACGGTGAGAGCGAAAAAATTATTGTTGGTGTAGATTATGAGAACAACATTTAGTTGTGATTCTTGGAAAAGGACAATGCGATTTGTAAAGTAGTTTAGTATTTATTAGGACATGTGTTCCTCCTTCCGTCGCTTTTGTTATCCGGAGGTCCCGCCACTCCCGTGCACTCATACGAAGTTGAGTTTAATTTTCAAAAGAACAATGAGAGCAAAAAAATCATTGTTGGCGTAGTTTATTAGAACAACATTTCATTGTTATTCTTGGAAAAGGGACAATGCAATTTGTCGAGTAGTTTAGTATTTATTAGGACATGTGTTCCTCCTTCCGTCGCTTTTGTTATCCGGAGGTCGCGCCACTCCCGTGCACTCATACGAAGTTGAGTTTTTTTTCAAAAGAACAATGAGAGCAAAAAAATCATTGTTGGTGTAGTTTATTAGAACAACTTTTCATTGTTATTCGTGGAAAAGGACAATGCCATTTGTTGAGTAGTTTAGTATTTATTGGAACAATGTGTTCCTACTTCCGTCGCTTTTGTTATCCAGAGGTCGCGCCACTCCCGTGCACTCATACGAAGTTGAGTTTTATTTTCAAAAGAACGATGAGAGCAAAAAAAATCATTGTTGGTGTAGTTGATTAGAACAACATTTCGTTGATATTCTTGGAAAAGGACAATGCGATTTGTCGAGTAGTTTAGTATTTATTAGGACATGTGTTCCTCCTTCCGTCGCATTTGTTATCCGGAGGTCCCGCCACTCCCGTGCACTCATACGAAGTTGAGTTTATTTTCAAAAGAACGATGAGAGCAAAAAAATCATTGTTGGTGTAGTTTATTAGAACAACTTTCGTTGTTATTCGTGGAAAAGGACAATGCGATTTGTCGAGTAGTTTAGTATTTATTAGGACATGTGTTCCTCCTTCCGTCGCTTTGTTATCCGGAGGTCGCGCCACTCCCGTGCACTCATACGAAGTTGAGTTTTATTTTCAAAAAATCCATGAGAGCAAAAAAATCATTGTTGGTGTAGTTTATTAGAACAACATTTCATTGTAATTCTTGGAAAGGGACAATGCAATTGGTCGTGTAGTTTAGTATTTATTAGGACATGTGTTCCTCCTTCCGTCGCTTTTGTTATCCGGAGGTCGCGCCACTCCCGTGCACTGATACGAAGTTGAATATAATTTTCAAAAAATTCATGAGAGCAAAAAAATCATTGTTGGTGTAGTTTATTAGAACAACATTTAATTGTTATTCTTGGAAATGGACAATGCAATTGGTTGAGTAGTTTAGTATTTATTAGGATTTGTTTGCCTCCATGCGTCTTTTTTTTTATTTTCAGTGTAATGATTTAGATTTTTTTATAGATAGTATCGAAAGTCAAAAGTTTGAAATCAATACTTTTGCATAGTGCATTGTATTGTTGTTAGTTCTGTGATAAGACATTTTATTTTTGAATGATATATTTCCTTCGAAGATTGTTTTTGTTCTTGGCGGAGTTGCCCTATCTTGCGCCACATACGTGTCATTTTGTTCAATTTTTCAAAAAACGGTTAGAGCAAAAAAAATCATTGTAAGTGTGGTTTATTAGAATGAAGTTTGATTTGTTTGTTGGGGAAGGCCAATGCGATGTGTTTAGTATTTTAGTATTTAGTAGGATTGATGTGCCTCCATTGGTGTGTTTTTGGGTACCCAGTTAAAGGATTTACAATTTTTTCTTCGATAGTATCGAAAATAAAAAAGTTAAAAACAATATTGTTGTATATTGTATTGTATTGTGGTTGATGTTATGTGAGGATAAATTGATTTTGAATTAGAGTTTTGCCTTGATGAGTGATTTTCTTATCCTGCGAGAGTGCGTTGTTGCGGGTGACTCGTGAGTGGTTTTGTTGAATTTCGCAAAAAACGTTGAGAGCAAAAAATCAGCGTGTGTGTACATTGTTAGAACAATGTTTGGTTCTGTTTGTTGGGAAAGGACATTGCGAAATATTGAGTAGTTTAGTTTTTATGAGGAATTGTATGACTTGAATTGTGTTGTTTCTTGACAGTAGTGTAAAGAATTATTATTATTTATAGGGAATATTAAATGTTGAATATTTCGAACAACATTGTTGTATAGAGAATTGTTTTGTGGTTATTTTTGTGTCAAGAAAATCTAATTTTGATGGATAGTTTTTTTTCTACGAGTAGTTTTCTTACGCGTAGTTGTTGCGCCTGCCGGCATTTCGAAAATTCGTTTTTCTAAATTTTCGAAAAACGGTAAGAGCAAAAAAATTAATGTTTATATATTTGAAAAGCACAAAAATAGCACAATATTTTGTGTATAAAGAAAATTTGTTTTGGCTAATTGGCTTTGCCAGCTTAACATTAAGCCAGCAAAGCCACCCATTTTTGGAAAAAACCGTTGGAGCAAAAAAATTAATTTTTGGATATTTGGAAAGCACAAAACATAGCACAAAATTCTGGGTATAGAGAAAATGTGTTTTTTGAAAATGGCTTTGCCAGCTTAACGGACGTCCCCCCCCTCGGATCCGACAATGCTAGTCGGATCCCGAGGCCCAGTAGCACCTATCGCTCAGTAGGCGAGCAAGGTGGCAGACCATAGCCATACCAATCATTTCATCAACGTTTCAACGAATGTTTGTGTTGTTGTGCAAAGCGAGACATGACCGTGGTGCTGCGTTGTTACAAGTTACCAGGTATATGTTCAACCCAACACCTAAAAAGTAAGTGTAAGACTAAGATATTTTGCAATAAACTAAAGTTCTTAAAGTCTATTACACGTTTTTTTACCGCGGTAACCCTCTCCCAATAGCGGCTGATGTGATATTAATATTGCACATTTCTAGTGACCTTTGAAAAAAAACCTACAGTATTTATGCTTTCATGCTACATATCATACAACATCATTATAGCTTTACATTATAGCTATACATAAATATTATGTGCGGTTGCGTTATAAGAATAGCACATTTTTTCAGGAAACATTTCAATAATATCTATCTTCATCTTCTTTAAGCATTAAAACTTCCATTCCGTTGCGTCTCATAATTGGTCCATTCATCTTCTCTTCGGTCTTCCAAAATTCTTTTTTCCTCAGCTTATATTTCAGAATCTGCTTTGGTATTTGGTATTCTCCATTCTCTAAATACGGTTTCGTCGTGGTTAGTACGCATCTCTTCAAATAAATTATTCATGGGATTAAGTACCTTAAACTATGTATTTGTTTTTTGTATATTCGACACCTTCCAACCAAGAGATTGACGCAATCTCATTAACAATATCAACTCAGCAATCATTGGTCTTCGGACACGATTACGATGTAATGAAGTGAAAATGGATATTCCAGAACACCGAGAATGACTTTTCTCACTAATCTTCAAAGCGTAGGGAACATATTTTATATTTATAAAGATTTATGTTTGATCGAATAAGAGGGATAGGTGAAATGTCCACAACTTTCGATTATTCGAAGCCCGTCGAAGCTAATTCTGATATTCTATAGCAATTATCTAGTGATGATGTGTGTGATACACATGTCAGAGGATCTGACATGTGTATTTGTGTTAAAGTGTAGAATAATATTATGAGGAATTATGTAATCATTTCGTTCTATACTGTTACAATGGGGACTAGAGGAAGAAAGTGGTCCCAAATGATTACAAATAGAATTACGGTTTATGTTAAATTAACTTTGATCATTTCGATGATGAACAGATGTAAAAAGATTATGGGGTAAATATTTATTCCAAATTATTTGACGATTTTCCCAAGAATTTGAGGTAAATATTCATTTGAAACAAGTTGAAATAAAGTTACTAATACCAAGGCACGATTTTTTTTGGTAAAACAATTGGGTGTCTCAATAGGAAGGGGAGCCCCTTAATAGCTTGAGCCGTCGCCGGAGTCGGTCGTGGATGTGGGAACAGAATAGGATGCGCAGGCAGGTGGAGATACCTGTGCTGCAAGGGCGAATGGAGATCTGAGAGCTGATAGCGATGACTGTGATTGCTACGGTCGCTCTGAGAGAGAAAAGACCGCATCAGCCACCCTTTGCTCCACTTGACATCAAGGATACTCCCCAACTTCGTCTTGAGCAATCCCTCCTTTGTGTGAATAGGGCATTTGCATTTTATATTGACACCCTGCTGGGGCGGGGCCGGTCGAGATTACTTCCCCCACACTAATTAGAGGTCCAGTGCATTCTTCCAGTTGGCCCTGCGTTACCATTTCCACTGCAGGTGGCTCTTAATTGTTACTGTGCCGAATCATCTGAGACTCGTTAGCTTATTGAAGAGAGGAACCGAATTCATCGGTTACTAAGAAGCTTAGTTTAATCTGTTGTATCATGATTTCTCAAGGGTACCTTCGAGAGTAATTATGTAAGTTGAAAGGTATCTTTTTTATTTTAGAATAATTATTTATGAAGAGCTTTTTGCCCGTTTTAAATAGTAAAGAATGAATATATGGTGTAATGTCATCCTTTCATAATTTTAGAAGTTAGATTAGTATCAATATTTTTTCTTCCTGAACACGTGTTTTGCGGTAGTAATAACTTTGATATTGGCGAGCAATGAACTTAAAGAAATCTGGAAACGACGACGAATCAATTACCTATATTTATCGTTTTTAAAGCAAACATGAATTCAAATCCAAAAGTAGATTCGCTGCAATAGAGGATTCATGATAGAAGATTCTACCTTCACTGAAGTAAATGAGATTTCTATTTAGTACAGAATTAAGTATATGCCATTAATTATATTTAATGGTTTGCTTAGTTTGTATTCTTAAAAGTAAACATTGTTTAAAAGTACTTCTATCATTTAAAGTATTAGTACATAACCAGAAATTAACTGAAAAATAAATTATGTAGTACGTGTATGCAGATCGTGTAGAATGAAATATTTTCCATTCTTCAATATTGTTTCTGTTGTGCCTACATTATCATGCATTTAACAGTAAGAGTCTTGGCGTTCATCTAGAAAATCAAATTGTACCGTCAAATTTTTACACGGAGGTCGAAGAAAACAGATCCTGAATTGCTTCTTCATTTAAAATTGGGGAAGACACTGGAACATTCATATCTTTGCTTTGCCGAAACCATAGGGTGGTAGAGATATCAGTTGGGACGTGTCAAGAGTGAGGTCATTTGTGTTAAAGTGATTTTAATGAACAAGAACTCCTGACCATAATTATGTGCTGTGAGTTCTTTTTGTTATTGTTAATCAGATACCGTAGCGTAGTATCTGCGAGTGTGTCGTAGCGTCCTACTCTGTGTATTACGCAGCAACACCGCCCTCCTCTACATCTTTCTGTCAACCTAATTTTGTTCGTGCCTGGTAGTTGTACTACATCTAATATCAAGTATTTTTTTATTATTTTTACCTTATTTTCATACAAAAATTACGAAAAATTAGCGAAAAAAGAAAATTTTGTATATAAGATTAATTCCTTTGGTTTAATTCCTTTTTGAACGAGAAATTATTATTGAATGTATCTACTACAAAATCCAGCCCTTGCACTTTATTTGCGGTATCATTTGAGAAGACAATTCTGTAAATACCAAATATTCTTGTCCGTCGTTATGTAAACAGCAACGACGTAACAACATGACAACGGCGTCAGCCACTTTCTGATTCTATTATTAGTAGAGGATTAATAATTTTGGTTAAGTTTCACGATATATTCAGAGCATTCATTTACAAAATTAAATTATTACTAAATTAATACTAAATTTAATTATGGTACTTCACACAAATTGTCGATTTTAGTTTCTCTTTTGTGATGGTATAAATTGTTTTCCTATTTAAGAGAACACTTGACTTTTATATTCCTCTCTACGATTTCTCAAAATTACAATTTTCTTAATTGCAAGGTTTAGGTAGAAAATTTCATGTTCCTCGAAATCGTCCATCGAATGTCCATCGAATATTTTAAGAACTTTAAACATTATAATATAACGGAATAATAAGAGTTCTCAAGACAGTTACTATTCATTGCGTTGTCAAGATCCCATTGTTTCAATTTGAAACATGTTTATTCCCTTTAATACTCCGGGTTACTTTCAAACCCTCATATAGGTAAAGAGTTCCTTAAGAATCATAAAATCTAGATGCAAACAATGCATAGGTGGCAGATGAAAAAATAAAATTAATTTTTATATTTGAGCTTGAAGCTCAATAAAAGTTCATGCTTATTTTAAATATACAAATAATATTTTGTAATTTTTAATTTAGAGAAAATTCCCATGAGTTACTGTGTCAAAAAGTACGTGGAAAGCATAGTATGAATCATTTTCTTTCCCCTCTGGACAATTTTGAAGGATTAACATAGTTGGAATAATCTCTGAGTCAAATCTTATAAGTAATTACGGACATTTGGAAATGGTGCTATACCATCACGTTCATCTATTGATGAGAAAACTCTTTACAGGACGAGATGTACAAGAAGAAATGTTTTTGGACAGCTTGCAAGATTGATGCCTCACGATCGTGACCTATGACTTTTTTCGTTAGTCGTAATGGTCCATTCCGTCAAAACACAATGATTCATTACGATTCACCGATTGAATATATAGTGAACTTCATCAGGAAGGTTCAACGAGAAAAGTCTGCAATTACATTGCATGACATGCTGTAATCATCTAAATAATATTCCCTTACTGCACTTGGTAATGTTTGTTTGTTGTTTCAAGACAATTAAGAACGATTTTCCTCAACAATAATTACTCTGAAATCTTTTTGCATTATGGTCAGGTCCCGTATTCCGAAACTGGACATTCATATTCCTTATAAATTCCACTGTGACCAATAAACAAATGTGGGGTGTTAAATTAATTAAGAAATCATGATCTTCAATATAGTTTAATTATCAATAGAAAAATATTTATCACACGGTGAAGTCGAACACTTCATAATTTTTCCCCACCGACCAGTTTTAATTTCTTTTGAATTTAAGTAGTTTTCCATTTCCTTTCCAATTTTCCAACGACTGATTCGTTTACTGTCTGTAATTTGGATTCACCCAATACACCTTTCCAAATAAAAGAACGCGATAACACGGAACAAATAAATTGTACGAAAAATGAAGTCATGTAATCATGACAGGTAGGATACATGCGCTATTAATCTACTGTTGACAAAAAATTTCCAAATATATATTTTTTATTTATTTAACCTTCACACAATATGGACAGTATGTAGGGCATACATTTTTAAATGGTTTATGATTTTAAATTTCTGTAGATACGGCATGGAACCTTAGTTATACAGTCAAATTTAAATTCATTATTTCTATGGAAGGAACAAACGTGTGTTGTCAAGTTGTATAACTTGACATCAAACACTTTCACAAGAATATTGATATATCTTCCCGAGCTGCTTTATAATTTTTGCTTCCGTACTTACGTTGAAATTCATTCGATATGCCTGTCATTACTGACATTGATTTGAGAATTTCTGCATCATTAGCTTACAAAATTTCAACCTACTACATAATTCCAGAAAGTATTTTTTGGACAAAATCAAAATTTCAATATTAAATGAAGGTAAATCGTTGTTCGTGATGTCTGATCTAAAATACAAACGCGCTTTGCAGAGGATCCTTTTTTATGCTTATTTTCTTCATTTTTTCCTTAGTAAAAATGACTCGAGACAAATTTTAAAGAAATAATTTACCCTCGACTGCATCAAGTAAACGGGCGCACTCCCTCCTTGTACCGCTATCCGTTAACTACCGTCTTGTACGACTATGTACAACACTGAACAAGTGGAGTGGATGTAAGCTTGGAAGGGAACAACACAGTCGTGTTCGGAGGATGGGAAGGCGGCTGGAGCTAATGGCGCGCGCCGGGGTAAACAGGCGAGAGACTGGCGGCGCGCGCCACACACGACGCCGCCGCCTCAGCCGCCTCTCCGCCTCGCCTCCTTCGCCTCCGCGTCGCTTCTACCCCTACCCGCCATCGCCACCGCTGCCACCACGGCAGCCAGTGCTCTGGTCATCACCGACACCACATCCGTCGCTTCTCATTCTTTGCCTCTTTCGTTTCCACTAATTCGCCGTCTTCCACTTCTCCATCGTTCCTGCCTCTGCCCATCATCGCCACCGCTGCCACCATGCCAGCGTCTACTGTGGTCATCACCACCACCACATCTATCTCTTCTCCGTTTTTACCTCCTTCGCCTCCACTATATAATTTTGCCTCCACGTCGTTTCTACCTCTACACGCCATCGCCACCGTTGCCATTACAACCACTACTGTGGTCATCACCAACACCGCATCTCATCTCTTCTCCGTCTTTGCTTCCTTCGCCTCCACTGTATCATTTTGCCTCCGCATCGCTTCTACCCCTACCCGCCATCGCCACCGCTGCCAACATAGAAGCCACCACTGCGATCAACACTGCCACCACATCTATCTCCTCTTCGCCTCTGTCTCTGCCTACTTCGCTTCCATTATATCACCGTTTTCGCTTCTGCGTCACTACTACACTTTCCCGCTACCGCCACCACATCTGTCTCCTCTGCCACTTCTGCAGTCATCACCACCACCACATGTGTCTCCTCTCAGTCTTTGCCCCTTTCGTTTCCACTAATTCGCCGTCTTCCCTTCTCATCGCTCCTGACTCTGCCTGTCATCACCACTGCTGCTATCATGGCAGCCAGCACTGCTATCATCATCACCACCACATATATCTGACTTCCGCATTTGCCTTTGCGTCACAGCGACTCTATTCTGCTACCGCCACCGCTGCCAACATGACAGCAAATACCACCACTACGACCACATTTATCTCCTCTCCGCCTTTGCCTCCTTCGCCTCCACTTTATCACCATCTTCGCCTTCGGGTCGCTACTACCCCTACACTCCACCTCCACTGTTTGCCTCCATTGCAGCCACCGCTGCAATCATCACCGCCACATCTACCTCATCTCACCGACTGCTTTTACCTTCTGACCTCCGTCGCCATTCTTGTGCTAAACCTAGGTTTTATCTCCTGGCGCAGCTTTGAGTTACATCTTCCCCTTATTACTCCCGTTGGCTTCCCACATTTAGTTGCCGCCTATGCGTCCAATTCAGTATGCAAAGACTTTATCAATTTGTTCCATTATCTGCACACAGCGCCATTACGCTACTATTCGAACATGCGCCCGCCGTCTAGTCTCTATTCGCTCCATCATCGCTATTGCCATTGCCATCGCCTTATAGGCATGATATCTCCACTACTACAAGTTATTCATGATTCCGGTCGCGATATTATCATTTGAAAATAACCACCACCGTCCTCCCAGAACTACGCTGAAATACCATTCCCAGCAACGTAATCAATCTACCTCTACCACACTTATTCCACCTCAATGACTAGAAAATTATAAATGTTGATATTTAACTAGCTAGCCTATTACGTTACGGTCATCGTCAAGCTTTCCGCCATTGCGAGGTATTCCGTCCCAGAGAGCAGAAGTGGTGGCGAAGAAGACAGAAAACGAAGAGGAGGAACGGAGGTCGTGGAGGATGTGTCGGAGGCGGCGGCGGCGGCGGCGGCGGCTCGAGCCACTTTCGTTCCAGCGCCGCATTCGCCACGCGCCTCCCGGCAGCGGCAGCAGCGGCGGCGGCGGCGGCGGCCAGTAATTAAAGCCTCGCCTCCCTTCCACCCGCGCCCGCCGCCTGCCGCCCGCCCCGGCCACTCCCACGTACGTGCTGGGCGCGCGCGAAGATGACCGGGTAATGCGCCTTGTGGTACTCCCTGCACGTCGCAACATCCACCTCTGCCACCACCAGCGTCACCCTCACCGCGGCCGCCATCGCCCTCAACGCCGCCACTGGCACCACCCAGCCCATGTCTACTGCCGCCACCGACGCCACTGCTATCACCGCCGCCACCACTGGTACCACCACCACCTCCACCACCGCCACCTCCATCTGCACCTCTGGTCACCACCGACATCACTACCACCAACGACATCACTGCCACCACCGACATCACTGCCATCACCAACACCGCCACCATCGCTACCACTGTCGCCACCACCATCACCACCGCTACAACTGCCACCACTGGTACCACCACCGCTCCCACGTCTCCCACCGCCACCACCGTTACCACTACCACCACCGCCATCATTGCTACTACCACCCTCACCATCACCACCACTGCCACCACCCTCACCATCACCACCACTGTCACCACCGTCACTACTACCATCACCACCACCACCACTACTATCAACACCGCCACCACTGAAACCACATACGCTCCGATGTCCCCCATCACTAGCACCACCGCAACCAACGCCACCATTGCCACCGCCGCCGCCGCCACCATCGCAACCACCGCCACTATCACCACCACCGTTCCCGGCGCCGTCGCTCCACGCACGTGGAGATTAGCGCGCCGCGCGCGGCCGCTGCCCTTTGACCGCTCGAGGAGCACGCGGGGTCCTCGAATTTAGGAGGAGTTTATGCTGTAATATGAGTGTTTTACGGCGCCCGATGAATGATGCCGCCGCGATTTGCGTAGTCCCGTATGCAGGGTTACGGCTTCCGCGGCGTGTAAATTTCCGGAATATAAAGGTGATGCTAATTCCCGACAAGTAGTAGCTTTATCTTCAATTTGAAGCTCGTGAATGTGTAGGCGAATGTCCGCCGTATAACATTTTGTTCAGAAAAGGTCTTTTAATTCTTTTCGTAGATTTGTGGATGGTGAAAATGTGCAGTGAAGCGATGTTGGGTAATGTTCATAAGCACGTTTTCAAAACGTTAATTTTGTTATAATCCTTGATTAGTGACATGCCCTTCAAATTAAAGCTGATTAATGTGTACTTGCGTACGTACCATGTACCTGTTTGCACTTTATGATTCTTCTTAACGTCTTTCCAGTGGGAGCTATTAAATATTTTTTAACTTAAACGAATAAATAGCTACTAAAATCCATTTCAAAATAAAATAAAATCGAAGCAAGAAAAAGGTTTGATTCGCAGAATCGTTGTTTTCTAAACTAGTCTTCTAAATTCTCTCTCTCTCTCTCTCTCTCTCTCTTTGTATGACATCATCGTGATCTCTGATGAAGATCTCTGTGATGGAAATAAGAGTTAACTTGCTGTACTAGAACGTATTATATAGATGCAGGGGTGGATCCAGCCGATCAATTTGAAGGGGGGGCCATCATAGACTTATGTTAAATAACAAACATTTATTATTATATTTATATTTTTTTTGTAGTGTATATATGTTCCTGTACAATATTATTTCTTCAAATAATTACACGATTCTAACATAAATATTTAAATCAATTTTTCCAAATAAGAGAAGGTAACAAACGAAAACTCTAGACTTTTTCTTTGGCGGGGGGCATGGTCCCCATGCCCCTCAATCCCTTGGATCTACCACTGTATTGATGGATTGTTCTTATAAGTGTACACTGGGAACATCCCAAAATTACGTATTTTTCAAGTATCTCAAAACAAGAAGTAAAGAAACGACTGAAACTGATTTTATCGTAAATAATATGTCTTGCTGGTAATTCAGATTTCTTTTTTGAGGGCTCGCATAGGTTTATGTCATATCGGTATGATTTTTCACACTTGACTAGATTTTGCTTCTGTTTCTCCGATGTGTACCAAATTGAGAACGTTGTATATTCTTAATTTCCAAGTCTTGAATACTTCCAAGTAAATTTTTAAATTTACAAATTACCAAGGCTGTGAATGCGCAGAGTATTAAGAAATATTTTGTTCGAATTATTCAGTTAATTTACTTTTACTTTTAGAAACCCGTAAATGTCTACCACTCTCCCAACTCTTGACGATTTTTCAAACACTTTTCTTTTTATTTATGTTCAGAATTTTTCTTCTCTTAATGCTTCAGACCTAGTGCACCTGGATAGGTAGTAATTACCTTTCACAGCGTCACAAACTGACAAAGGAATGCCTTCTCCCGAATGTGTTCCGGGCGATGTTAACGGATGCGCGTAGGTCTTCTGACTAAAATCGTGAAAGCAAATGCGTCCTCGCTTCTTCTCGGAACGTTTGGATACACTTCTTAGCTGCCGAATGGGGGAACATCTCAATTCCGTCGTAACTAATTGAGCACAGATACATTTATTTCTGGTTCGCTTTGTAACAGATACATTAGGATCTTTGATGGAAGTGGGGTTCCCACCCGCGAGATCTGTGGAGGAATTTAAAGCGAAGCCCTGTGGAAATTCGGTCTTCACCTCAATAACATTACCCTTATCAGCGTTTTTCGATTTCTGAGTTGGCTGTCATTAGGCGAAGTAGTACTTAGGACCTCAAAGGGTGATCGGTGCAGCTGCCCTCTCAATTAATTGCTGTGGAAGTTCTTTGGCTCCGGACGCAAGCCAGGCATCTGAATTACTTCATTGAAACGAGACGAAACTCTTCTGCTAAAAGCCCCTCAGAAACGACCTCCGGTGTCTAACCGTAGCCGCAGCTAACTTCACAGATGTCAACGAGACGGATCTGAAAGAAATTTAGATAATGGACGTGACAAGCTTTAGAATCTTTCCTTGATAGACATAAAAACTTCCATATAAGCTCCGAAATATGTTGGGATTTTTGTGCCAATGCAATTTGTTCATAACATTACAAAAACTAGAAAATTTACAAAACCTATGTGTACATTTAACCCTGAAATGCTCGCGTGGGTTAATGTTACCTTAATGCTCACGTGGGGTCAGTATCACGCCAGTGGATTTTAGTACACACAAAGGGAAAATATTAATATTGACTAGGTAATGTTTATTAAGAAATGTTTATTATCACATTTTTATCATTACAGAATAGTGTTGCACACTAATATTTACTTTAGTAATGAAAAATATTTATTTTGTAAAAATTACATTCTTCACACAATACTTTCATATGTTCTTTGCACAATAATTTATTGCAAGTTGCACAAGAAAACGGAGTTTCCCGTTCTGACGAACGGGGTCATACTTCGGACCGCCCAAACTCATATTTGGTTCGTGGTTGTGCATCCTCTTCCACTTGAGGCAGATATTTTTTTAACGATTATCGCAGGTCTCCCGGTAGGTTCAATGATTTTGCACGCTCTTCCATGTGAAGTCTTACATTTCTCATTCCAAATTCTTTGAGAAACGTTTCCTTACATATTTCTTTCTTTTATTTGGGGAAACGATAATCTGGGCATTTATTCCGAGTGGTGTTCTTCATTATATATTCAAATATCTCCCTTACTGGAGCCAAGCGGTCAAACTCCTTTCTTTGATTTCGAGTCATCAACCGTATAGCCCTCAGTAAGAATTCAAATCGTGTCGGAGACATTTCGCATTTAGATATTGGTAATCCCAAACTATCATCTGCCCAGAAATCTTGGGTAATAGTGTGTGACGCGTTTTTCACTCCTGCAAGATACAATAAGCCTATAAGCGCCTTGCAACCCCTATCAGCACCATATCGTTTCATCTTCATAAATACCATAACGTCCCAATAGTTGTCACTAATGAGAAGTTGATGGGACCTTACATTAAAAAAAAGTGTTTGATATTTTCTTCTTCGGAAATTGTTTCACAGGTAGTTTATTGAACACTGAATGAGTGAAAATAACTTTTTTATCTGAAACTCCTGGTCTTATTTTTATTCTCTTGATATTATCGGCCTATCTTTTATCACGCAAGATGTAAACACATAAAAAGAAAGCAGGAATTTTTTAAAATTTATTGTGAATACTTTACTAAACTACCTTTTTTCTGAAAAGATACTTTTCTGATTCACTTACAGTTTCCTGTAAAGGCGTACAAATCTACAAGTATTTCGTAGACGATAAAAAAGGCTATGGTAAACTAAAAAAATAGAATTTTGTTCTTAATATGACATACGTAGATAATAATTACCGAATTACACAGTAATAATTAATTTCACAGCTGTTGGATAGATTATTCATTATTATTGATAATTATTTTACAAATTCTCTTTAAACGCTAGTAAATGTGTACCTTCACGCGTGCAATGATAACAGTGCTCCCTATATCATTGCCTATAAGGAATGCTCAAAAGAACCCAGGAAGAAGTTTCGTGTTTCCAGGAGCACTCTCTCAGGTGCTCCCTAGTGTAGAGCAGGTCTCCGCGACAGACAACCGGCGCGCGGGGCGGGGCGGGGGAGCGGAGGGGCAGGGGTGCGGAGGGGGGAGTGGAGGGGCGGGGGAGCGGAGGGGCTGGGGGAGTGAGTGGTCGGGGGAGCGGAGGGACGGGGGAGTGGAGGGGCGGGGGAGTGGAGGGGCGGGGGAGTGGAGGGGCGGGGGAGTGGAGGGGCGGGGGAGCGGAGGGGCGGGGGGCGGAGAGAGCGGGGGAGTGGGGGCGGGGGAGCGGAGGGGCGGGGGAGAGGAAGGGCGGGGGAGCGGAGGGGCGGGGGAGCGGAGGGGCGGGGGAGCGGAGGGGCTGAGGAGGGGAGCGGGGGGGGCGGGGGACGGCGGGCCGGAGGGTGGGCGGGGGCCACGCCGGAGGTCCTGCACCAGAGCTAATGCCCCCATTACGAGGGAACCGCCCCCGACCGCACCGCATCGTAATTACCCCCTGATTTCTTAATTCCCCGATCCGCTCGGCTGCAGCCGCTCGTCCGCTCGCTCGCTCGCTCGCTCCGCCACAGACGTCGCCCCTGTGGCGGCGCCGCGTCGAGCCGCCGCCGCGGCGCGCCCGGCCCGAATTGATAACAAAAAATAAATAATCAAATTGTGGCCGGCTGTTTTTTGGGGAGAAACGGCGACGAGCGGCAGTCGTGCAGACTTAATTGTGCGCTTGAGACAGACGCCGCTCCCACAAGGCGGATGCTGCAGTCGCTTTATTAAAATGTGTTTTAATAAACGACTCATTACAAAAAAAAAGTTCTCTCCGGCCCCTCTGGCTACCGGAGCTTATTTCGTTTCTTAAAGTATCAAGCGACTGAGATATGAATAAGTAAATTATAAGAGGTTGCCACCTAAATGAATGGGTGCCTCTGTAAGAAATCACTGTGAAGACTGTCGAGGAAGATATTCGTGAGTGGAATAGTCGCTTCTTTCTTGGGCATTCCGAACATACTGTTGCTTGTTGTACGCGGGGTATAATTATGCATAAAATTACGTGTCGTCTGGTTAATGAGATATTTCAGAAATTAGACATGTACCTGAAATTCAAGAATTTTCTGTCCGAAAGTAAATTGTAGTTAACAAGCAAAGACGATCCTGGATACATTTTTTCGACATGTATGGTTTTAATAGTTTAATGCGCTTGAACTCGTTTTTCTCTCTTTCTGGTTTCGTAAGAGCTGAGAGTAGTCACTTTTGATGTTCATATTTGTAAAAGTTACTGACAGTAGTTATTGGCTTATAACCGGGAGTATTGATTGAAAATATCTTCATCATTATGATTATAGCCGTTGTTCCAGAATATTAGAATTCTATTAATTTCACTTTGCCTGCATTTTCAATTCTTTGTATTTTCAACGAGTTCTGATTAATTAAATACGCCAACGAACATTCACCACACAGTGAGGTGAATTCTCATTTCTACTGGCCCTGAAATTTTCACCAATGTTGCTGTTGAGAAATTACGACAGTACCTAAAAGAAGAGATTAATTTCGGTTTTAAAAATAGAGAAATCGTGAGGTTCAAACAGGTCATTCCGAACGATTTTACTTTTTTGATATTTATCAATCTATTTATGCACGATGCTTATGTACGATACACACACGCATAACAGCACGAAGTTTCTATAAATTCCACAACTTACTAACTCATTCGTATTTCAAAAGAAAAGATTTCTCATATTTTCGTATCTCGCTTCTCCTGGCTCTGTACTCCCACACGGAGTTGTCACACAAACATATCTACCGGACAAATATCTATTACGAGACATGAATTGCACCACGGAAAACGGCGGTTACGTGTAACCCTTGGCGCCTTCGGGGTTAATCCTCCGAGTTCACGTTATCTGGCAGAGATCCTGGCGACGAATTCCACCTCGGCGCTCTCCGGATAAAGGCCGCGTTTGTTTGGGGCTTCTCCTCCTCCAAAGATAAGGCACGATTAGAAGTGCGCTCCGGAGGCACCGAGCGTAATAAAGATATCAACTTTGTCATCGGCCGATGTCGGTACACGCCGGCGCCGCATTCGCGATCCGTAGATAGCGTAAACGTGGATTTATTTCCAGCTTTTGTCCCGGGCGCCGAGAAAGGAGTTTTCGTGTAACTCTATAATTTCTCGGGAATTACTTTCCGAGGCGACATTAATTGCTGGAATCTATCCCCGAATATTATCATCATTTTTATTTCCAACGACGCGCAGTCACAGCGCTCCGGGTGGCGCGCGGTCGAACAAACAAGCCGTCGGGGCCGACGAGATATATGGGGAAGACGGACGCCAGGCGCGCTCGCGGGGGCCGCTGCCCCGTGCGGACACCCACTGCGCATGCGCGAGGCCCACTGGGTTTGTGGCTGCAGCTGCCCCTATTTGACGGAAATGATGTTCCTTGCGAATGGAATAAAGTGAATATGCCTTTCAGGATGTGAGTTTACGGTTCGCATGCCCGGTTTTTTTTTGTTTGATTCAATGCTTGCGGTTTGTTTGGACTATTCCGATGACTTGTGTGAGGTTGTCTATTTCAAGATTTCTTTAATATTTTGTTTTTCTTGTCCGTTTCGTTTCCAAGTTTGATGGCAATTTTTGATGGAGTTATTATGTCGCATAAAAGGACACGCACGTGAGCGTATTGAAAGGTATGTGGTATGTGTATCGTCTGTGCACTCTACCTTTTGAATGTTTCCACAATATCCTCCTGGAAGTTTATTATTAATGCCTACGCTCATCGCAAAAGAATTTCCATGTAACTGTCACTTAAGTAAATTACACGCTTTATCAAAACGTGTTTATGTAGGCCTAAAACATTAATTTCTGACATCACAGTGCGAAATTAATCTTAAGTATTCAAGAGGGCAAGGTATAAGAAAAAAATCGTAAGTATCCTATAGGCACCAGGAAAAAAGAATTAAAGTTTAAAAGTGATTTTAATAGATATCGAAGCTGGCTTGAATCTTGTTCATAGAAAAGTTTTTAAATATTAAATGAAACTTGGCCTCACCCATTTAAAATTGCCCTTACCCTCAAATATACAATAGTAAAGAAAATCTCGCAGGACGAAAAAATATGATGCGCAATGAATTATAAAATGAATGAAATGAGTAAATTGGCGAGTGTATGGAAAAGCCCCCAGAATGATTAGTTCACCTGTATGATTAGACATTTGATTGCATTACAACTCATTCAATTTCATACCTTAAACATCTGTGTGTCGTTCATTACGATTCTGAAATAGTTAATAGTCTCAACAGGGTAAGAATACAAGACCGTATGAGATACTTTGAAAGAGTTGTACTTTCAATGTTACTTCTTTTACTGTTCAAAATAAGCGAATAAACGAAGTAATTTTACCTTACAAGAGATCATGTGAAATGAAATTATGGGATATCGATTCTCCCTCTTTGGATATTTATACATTATTCGTTATCTCAGATCTGAGTGAGCCAGAGTGGTAATTCCAGAGTGGTATTGTTTCGTGTTCGTGTTCATAGTAGGTGTCAGGCAAAGATCTTCACAATACGCCTGACCAAAAAATCCCCCCGAACTTAACATCAATGGAAATCGCATCCCTTGGACTTCTTCAGCAGTGAAGTACCTAAGAGTATTAGTTGACAAAAGATTACAGTGGTAACCCCATATCCACGCAACTGCTAATGAAGCTTTGGTCAAAACGTCGAAAATGTTTCCTTTAATTAACTCAAGATCTGCCACGAGTATCGAAAGCCGAATATTACTGCACAGATCAATTATTTAACCCACTCTAACCTATGCATCTCCAGTATGGGGTGGCACAGCATCCAGTAACCTTCAAAAGTTAGTTGTATTCCAAAAGAAGTTCCTAAGAAAGATCCTCAAGGCATCATGGTCTATTCCAAATTCCCAAATTCATCGCGAGCGAAATGTATTGCCATTAAATGAATACATAAACAAAATAGCTGACCATTTCTTTCAAAATCTTTACTCTTCCCCCTGTTTCACAATATTTAATCTGGGCCGCCGTGCTCCATGGCCTCGTATTAAATCAAGATTCCCCAAGGATAGACTGAGGCCACCATAACTTGTGTTTCTACACCTTTCCCAGCACTACCTTAATTTCAACATATTATCCTCAAATCGAACCTTGAAGCCTAAACAAATCTTAGAACTTTAGACCATGTTTTCACGAGTAGGAATGAATACTCATTTGCTATGGATGGCCATATCCAAAACGTTATAATATAAAATGTACTGTTTTCAAATCCCTCGAGAGACAGAAATGTCGAACAAAAAATAAATTTAATAAAATGTATTCATGTATGATTTCTTAACACACGTCCTTCATTCAGAGTTTCAGGTTTACGTGAAAATAATCTAAACATTATCTCTTATGAAAGCGAGAGTTATACTGTGATAGGCTGTTATAACAAAATTCAGGATATGATAGTAATTATGGGATGTGCATTACGGCAACAAAAGAACAAAGAACACGGAAATTCCAGACAATACTATAATTCTACTAATTCCCAATAATAACCTTGCTACTACAGACAGCACATGACAGTTACAACCTTTAGAAAAACAGCAGCTGCAGCAATAGAAACAATAATAATAGCGGTAGAGGTGGTGGTAGAGGTATGAGAGCAGTGGATGGTAGTTATAGTAGTAGTGGAGATGGTAGCGATAGAAGACGCGGTGGTAGTGGCGGTAGTAGCAGTAGCAGAAGAAGATGAAGGAAAAGATGGGGAAGAAGAATAAGAAGAAAAAAGAGAAGGGGGATGAAGAGGAGAATACAACGCTGTCATATGTATGATAGGAAAAACATTTTCCCAACAGCCTCTGCGAAGAACCAAGCATTCAACGAAAGCGTTAGGCCCAAGATAAAAGCAGAAGAAATATGTTTAAGAAATATTTTGACCTCGAAGTACTGGTTCGTATTGACAGAATGAAGTCTATTTTACCTCACGCCTCTGATCATTATTTCAGAACTACCTCTGAAATAAAGGTTCCTTTACAAGGATTATTGACATACATACAAACACCATTTTATACACACACCACAAACACACATGCACACGGCGATTTGTTTGATTTTAAAAGAGCAAACTTACAAACATTGAATGTATCCGAATCATGAATATCAGAGAACTTCCTGACAGGAAAGATACGAAGTATATGTTTACAGTTTTATATGTCTCTTACAATTTCCTCATTGTTTTAATTATCCGTGCCTAATATGTTTATGGTAGCCCCGATACTGTTCAAAGTAAGTTAGTTAAGAGTTCCACTTTCAACGTATTACAAGGTACAAAGTTCGGACCAAAATTCGTATTATAAGGCATATTTTTGAACCTGCTTACACACTGCACCGAACGTTAGAGTATCTGCAATAAAATATGCTACTTTCCTATGTTGTGTATTATAGTTTGCCAGTTCTAAATTATGTTTACATAGTTGCTCAGCAATAGCTGAGAAACGAATAGGTTATTCTTAATACCTGCTATTCTGAAATCTCGAAGCGAATATTTTCTTTGACTTTTCTTCCATTGAATAATTTACTTTCATTATATACTATCTATATCCTTAAGAATCAATGTTCGTATTTTCTCGCTCTTACAAATGTAAGAAAATATTACTTTCTCGCCCTAATGAATGTAGGATGAGAAGTATTGTAATTGTGCGTTAGAAAACAGCGAATTTTTGGCAGAAAAACTATTATTGCCGGATATTGATAACAAAAAATGTATAAATCCTTTCTTATACACAGTAAATTACTTCCTCTAACACGTGGTGTAGCCAGAATTTGTGTGCGGGTGTTTGATACCGACACATCGACAGCAAAATGTCTGTCTGTTCGTCAATCTGCCCATCTGTGATCAACGCTAGTACATAAAGCGCTCAGCCGATTTTCTCCAAAATTGGTATTCTCCGATGGATCTGAACGAACTCGAGGCTTTGGAAGTTTCAAACGGATATTTTGATTTTTAGGGTATTTTACGTTAAGCCTCAAAAATATTTTCAAAATCTTCTCAAAAATGGCTCCAAATTTTTTGATTCAACTTTGTCTTCGAATAGCATAAAGAACACTTGAGAGAATGTACAGGTCTCATTTTCGTTGAAAAGCCAGACATTTCGAAAATTGCAAAAGTGCGATTTTTTGGGGGCGTCTTCCTATAATTACAATACTGAAAGTAAAGATTTTTACAGAATTAAATCTGTACTTTATAGATAGGTCTTGAAAACAGGCCATGTTCAGTTTTTCGGAAATATGAGTAGTAATTTCGTGTAATTTTTCGTGCCATGTACGCAATTTTTACATTTCTATTTAACAATTTTTTTCTCAAAACCACTCCAAAGTTTTTCTTTAGATTTTCTCCTTGTATCTATAAAGGGACGGTTAAAATATGGTGTTGGTACCATTTTCAGCAAACTCTCCATATTTTGAAAATTACAAAAATTTTAAAAAGTAACATTTCAAAAATACAAAATTGAAAATTGAGATTTTCGCCTTACACAAATTCTATTGTAAACAATCCGTTTTTTTAAATAGTTCGTGGACAATTTTTTGAATAATGGAGTAGTTTGCGCGTAATTATTGCATTGCTTGAAATTAATATAATTTATACGAAAAATATTTTCTTACAAAACGCTACAATTTTTTCCACGTATAGAAAAAGGGACGTTTAAATGAATGGCGCTAGTCTATTTTCGTTGAACCCTCAGAATTTTTACAAATTGCAAATGTAGAAATAATGCAAGACGTTTCTGCTGTTGTAGCACCACTAGTTTTCTACTTCACTTCCACTCTACTGGAAGATTTTGCAGCTCCCACATTACAACAAAAAAGTACCACGGCCAAATCTGATGCGCACCACAATCAAAGAAGCACTTCCATCACATCTCGCACGTGATCCAGCACAAAACATGCATCCTGTCTGATTCTTTGGTTGCGGTCTAGCACTCACGAAACATTGCGAACAAGCCCAAAGCGAGGACCTTCGAGAAATTCCGATCAACGACTCTTCGGTTCCACTCGCAGACTTTGTCACACGTGCCAATCCCCTCGACCTCGTTTTCGTTCATCCGCGATCTCCAGAACTTCAACTTCGTTTGGTTTTTCTTGCCGTTTCCGCGTAAAGCGTGACTTTCACCGCCGCCACCGAAAGCGGCGTTGGCCTCGCGCGTGCGGATTCCCGCACGGCGGCACGCTCCGGGCGTGCAGCCTCCGGTCACGTGACGCGCGCGTCTCCCGCATCGCCGGGGCAATTAACGCCGCCGCCGCCGCCGCGAAGCCTCCGCCTCCCCCTCCGCGGCGCGGCGCGGCGCGGCGCGTCGCGACGCCTCATTAGGGTGCCGCTTTACGCGCCGACGCCGTCGCTCACGTGCGCGCGGGTCACGCGTCGCTTCCACGCGACCTCCACCAGCGCACGACGCCGCACGGTCGATCCACGGAGCCTCGTAACTCAGTCTTCGATTATTCCGCAGCTGAGATTACATTCATCCCGACTTCTACTTTATTTACACGGTGCGAAAGAATGCAAGCGATCGTGAATTTGATGTTTTTACTTTTCCGTATACATACGTATATACGGAGTAATATACGTAGTGTAGGGAAAGTTGTGCAATGCTGCTCGAAATATTCGGCAGAATAAATTCATTGCCGGGCCGTGATAACGAAAATGTTGATAAAACCAGTTGCTAAATTAAGAAAAAAAAAATCCTCTAACACATGGTGTAGCCAGAAACCCTGATTTGTGCGTCCTTCATGCCGAAAAAAACCATTGAAAGCAAAACGTCCGTCCGTCCGTCCGCCCGAAAATTAAGAAAGTTCTGGCCGTTTCAGAGGTGCCTATGGATTCGTTAAATACCGAGGAACTCATAAAAAATAAAATATTTATGGTAATTATAATAGCAATAATATAATATTTTGATTTTCACTGAAAAATTCCAATAATTGATTGTGTTATTCCGACTATTCTCATACTGCATGCCCCAATAAAAATCTCAAATGCAGTATGTCACTGCTTGCGTCAAATCTGACGTCAGGCGACATCAAGGTTCCAAAGAAGAGGCAGCCTGCCATTAAATATTTTCTATTCATGAGTCAAGCATTATAAAACTGCAATATTTTCTATATTCTTCTTTTCAAAGAACTATTGTTACACTGTGTTATTTCTATACTCGTGAAGACTTTTTGTTGCTTTGTTCGTGAAGTAAGCTTTTCACCGACCTGCTCCGCAGATGTAGTCATAGGTTAAATGTGAGAAACCCCGACGACCTCCACCATAGCACAACGAAGCACAGTTATACGGTGGAGTCCCGATAACACGAAGCACAATTATTCTATATTTCCATATTTTTAATTATCCCGTCAAATTCTTCTCACACGACGAGAGCGAAAATCTGGAATGATACAAAAAATCAATTTTATCTCTTTTCCGGTTGAAGATATCGACATTTTACACGTTTTATTCAAGTCTGTCAGTCTGCAACCACTCGCCTGCGCAGCAAATTCTTCTGTTCATGTGTTCAACAGTCAAGCGTCTGGACGCGCAGGCAACTGACTATCGAGTTCCTCCACCGCATGTCAAAGTAACTGCCAACCTTCTTTTAACGTCGAGCCAGTGTCACTCGAATATTTTGAACCCGCAGCGCGGTCGCCTAGACGCAACCGTCTCTCCCCTTCCCGGCGACCTTCACAACCAACAATTTCATTTTCAGTTACTTGGACTTAACTGCCAAAGTTATTGCTAAGAATAAATAAAATAATTTGACTACATACTAATTACATGAATTAATCATTAATACACAAGTTAGAATTACTATTAATTCGCTTATTTACATTGATACAAAAGTCCTTTACTAGTCTTTCTCCAACTTATTAATTTGCTCTGATGTTACTATAATATATATATATATATATATATATATATATATATATATGTATATATACTAGCGATGTTTACAGCTCTATGTTGGCCGTTTATCGCATCCAATGCGCCATTTTGTTTTGTCATGCTAAGAGTGTTGTAACATATCTCTTCTTTCCATTGCCACTTTTACACCATCCTTCTATTCACTCTTCGCCGTCCTCTTTTCCTCCGTCTTGCTGGTGTCCAGTTATAACCTTAGGTTATAAAAGGTTTATAACTATAATATATACTTCTCAAATAACTCAAGTAAAAACTCATACAGAACCATCGATTTGTTGTACTAATCTTCACCTGAAATTTTATACATTTGTCCCTAATAGTAATTGTCACATGGCTGAATTGTGTATTCTAACGCAAATCCTGCTTATTCCTTCCAATGAAATCTGTAGAAAATGGCGTCGCCCTTACTTGTGGACAGTTGGTGACGTTGTATTTAGCGCTCTAGGTAGTTGCTGGAGGATGCAATCGGAGGATCGGTCAATCTAGTAATTCAACACACTGCCACTCCGTTGAAATAATGCATCAATTGAACTACAGACTTGTTTCCACGTACTCGAAGTACAAGTGAATGAACACAAAATTAAATCCGAAAATACACAAAAAACTCTTTTAGAGCTTCCTAATCTTTCAACTTTCGTTGCATCTCCAATTCCTTTATGTGTAACGTCTGCTTGGAGCTATGTTTTTGTATAGGACCTTTCTCGGGCAAGCAACAGAACGAACTGAGGCAGAACTATACTTCAATTTATTTAGAGCTACATTCGACGTAATTCAGCTATTACGATGTCATCCAATCGGGAGGTTGAACGTTCCCATTGTGGCGTCACTGCAGTGACGTATAAGCTCCAGATTGGATGACTACCGTAACAGATGATTTACGTCAAATGCAGCTTTAAATAAATCGAAGTACAGGCGTGAACAACTACAGGACACGACTACCTTGCCAGCCACCTGCACCGCATAGGGGTCTTCGAAACCGACGCCTGTGTGCTCTGTAATGGTCCAAAGATGGATGCAACACACCTTCCGATGTGCCCAGCCCTGAGTGCCAACACAAACTCGGCAGAGGACGACTTCTACAGAGAGACAGTCCGTCTATACTGGTCAGCGCGTCACCAAATGGTTAACCTGCCAAGGGTGGGTGTTGGCTAGTAAGTAAGTAAGTACAGGCGTGAAGTGCAACCGCTCTTACCTCTCTCTTCTGCTACTTCTGTGCACGCTCTGTGCCTGGTTACCTCTTCCCCACTAGGCGATGGATGCTCGGTGACCTACGAGTACCTCTCTCTGGTCAGACGTGCGAATTTAAATGGTCTCGCGGGCGAAAACGTGAGGCGAACCGGCCTACCCCAGGCTGGCGGTCATACTGTGGAAGCGGAAAGGAGTCGAAACTGTACAATGTGTTCATATAATTGTTAGTTTAATTATATTATTATTTATGGGTTGTTGATAATAACAAAATAAAATAAAATTCTTATTTTTAAATTGGAAATAAGCCTAATTTAGGACATTTGATTACGTGTAAACCTGCAATGCACATTATCGTTTCAAGCCAGAAATGTAAATATCGCGGGCAGCCAACCTGCCTTACTCAAACCGCCCCATTATGAATCTGCCATGTGTTTACTCTTCTCCGTCAGTGCGTGATAGGCAAACATCCAAAATCGAGAAAATTACCGTGTTTTTGAGCGCATCAAACGTCTTTCTCCAAGATTGCCAGCCACGCCGCGTACCCCCCAGACCGAATCCGCGGGTGGCCCCCGGACGGCGGACGGGGAGCCCCAAGGTGCGAATTATCCCAGAGCCACGAAATTTCGCTTCCCTGTGGAGGAACCGTGATGCGAGCCAGCTCTGGGCGCCCGACCACTCTCTTCCCCCCCCCCATCTTTCGACCATCCGCGTACGCCTTCCCTTCCCCCTTTCTCTACCCTCCCTAACTGCTCAACTCTCTCCATTCCTCACCTTTTCTCGGCCCCTCGTTCGCCCCCTCCCTTACTCATTCCCTTGCCCACACCTTCGCCCACGCTTTCGCACATTTCCTTGTTCATACCCTCGCCCACTTCTTCGCCCCCTCCCACGCCCCCACTCTCGCCCCCTCGCCTGCCCCCTCTCTCGCCATCGCCCTCGCCACTTCCTTCTCCCCCTCCCTCGTCCTCCCCTTCGCCCATGCACTCGCCCACGCTCTCATCCATGCACTCGCACATGCACACCCTCGCCCACGTCCTCGCTCCCTCCTCCTTCCCCTCCCTCTCCGTTGCCTTCGCCATAGCCCACGCCTTCGCCCAAACTCTCGCACTCTCCTTCTCCCCATCCCTCGCCCTCACCTATGCCTTCGCACATTCCTCGCCCACGTCCTCGCTCACTTCTTCGCCCTCTCCCTGGCCCCCTTCCGGGCCCCTGCCCCCTCCCACTCGGTCAGTATAAATTGGGGAGGGGCGGCGCAGCGGCGCGCACGGCGCGTCGGCGCTTTCGCCCGCGGCCATCCGGCAATCTCGGCGGCGGCGGCGGCGTGGAATTATATTTCGGGGGACGTGGAAAATATATAGGCGTTATTAATACGGCGGGGTGCCGCCCCCGGACCACCCTGCGCGGGCAGGTGACAGGGGAGGCGGCGCCCGGGCGGGGCCGCGGAAGTGGGGGAGGCGGTGGCCATGCAGGGGCGGCTGTGGCGGAAGGGGAGACAAGTTATGGCTCTAGCACGAAGGCATGGGAAACGGGGGAAAGGTGAGTGACGATGGGGTCCGGGGTGAATATGTAAGAGAAGTGGATAAATTACTCATTGTGATTGTGAGGGTAGTGCAAGTGTGGTGCTCTTTTCAAGAGAAATGTGAGAGTTTTTACGTGAGTGCCAAACGTAAGTAATTGAAGGAAATTGAAATATTACTTACTAAATTATCATTACTATAAGAATTTTTGAGATGTATATTGAGGAGAAAATTTTGGGTACAGAAATTATTCATGTGATATGAAATTTTACTTCCAATATCACATCCTATTGTGGATGATTACGGTATAGCGACGATGACGCTGATGGTAGATATCGGTGTATAGTTGTTATTGGCTATGTGTAGTGGCGGGCAGAGCGATAGAGTGCTGCATACAGTGGTAAACTGTATCCAGAGGTCATGAGTTGCGGCCGCGGGTCGTGGAGTGCAGCAGCAAACCGTGGTGATCGACGGAGTAAAAGTCGACGGATGGCAAATGGCAGCGAGTAGCGCGGTAAAACGTTAGCGAGTAGGATGGCAAATGGTAGCGAGTAGCGAGCCGAAGGATGACAGGACGGTCTGGGGCGGAGAAAGGCGTCTCTAAGGCAAAGGTCTCAGACGGAGATTGCATCCTGGGCGCGTCGCCAGCCGCTTCCTCGCCGTCGCCGTCGCCGTCGCCGTCGCCGTCGCCGTCGCCCTCGCCCTCGCCCTCGCCCTCGCCCTCGCCCTCGCCCTCCCCATCGCCATTGCCCCGGCCCGCCCCCGCGCCCACACCCGCCCGGTCCTCGCCCGCCCCCAATCGCGCGCCCGCCGCCGCCCGCCCCCGGCGCGAGGAGGCCACACACGGCGGGCGCGTGGCCGCCCGCAGGCGCGCCCCCGCCCCGCCGCCCCCCGCCGCGCCACGGCGCGCCACGCGGCGATTCATTAGGCCCCATTATACTTCGCGCCGACGCCGCGGGCGCGCCTCTCAGGAGTTCGGGAAATCTCGGTATTATTGTAATTATTTTCGTTTAGTTTGTCTAACCTCCTGTTTGTTTGTTTTTTACGACGTTTTTATTGCTTTATTGTCCTTTGGGATGAATGGTGCCTTGTATATTTTCGAGGAAATGACAAAAAGATACTTGGACGATTGTCTTCGCGATGTTTAAATACATAGCGCTTTCTTCAAGAAAAAGTCCAGGTAAAATGTAGTTTCTTTGGAATTTGAAATGATCACAGGTGTTACTGAAGCTATAGTAACTTGGCATTTCTGATTGTTCCCAACTATACGACGCACCACCTCGCAAATTTTCGAGGGGCAGTATTCAGAAGAGTATTTAATGTACTCATGTGAACACTACACTGCTGAACGTAATATTAATTTACGGAAAATTATAACTTTAAATCAAATGTTGTTGTAATTTCCTTGCAAACAAAATAAAATTATTCCCACTATTTCATTTTAGGTAAGAATTCTTTTTTGCCTGATGTACTGCAATTGATTCCATGAGGACTTGCCCGATATACGCGACCTTAATTGAAACGATACCGAAGAAAACATGATCATCTAAAAAGAGTTCATAATAACAACATAGTAATAGTAGCTTACTAAGGAGTATATTGTTAAAAAACGTTGACTTTATTGTTACGTAATAACACCGGCACCTCAGAAGAACGCTACTGATTGGAATTGCCTGTTGTGCAACGAGGCCGAGACCTTGCTTTCAACTGCTTGTCAAATGTGCGGACGAGATAAATACCGGGCCTGAAGTGTTGATCACAATTTTCTTTGGTGCGCCGTCTATGTGCATGTGAAAATAATACTGTTTGCGTGCTGTCTGAATGCTGACGAAGCAGAAATTCAGGGATATGCTGACCAGGCAAACCATTACTGTGCTTGCTTACTTCGTTTGTTGCCAAGACGTCGATCTTGGGACTTAATAAGTCTATTTAATTTGTCATTGCCAATTCGTCTAGTGCGCCAGCCGACCGTGATGTTCTGAATATGGACAATAGGAATTCGAGGTCACACCATTGATTTGTCATGGATTAATTTATTTTAAAAATCAATTAACTATGTGATGTTAGATTACCAGGTAGGACTAAGTGTGCATAGCTCACTGTCGCGTACAATTATAAATAAATCCTCCTAATAAATCCTTAAAATTAAAAACAACCAAAATGTTGTACGAAATACTAAATAAGAGTTAGAGTATTTACATATACATATTGTAACAAGCGATACTACGTTGCGCTTTACGCTACACGGTAGGCTGCTAGCTGCTACTCAGTGGAATGGCGAGTCACGGCTTGTGGGTACGCCACGACATGGAAGGGGGGCGTGATTTGAAGCGATTCGGACGGATAGGAAAGAAGGCGGGTGGCCACGAAATATTGGAATCTTTGATTCCGGACGCGTCAACTGCTAAGATCATTAGTCCCGTTGGTAGGTTGTATGTTTCGTTGTGGAAGGTGGCGATGATCTTACCCCGCTGGATGGCCAGATCCGACGCTGACATACGCGATGGCTTTGCGGGTTTTTTTCTATACCACAAGCGTGAGACTGCCTCAGCCGGGACAACCTCTACGCTCCCAGACTGGTCTCCGACGTGTGTGGTAGTGCAAACCACGTGTGTGCATGTGTGTGTGTGTAAGGGGGTGAGGGTAGGACGAGAATGGGGAAGGAAAGATCGTACGCGATCTGTGGCTCGTTTGTTAGGGAACTGCTTCAGCATTCGCCTGACTGTGGTCGGAGAAGCCGCTTAAAACTAAAGACCAGAGCAGCTGCCCGCTAGAATTCGGGAGGGAGGGTAAGTGATGGGGGCAGGGTGGGGGCCGGGACAGAGTCCATGAGAGTCCTGAGACCATCGCTGGTCCTCATCTTCCGCGACCGATGTCTGAAACCTCCGATCTTTGTAGCTCTTTGTTGTAGCTATTCTTTCCATTCTTCCACTGTACAAACATAGTTATATTATTATTATTATTATTAGAAATTGAATCTTTTCTAATAAAATATTAAGTATAGATTATAAAGAGTTTTCAGTCTTTATCAATCACCTTTTTTTATCCCTCTTAAACATACTCCTCATTTAATGTATATCTTCGATACAAACAAAATGGCCATTCAATAACCTGTTTTTGCTAAGGAAATCTTATATTAGCAAATTCAGTCTCAAATAAAGAAAATGTTTCAATCCATTATTATACTACTAATTCATTTCTTTCTACTTGTTACACACATAGACTGACAATAGTTGGAAAAAGAGAATTAAAATAAAAAAAGTCGATCAAAATTTATTTTTGTATAATATCAATGAAATTAACCGTTTAAAACTAATTTTACCACGTAGAATACAAAAATAGTAACGAAAAATCTCTATCAACTACTTGTTTTTGTTATAACCATTTCATCAGTTTTGAAAAAATAACGAAATAATTAAGAACATAAGGTTGTTTTATAATATTTAATATATTATGATTTAGTGTGAAAAGTGATACATTCATCTACTTTAGGCGAAGAAAATAATTTAAAATATTAACATACCCTACATAAAATGTTAACACTTGTTCGCGATGTCTAATCTTTTTTCCTCAGAAGCCAACATAGTCACTATTACTGCTGAATCCTAATGGTCATGATTTTGATATCCAGGTTTTCCAAAGCCCTAAAATCCTTAAGAAGTGTTTGACCTTAGTTGTTGCTAATTTTGCCCAGAATTCCGGGTTATGAACCCAAATGAGAAAGCAAGAAATGAAGTGATATGTGACACCCCGTGGCTGATCTGAAGATGGACATTTTTTCATTAAACTTCTCTTTAAAGACAGTGTTACAGATCACTTATTCTAATAAGAGGTCCTATAAAAATACCCATTAAGTTAGGATTCACTTAACTGCGAAAACTGACACATTGAATGTTTAAAATCTTCACATTTTTTAAACAGCCTACACAAATTGTTTGCATTAGTCCTAATTTAATCCTAAAATAAAAAGGCTCCGCACCCAAGATTCAAGTACGATTTGTAGTTCCTTCATTATCCCATCTTCGTTGAAACGTGTCCAAAAATTACATTCCTTACTGTCAAATCTTGAGTAAACTATGTATCTCTATTGTTCTGAAGGATGATCTTGTTACTACCAAAAGTTTCCAGTTTTGCAATCTACAGCCAAGACGTTTAGTATTTTGATTTGATAGTCACACTATCTCACAAAGTAACGAATAAAAATCAATAAGCAATGAATAAAATCGGGTTCACTGAGGTCTGAGGTTCGTTAATAGGGTCACAAGTGTCTTGAGAAATATATTATTTTCATCATTGAAATTGCTACCCGGAATGGTAAATTATATTCAAATAGATTCCACGTTACAATATAGAAGTGAAAATTCTGGAATTCGGAATACATATTATGAACATTTACAAGACAAAAAGTGTGTAGGTAACTGAAGAGAATTATTTTTGAGTCATTCCATTTCACTCACCCATTTTTTCATTAAGTCAAATATAGGCATTTCCGGAGTATTCATTCCTATAAATCTCAGTATTAATATTTTTTTTAGAAAATTTCGTGTGAAACCGGTGCGGTCTGAACTGTGAATGTTATTTATTCGCAAAGAAGGTTACACACTTTTTACACCAAAGAAAATAATATGCCGATGTCCATATGCAAATCTGCAACCGCAATGAAGGGAACAGTTTCGAAAAAGAAGTTGTTAATATCGATGTCTGAAATATTCAAAAGCTGTTCTTACCAAACATGTCTAAAGAAAGATGTGAAAACAACAATAAATATTTATATTCCACATCACATAAAAAGTGGTTAACTTATTCAGTTGTGCAAAGCATCATCACATCTGCTTCCCGAACTCTAGCATTTGTGAACCATTTTATATTCCATTTGAATAGGAAATGTCTCGGCTATTCCAATGAATGTCATCTGTGTGAATTTCCGATTATTCCTTCAAAGTGAAGCGACCTTAGCCATTCACGCATTGACGTATAATGGCAGAGTGAAATCCGCCATACAAGGGGCGGCGACGGTGCGGCGGAGCGCCCCAAATAGGCCTGGCGGCGGGCGGCGGCGGGCGCAGCGCGGAAACGGGTGACCGCATGCGGGTGCCGCCACCGAAACAAGGCGCTCGAAGGTCGTCAGGCGCCGCCGCGCCGCGCCGCGCCGCAGGCTCACGAAATCTCGCCGCCACCGCGGCGCACGATGTTCGGAATTGTCATTCTAAACGGACAGGAATCAGAATGGCCGAAAACATACATAAAATACATCCTAATAGCGGGTTGCAGCTGCAAAAAACGCAGCTCAACAAAACCTCAGAAAACCTCTGGTTAAAAAAATCTCTGGTTTAAAAAGAACATCTGGTTTAAAAAAAATCTGGTTTAAAAAATGCATCTGGTTTAAAAAAGATCTGGTTTAAAAAACCTGGTTTAAAAACATCTTTTTTAAACCTCTGATTTAAAAAAAGCACGTACACTGCTCAAGAAAAACAAACAAAATTCTCTCGAATAATGCAGCAGTAAGTTAAAAATTTTAACAAAGACAGTCTTTTCAAAGAGGCTAGTGCATCGTAGTATAGTACATATATGTCTACGTACAATAGTTTTTTTTGTACACATAAAGATTAGCAAAATGTTGCTGTTCCATAACGCAACAAGTGAATAGCAAATGTTTAAGTGTAGGCGGCCTCTTCCTTCGAGACTTGCTGCCTTGCTGTCGTAAGCAGTCACGCACCGAGTATGAGAATTCAGTCGGTACGCGCCGTATGATAATTGGAGGATTAACTCATTCGAATATTTGCACCTAAATAGACTCTGTCCCTATTTCTCCCCTATTTCCCAATCTTTGCACACACACAAACATCCACAAATACAAACAATTTTGAATGAGCATATTTCATAAACATACATTGTTTAAATTAAATCAACATTTGTGCAAGTCATGCACTTTGCTTGGCTACACTTTTTTCCAAATTAATTTGCCTCTATTTTAACCACAGAAGAACAAAAGCAAAGGAGACTGGTTGTCGTTCACTACATTCACTACCAGTCATCGCGACAGAGCTGTCTTTTGTTTTCGGCTATCTTACCGATGCCAAAGATGCTACGAAACAAACACTGAATTGAATTTTGATGTAGTTAGTATTGATATTTTAAGTCTGATATTTACGTATTCCTTATGGCAAATCTGATGTTTTCTCAACCGATGCGTCAACTCGATTTACTACAGTCCATCGATAAGACATCTTTCAAACAAATCCTATAGCCTATCACTCTCCCGCGCTCCCCCTCCCTTCTCCTCGTACCCAAACACATGGAATCTGGCCCTTCGCAAAGGGTCGCAAAACTCACGTCATAACCGGGCAGATTGCATTGTTGGTAGTGTTAACTGCTGTTGTTAAGTTTACGGAAAGACGTCTCAAAAAACCTTCGTCAACATACATTATTTGTCTCTCTGTTGCAATTGAACGTTCTAGAAATGAGGAAGATAAAAAGCCACAAACGAAAGAAATAGCTAAACACTACACAGAAAATGGGATTGTACTGGACGGTTCTGTGCTTACGTGTGATGTTTATGGCTGTGAAATGGCAGTGGAAAAAACATTTGAAAGTTATTTTTCTGCATATAAAAACTTTCTGAGAGATAAGGGTCTAAATTTTGACTTCCCTAATACTGAGATGAACAACGTAATTCAACATAATTATTTTCTTTTATGACAAAGAGAAAAGTGATGTCATTAATAATGTAAACCTTTTTTTAATGTAACTTATATTAACTTTTCTGTTTTCCGTCAACATTTCCTGTGGATTTGCCATATCATGGTAAAAACCATATACTATATTTATATATAACATGCACCAATTTTTTTGCACCTAAGCATGCACCTATTTTTAATATTTTTTGCTATTTTAACACCTCAGTTAGGAAAGGTTTGACCCTAAAAGTCCGGCCTCTATATATCACAATCGCTATATATACATATATATACATACATATATATACATACATATACATATATATCACAAATTTTCCTTTGGTCCGTCATATACATAAATCCATACACTGCGGGCCTTGACAGTGCGCGTCGTGCCTGAGAGACCCATTCGCGCTTGCGACAAGGAAATTGTACTCCCTTCTCCCGCATTAGCTCGTCTCGTGTTTAGATGGATCGTAACTAACTATCGTGACCACGTTTTACCGGAGTTTGAAACAAGAAATAATCCGTCTCTTTCTCTAGTATTAATGCGGCAACACAATTGCACGGATCGCTGCAACACGAAAGCGTAAACACCAAGCGGGTTGCTTAATAAAACAATTGACAGCGATTCGTGATGCTGGACTAATATTATTAACCGACAGCGCGTACAGACGTCCCGTTTCGCCTGTTCGGTGTTGTCACGTCCGTGTTCTCGGGTCAGAGTTCGACTGACTCGGCCTCTCCCACTCCTTCGGCCCACCCTCTGCTGACCTTTGCTCGGGCGAGGTTTCGCTTTTGTCTGGGCGAGCGCGGGTCGTCCTGTGTAGTAGGTTCGTACTGGAAACAGTGACGCGCACATGGCTTAGGGCAAGGATTACATGACGAAATCGAGTCGGCAGGTTTTATTTAAGACAATTTTACACACCACACATATGTATATAAAGTGATAAAAATTGTATTTTTTCAGATACCTGATAACGATTGCTAAGTTAATTTGTAGAGATTTTCAAGAAGATCCTGCCAGGTTAATCAAAATATGCGGCGTAATGAGATTGGTCAAAATAGCTCTGGTGGCAGGTATTGCCAGACGAGAAACTTCCGGCAACCAAGCATCAACATTCACATATTTTAAAATTTTTCCAAGATTATTTTTAAAAAATGGCGAGACTTTCATCAACACAGACCCTATGTTCCAGGAAGTGTAGTATTCTGACTTTCAGAACTGGGCAGTCTCATTCTGAATGCATTAAATTGGAAGAGAGACGTCCTTTGTTTATTCACGTTTTTAGATTATAATAATTATAATAACTAATTATTAGTGATTATAATAAATGTTATAAAAATGTATTTCGTAGTTTAGGAACGGAGTTAGCTATGTTCTTATTGTAATGTGTCTGGCAAACATTTAAATTCGCAGGGCGCGCCGTGGACTGCGCGCTCTTTTGGGGCGGCCGAAGGAGCATGGGGCACATTCCCATGACGATGAGGTGACGGAGCAAGTTTGGACGAAAAAAGGGGCGCCTGCTATGTAAGGACAAGTAGGCGTCATAGCAACCAGTCGTGGAATTGGAACTGTTCGTGGAGACGTACGTGACTAGTGATGTACACACTGCTACGCTGGATTAATTTACTCCCCTGGTCTTTGCTCCTTAGAAATTGTGGTGTGAGGACTTCTTCTGGATTTCAGCACTTTGGAACTGGAGTTGGCTTTTTCTCCTGGTGAACTGTGGACTCTTGGCAATGTAATTTGTACGAATGCGGAAAGTGGAAAATTGTAGCTGTGGCTGTCGTTAAGTTTGTGTACAGATTACTTAATAGCCTTCGCTTATCTTGCTATCTTTGGGCTTCGCAGCTCGCCACAGTTAACCCAGGAGATACACCATCGGTCCCGGAACTATACTGCGATTTTTCTAGGAAGAGCTCTCAAGATAACTCAAATCCCATCTTCGCGATGGAATATGTCACGGCATTTCACGTCTTTTCTCGGTCTTGCCGGTAGAAGTCGCATGATCGCAAGCACTGCTTCATACGGTCGCGATTGTGCGAAATCTAGCGGAACGACTGTGAATGATACGAAATGCCGTGACATATTCCATCGCGAAGATGGGATTTGAGTTATCTTGAGAGCTCTTCCTACAAAAATCGCAGTATAGCGTGTTTCTCGCATTTTCAGCAAGTGCGCATGCACGGCTGCGGGCGGCGTCATCGACGCGGCGACCGCGCCGGCCGGCCGGCGGGCGTACGAGCCCACAAAGGCCAATTGAGCGGCGCTCCAGAGCCTGTATTTAGCGGGCCATCGGGGCGTGTTCCGGGCTACCGATTTTTTGAGCGGTGCGGCCGCGCGGCATTGTTCTGCAGCGCGCGTTCGAACTGTTCGGAGAGGGAGGGGCGTGTCGCCTCGGCCACTTGCGTCCGCATGTAAATGCGAAGCAGGTTTCTGACGCGCCGGCGGCAGCGACGGCTGCTTCGCTGGAGGCGGCGGCGGAGGCCGTGGATGTGAAAGGACGGGCGATGCGGTGGAGGAGCAGGCGATCGTGCGGAGACGGTGATCGAGGCGAAAGGAATCGATGCGGCGCACGGAGGAAGAGAGAATACAATGGCAAATACGCAAACTGGCATTGAAGTCTCTCGCGACGCCTTTATTTCAAGAATCGATACTAAGTGTCGTAGGACATACAGTGAAACCTTTTTAAGCCGACCACATGATTAATACCTTAAAATTGGTCTTTTAGAGGGGTGATCTTCTCAAAGGGAACATCGCACTATTAAAATAATTTTAATAAAATGCACTCACCCCTGCTGCTGTGACTACTACGACGGGCATCGTAAAACAATTCTGGTTTCAATGAAAGCTTTATTGTATTGCATTATTAACTTACTTTCATCAACTGATTTATTAATATGATTACAAAAAATAATAGTACAGTGTACTTTAAGAACTGTCCTTAACGTAACGCGTAACTGACTTAAGGTGGTCTCCCGATTATCGTAATTCAAGGATATTATTTTCCTTCTGTGAAATTATATTCCAACTATAAGGCGATGCTTTCTCTACTTTTCCTGGAAGGTCTCCCCTTCGGAGTTATCGTGAAATCACATGCGCCCGAACGCTGATGTTTATCTGAAAGACAGCGGAAACGGTTTGGCTCACAGTAGTACGCGAACTCTCGGGTTTATTATTTCAGTACGAGGTTTCCTGGTTGTATCAAAGAGAATGTGAAGTTACTTTACAACAAAAACTTCGTGATCGTTGGTCATGAAGAAGGGCGATCGTGTTTAAGGGGGTAAAAATGTATTGGTCTTATGGAATAATTATTTAGTTCCATAGAAAACTGGTCTTGAAAAGGGGTGGTATTCTTAAAATGGTTGTCTTGCCGAGTAGTTTCAAATCATTTCGTGGCTTTTGAAGGCATTCTACTTGAGGTTAATGTACATTTTCAGTGAATTTTGCATACTAGTCACCAGTTACAGCTTTTTACATGCCACAATATGGGAACATTCACCTTTCGGGAACATTCACCTTTCGAACCATCGGGCAACTTTCCTTGGCTTGCCATGCCGTGCCATGACTACTTCATCATTGCAATAATTTCGAAAATAAAGATTTTTCAAACAAGGTTTTGACAGTAAAAAAGGAGTTGGATTGTGAAGTGACAGTAAGATGTTACAGGAGCAGGGAAACGAGAATTCAGCTAACATCCGCCATTGCGGCATCAACAGAAACTGAAGCTCAAAAAGAAAGGATGCCAGGATAGGGAGACTATGAGACGGTATTAAATAAGCATCCGTAATGTAACATTGTACATGCAATGTATAACATTTCACATTTTAAAATAATGAAACATGTGACTCTCTAATCGATTATGCGATTTAACGCACGAAATATGCTCTACATACACTCTCTTTAAATCGTACCTTGAGAGATTCCTCTGTTCAAAAACCGTAGTGCCGTTCACTTTTTGACTTGTTCTTTTTTCGCACCTCGCGATCTTTCTCATTCAGGCATTTATTTTTTCTATTTCGGGCTTTCGAATCACCAGCCATTAAAAACCCGGTCTTTCTTTCGAATCACCAGCCTCTGGCAATTCTGGCCACAAGACCTTGGAGTCAAATAAATTTTTTACTTTTTTGATAGTTTATTATTTTCTGTTTTGCATTTCATCCGGGTTAAGACCTCACGCCTCAAAGCAATTATGAACTTATGAATTATAAAATTAATGATATTATGAGCGATTTTCCATTGCTTTCCAGTCACAATTGCATGATGAAATCATTCGTGCCCTTGGCGGGACTCGAACCAAAAACCTTTCGTTTCGTACAGGCCCAAGCGACAAGCCCAAGGAAAATCTGTTTACTGCTGCACATTGCCAAAAATAAATTAACATCTTTCTTAATAGTTACGTTCTCTTTTGGGTTAAAACGCCGGTGGGCGGCGTATTTGTGGCGTCCCAGATAGGAAGAACGCAATCAACAAATGCAAGTTTCGAAAAAAACACGACCGAGAGACTTGGTTCAGGACATCAACTGATGTCACTGAAGTTCCTCTGACTGGGAAGTTCTGGGTTCGAGCGGCAACATTTTTGACATTAGCTTGTCAACCAAGTCGGATTCATTGCTGTCTGGAGGAAAATTCGAGCGGCCGGCTGCGCTTATCGGTTCCCGTGATTTCTCCGATCAACACCAGGCGAATGGCGAAGCAGTACCCTAACAAACGGATCACGGACCGCGCGCGATCTTTCCTTCCTCTTCCTTGTCCTATCCTCACCCCTTACTTACACACACACACACACACATGAATTACTCTACCACACATGCCGGGAGACCAGTCGGGAGTTTAGAGCTTTACCTGGCTGGGTTGATGCCCCGCTAATGGGAAATACCTGATTGAGAATAACTCTGAAAGCCGACGGTAGGTCGACGCCGGATTTTATCATCCAGTATGGGAAGACTACCGCCACCTCCCGAGGAAAAAGTATGCACTACACTTACGGGTCTAATGACCTTAACAGTTGACGCGTCCAGAATCACCGGAACAATCAATCAGTCGAGAAAAAAAACGTATTAACATTTACCACACACGAACTCAAAATGTATCTTCTATGAGAAATTGTCACTAAGCTCGATTAGTATATTTCGAGTCCGGAGCTTAGACGTTATCCCAGCTGGGGCGGTGCCCCGCTAGTGGGAGATACCTGGTTGAGGAAAAAACCGGTCAAGTCAATGAGTAGAGTAGGTCGGTGCCGGATGTCGCCATCCTGTGGAGGAAGTTCACCGCATCTCTCGCGATAACTACATGCACTATACTTACGGGACTTATGATAGCCTTTGACGCGTACGGAAATACTAATCAAACCAAATATTTTACCATTGGGTATAGGCTTCAAAGGTATAGCACAATACTGTATACCAAAACCGAACTAACGTTGCGTTCGCCCACACCACACGGATCGCCTCGTGCAGTGTCTACAGCGGAGTCACCGTGTGTGAGGCGGCAGTCTAGCAGAGACGGCGGCGGCGGCGCCGCCCACCGCAAGAAGAACCGCGAGCCGCAGCTGAGCTGCGGTCGTGCGTGCGTGAGTGCGTCGGCGTGCTGCGACGTGCTTCTCCGACCGCGGCCGTGCCGGCGGCGCACGCGAGCGAGGCAGCCCCTCTCACTTGGAGAGCTTCTCGTGCGTGCGGCCTGAAGAGACCAGCGCCCCGTGCACCTCGCGCTGTGTGTTCTGGGGGACGGTGTTTGTCCTGCCTTCCGCTTGATCGGAATTCCAACTTTCGCTGTCAATTCGCGGGTCACGAACGAAAGGACTTTTTAAACTTTGTTGTCAATACTGTGTTCTCCTTTGTTATTCTTTAATATTGCTTTTCAAGTTACGTTCATGAACTTTTGACATTTAACATGTAATCTTGCTAGACGTTACACTTTTGTTTAAGTACATATCATTACAAGTTTCATCATAACCTATTTCAAGGGAGGGACATATTTCGAATCTTTCAGATTTATTGACAAAATAAATTAAGTTAGCAAATGTCGTTATCGAAACTGCATTGTAGAATCGGGGAAGTAGTCGAGCGATACTCATGTTTACGCATCTTTATATGTAAAACCCTTGTCTGGGGTTGCGCTAAAGGGATCCATTTCTTTTCAGAGAAATTCTGTATTTTGTTTCTTTGTAGAGAACAGGGAGAGAGATGATTACCAATTTGAGAGAAATGTGCATTTAGCACCTGTCACTATTTGCATTGCGCAATAACTTAAGGATCACTCACTTATATGGGAAATCTTAAAGGTTCCAACCATCACATGAAAAAAGTAGTAATCATAAGTAAAATACAAGTTTCGGCAAGCAAAGTAACACTACACTGAATGTTAATTTCGGCATTCATAAAAACTGTTAATACGCAAAGAATAGGCCGTTTTATGGCGGGAACGTGATGTTTCTCTGCCACACTATTCCGTAAACCCTTCCTTTCAGAGGCCGATCGTGGCCGGCGCTCGCCTGCGCGTTTCGGAGGGCGTCCAATCTCACAGAAAGCCGAAAACGCGCCGTGGGATCCCTCTTCCACTGGATTTCACGCGACATTACACGTGAAATTCTCCGTTCGTTGTGCAATGCAGGCGCACGTTTATAGAATGGGTAATTTAACGCCGTTTACATCACTGAGTCTCCTCAGTCCTAAAATCCTGGAAAGATATTAATGAGAAATTGAGGTAAACTCCATGGCATGAATTGCAATTTTACTGCGATCAAAATTCTGACAGTTAATAATTCTATAAATTACGGTAGATTTGCTTGGATATTGTGGTTGTGACCATCGACTCTATTTCATTGTAGATTTCCCCCCCCCATTGCAATGTAGGCATTGATTTGACGTGTTGAAACTCATCATAATAATATGACTACGTTCTGAAATTTGCGATCAATACGTGAATACGTTGTAGTAAAAGAGAAATACTTAATAAGTTAACGGCAAATTCCTATACTATGAAAATTAAATCAGAAATTGAAGTTTGAATGTGTCGCATGTTTAACATGTCAGCATGTATACGGAACATAAGAACTATGTGTAAAAACGCACCCTTTGTTTTGACGTCTGAATAAATGGTTCCTAGAGCTAAGCGGTTGAAAATTTCACGTATTGTTTTTCGACGACTAATTTGCTAATTTAAAGGCGATAAAAATTGTCATGAAAATGTGAATACATTTCCAGTTTTGTTTTAATATATAACTAAAGACACTCACTCAATGATTACTCCTTTGACCACACTTTTTCTTACTTACGTTACGTGAGTAGTACTTCTAGGACTTATTTAATTTCACGTAAATTTATCAATAATTCTAGAAATTTGAATTAGATGTATGCATGCATGTACTTTGGCTCAAGAGCTCTTTACGAGCTAAGGCCAATCAGCGGCGTCCCGGCCTTGCGACCATGGCTCAAGAGGTACGTGTGGTTAGCAACATAGCCACCCCGTGCCATATCTCTAGTCTTCTCATAGCAACATAGCAACAGACACTGGGACATTGCAAGGAAAGCGCTCAGTCAATTTTTGCCCTGGCCGGGAATCAAACCTGGGGTTGCGCCGTGGAAAGCGAGTACGCTAACCAACGGGCCACCGAGGGCAAATTAGAGAAAGTACAAATTAGGATAGGATATGAAAATAGGATAGGATATGAAATTAGGATAGGATAGAAATTAGGATAGGATAGGATAGGATATGAAATTAGGATAGGATATAGGAAATTAGGATAGGATATGATCAACTATTTTTCAAATTGCGCTGTCAAATCTAATGAAGTTGAAAACTCTAGATTCCTGATGTCATTACATCTCTCACATGCTCAGAGAGTCAAGTTGTCAAAGCATGGAAAAGCCGTATCCCTGAAAGTGATTCAAGATTCGAAAGTCCTAACCCGCCTTCCGCCGTTCCCAGAAGGCTTCGTCAATGTTCTTTATCGCCGGTAAAAGCTCGGCATTTTACGAAAGGGTGACGACATAAGCGAACGCACCTGAAAATTGGTTGTCGGTTATTTTACATAATGTTTTCGACTTAGGATACGGCGGTCGGCGTAGTTTCACGCTTATGGGCTTGGTTCTGATTCTCATTAGACTTTGGAACACTGAATGGTCAGTTTCGTATAACAAACACGAGAGCTTTGATTGCATTTCTGAAATTTGTGGTCACTAGCCAGAAGGTTCGTTGATTTCTTTCTGTATCGGCGATCTCGATTATGAGTCGACGATTTTGGTGTTGAATGTTTCGTGCATAGTTTTCGTATTTTTATGTTCTGTCAGAAAATTCTTGAATAGGAATTGAATTTAAGAAGGCTGGCGCTTAATGTAAAACACTATTCGTTACTGGAATGTTTACCTTTACGTTGAACATCATAGCACCAACAGCAGTTCTGTTTGTGTTAGAATCCTGGTATTCATTTTACTTTTCATGATCTTGTTGTCAGTGTCGAACGACCAATGCATATATTACTGTGTGCTTTATATGCATAAAAGAACGAATTAAACTCTGCCTTTCGAGGCGTATTTTATTTTTATAGAATGTTCACAAGTTTCACTACATGATTTGCATGACTATTATTTACCTTCGATCAGAATTCTGTTAACCGCGAAGTTTTTCTCAGCGTTAATAATAAAAACTTTTCCGGTAACAAAGGATCATCGAACTAGGAGAAAAAATTTAATGTAGAATATGTAGGCTAACATTTTAATGTAGGCTCTGTATTCTTTCGAAATGTTAAAACTTATCACTTTCATGTCATAATGTAATTTAAAATAACCATTTTTGTCCTGTAAATCTTTTGAATAATACTTGGCAATAAGCTCAATATTTAGGCAGCCCGAGATCTCTTGGGAGGTTTACTTCAATGAAAAGTACTTAGTGACATGAAGACTTAGATGCAGCTCCAATATTAGTAATCTATTTGTAGTTATTACACAAGATATACTGATTTCCAATGCCGACAGTCAACGAGTTTATTATTGCTGATAAAATGTTGTCTATAAAAATTCGTTGTTTCTTAGGTTCATCATTTTTTCTCCTCAAATAAAAAAAATCCTATTTGTGGTTTTTATCGCCCCTGTACGCACGTTATTGCTGGGATATTTCTCCTTTCCGAAAGCGATCGCGGCTTGTGCTAGTGTCTCATTTTGGTACGTATGATTCATATTTAGAATATTATATATACTGAATATTACTCAAATCTTTGAAAATAATACAAATTATAAACTATCATTACGATATATTCTATTTAGAATTATCCTGAAGGATGATCCGCTAAAAACGAAGTTCTGTCTAATGATCGAAGACATTGTTTTCACTTTTAATATTTTAAGAAATTCCAAATTTCAACCACTTCTCCATCCAGCATTCGTGCAACAAAACATTAAACGATTCATGAATCCCTTACCGTGCCCTTCTACACCAAACCGCGTTGAATTACCACATCTATCGCCTCTACCTTATCATTAATACCTAACAATAATTAACGCTACCCCAATGACTTTCCGTCTCACCCCCAATTTCCCCAATATTGCAGACTCCACTCGCTGCACCTGTCCGCTTTCTTTCAGCCGCTCCTTTCTGCGACCCCATGACCTCCACCGCCTCCTCCGCCATCTCCTTCATGGAGTGGCCTCGTGGAGAAGAGGGGGGGGGCGGCCAGGGGACCACCTCGGAGATGATGCGTCGCTGTTTGTGAAGCTACCTGCGACTTGGGAGGTTCCTAATAGCAGCATTTAGAAGCCACAATAAATATAAAACGCAGGCAACTCTGACGCCACCGGGGGCGGGGGAAGGACCGCCGCTGCCGCCGCCGCCAGCGAAGGCGAGAGCCCGCCGCCGCCGCCGCCATCGCCGCGACGTGTGACGCACGCGTGCCAGCCTGCACGCGCGTGCCCACTGCCCTAGTTCCCAGAGCGCCGTGCCACGCGTCCCGCGCCGGCGCGCTCGCCGAGCGTGATCCGGCCAGTCGGAGCCCGGAGGCGGCGTATGCAAACAGCCGTCTGGCTGGCGTGTGGAGCGAAGGGTGCCAAGTCTACGCACGCTTAGGGATGGCAAAAAAATCAATGTTTTTAAAACATCAACATTTTTGAGCAGAAACATCGATGTAGTAACATCGATGTTTTCTTCAGATCAATATATATATATATATATATATATATATATATATATATATATATATATATATATATATATATATATTGCAGGAACATCGATGTTTACAAAAAATCTCTTGATATAAATAAAATTTCAGGAAACTTTATTCTTTGCGTGAATTGCTCAAAACCATCAGCCACTGACATCTATCACTGTCATTGATGCCCAGATGGAGATATTTATGTTTAGGTGCTTTTGGGAGTTTATCCAGGATATCTCACTTTATTATAATTTTAATAAAATATCTATTATAATTCATGAGCAGTCATAAAGGGCAAAAATAACGCTTCCTTCTTTATCTTCGATAAAGGTTATTTTTAACATTTTATTTACACCTGGCCAAACAAAATATAATTTATTTTAGTACAATAATTAAAATGGAAACAGGACGGGAAAATATCACCTGTTTTATCGTACTTAAAACATCAATGATTTTAACTCTTGTTTTGTTGAAGTTTTCAACATCGGAAAACTTTCGGTAAGATATCGAAATGTTGATGTATCGATGTTTCGGTACAATGTACCGTCACTAGCTGCCCGTGCCACGAGGCCAGAGCGCCGGCGCGCTCGCCGTTCGTGATCCTGGCATCCGAGCCCGGAGGCGGCGTATGCAAACAGCCGTCTGGGCGCGGGCGTTCGGAGCCAAGGGCACGCACACTCCACAAGCGGCCGGTCGGAGGGGGACACAACGCTGCGTAAGGACAGAGGAATTCGCTCGCGTTGCGGGGAATGCACGGCGCCGGCAGAGTAGGTCATTCTTCTTGAGGGGGAGGTGAGCAGACAAATAAACTTGGCGCATGTTTACAACTAACGAAGTTGATATAGTGATGTGAAAATTAATTTTTTCAGCGTACATTTCTTTTACTAACGCAAACATAGCTATTTGAAAAAAAATATTTTCTGTATTTAATTTGTACCTTTTATTTTGTCTTATACTCTTACGTAGTACAGGGAAATTTTTGTAATGTTACAGCAAAAAGGGACGATTGTTTGAAAGAAAACGTGTTTTTTACTTATATTACATTACATTCTTTATAGTACATTACATTCCCTTGTGTGTAGATGTGTGGTCAGAATTCATATGCTGTGAGTCCTCGATATCTTTTTGTTGTTGTTGTTGTAAAACGTCCGTCTATCCAACTGTTTGCCTGCATGTCTTTGAACAACGCTAGCACCCAAACTTTACACTCCAAGATAGAAAAGTAGTGTACTGAAAAAAGAGGTAGTCAGAGCAGCTGGGCGTAAACCAGAAGGCCCGGGTTCGAAGGCCGGGCCTACCAATTCTTTAAACAAATTTAATTAGAAAAAATACTAGTTTGGTAGTTTTAAAGATGATAGTTCAGTGGGTTAAGACGCCACCTGTGGAATTCAAGTACCTCTGCCCGCCCCGCAAAATAGTTTTGTGTGTTGTTAACATTTCTGTAAGGTTCAACTAGTATTGTAACATTACCTAACATCTACGAGTACAAACAATTCGAAAAAGTCTGTGATGTTGAAGCGTGACTGATTTTCATTTGCTATTATTACATGCGTTACTTTTTATTTTACCTCAGGTGTTAACAATAATGTAATTCAAAATCATTAAAGCAAATTTTTTAAAATTGTTTCTTGATCCTTGTTCGACATTACTGTAAAGTTTTGCATTAAACATACAAAATATACACTATTCGTATTTCTATGAACAATGAACAATATATAAACATGTTACATTTAAACAATAGCGAATTTGAGGTAACCGCGGAAGGAACCTCGTAGTTAGATGAAGTTCAAGACTGACATTTATTTACTCATTTGTTTTATAGATTTGGAATTGTTGGAACATAGGCGGCTAAATTAATTCAAATTTGGCGACGTACTTGGAAAACAATCATTTATAACAATTCTTTGGGGCAAATTAACAGCGAAGAGTATACATTTTAAACGTGGCGGGCTGGAGATTTGGGGTTGGGGGTTGGTTTATGGCTAACGAGCAGGCAAAATTGTACATTTCAGAATTTCGCGGTAACCAGCCTTCCAGTTAAGACGCGATGAGATCATATTGTTTCAAAATCAGAGAAGTCGAGCAATCGCATGGTGACTTGCCTCGCTCGTGTCAAAAGCGGATCGCCTGTACTGAAAGTCAAATTACCTACTTAAAATTGGCATCGCATTCCGAAGCAACATGCCAATAGATTCTCCATGAAACAACGTGTTGGCGCGCGATCTCCACGAGAATTTCATTTCACACGAGAGTATCAAGCAGTGAGGAAAACGTTTTCCTTTCGCCCCGTCAAAGGTAACGCTGGCAATTTCTTCAGTACTTAATGACCCTTACACGGAGCTATGCTAACAGTCTTAATACTTGCCGTTTTTCCAGAATCTTCTCTTATGACGAGAGCGCAGACAGGCATATAACAGTGCTCCTTGGCACAATTTCTTCAAAACCTCTCCCAATTTTTCGTAGCCTCGACAAGAATCATAATCCAGGTGTCAGAATTTCTTGAGGATGTAGTATATCTTTGGAGATTTTAGATTTTATCCCTGGATGTGGATGAGCTGTTAGTCCAAAACTGAAGATTTCTGAAGCAGGGAAGCAATTTAACGAAGAATGAAATTTTGTGATAATTTTGTTTTTCATGTTATGAGACGAACTGTCAAAAGTTACACTAAAACAAAATGTCATGTTTCGTTCCACATTCGCCGCGAGCGTTCGAGAAACTCATTCTCAGCCTTCCACTTCCCTCTGGGTATCTGTCTCCATTGGGTACACAATGGGCTGCAACACGAAGCCACAATCGACTGTATTCGGATGAATTATTCATTTTGTCTATTATTACTTTGAAGAGGCAGCGCTTATGCGACTTCTCACCATTATGTCTTCTTGATGGGATCTGCTGCTGATTGTATCTATAAATCACATGTCTCTTTTAATGGAATAAGTTTTCAATGGAATGATGTAATATACCTGCCTCTAGTGGACGTAAAGAGACTAAGAAGTCAAAGAACGTGAACATTCGATTATTAATTTCGGTGTAAAAAATGTGACACTAAATGACTAATGTGGTCATTTTTAATTTCTCGGTCATGATCTTAGTACTCTTATGGTGTTTTGACATTTTTCGCACTTACGAATGTAAGAAGAGAAAGCATTTGAATCGTGAGCCGCAAAACGACAATTTTTCGACAGAAAAATCCTTATTGTTGAGCCCGTTAACGATAAATCCTATTCCTATTTAAAGTAAATTACTTCCTCTAACATATGTAGCCAGTTTTGTGGGTCCTTGATAACGAAAAAATAGATTGATAGAAATTTGTCCGTCTGTCTCTTCGTCAGTCTGTCCGTTTGTAGTCAACGCTAGCGCCTAAACCGTTCGGAAGAGTTTCCCCAAAATTGCAAAAAGTTTTCGAAAGTTGAAAAAGTGCAATTTTCAGGGCGTCTTCCTACAATTAAAATTTAGAAGATATATATTTTTTTTCTTGAATGAAATATGTTCTTTAAAGACAGATCTTCAAATAAGATCACGTTCAATTTTTCTAGAATATGAGTAGTTGTTGTGTAATTTTGCGCGAAATGTAGGCAGTTTTTAAATTTTTAAAACAAATTTTCCTTCAAAAACCGCTCTAATTTTTTTGTTTCTTTAAATTTTCTTTTCATTTGTATCAAAGGACAGTAAAAATATGGTTCTGGCTCCAATTTTGGCAAACACTCCGTATTTTCGAATATTGCAAAAACCTAACATTTCAAAACTACAAAATTGAAAATAGAGATGTTTGCCTTAGACAAAATGTGTTGTAATAAATCAGCTCCTTTAAAAACTGTACTGTACAATTTTTTGAAGAAACAAGTAGTTTTGCGAAATCTGTGATTGATATTTGTGGGAGAAAGTATGTGCTGTTGTGTTGTATTTTCTCTTTTGTACTCCATATCACCGGTGGTGGTCGGATCGAATAATTACGGTTTCTTTTTGTGAACAAATGCTAAGCAATATTAAAATGTTTATCCATGTTCAGAATCAGACTTATACAATGTAAAGGCATAGTCCATGTTTGTGCGTATGAAGCCGAGTTCCAATATGAAGCTGTTTTCAAGAAAAGAAATTGAAAGAAAACTATTCAACGTGTGGTCATGTGACATATCTGTGGTTTGGCAGATACCCAAATACTTGGAAAAAATATTTAAAACATGTTAAGCAATTTCGATTTTGACTGAAAAATGTAAATATTGGACTGTATTATTCCGTCAACCCGACGCTGAGAGGCATTAGGAGAAGATGAAAGAAAGAAAGAAAAGAAAAGAAAGAAAGAAAGAAAGAAAGAAAGAAAGAAGGAAAGAAAGTTATTCCGTCTGTTTTCTTACTGTGCATTCTAACGTTCTATCAAGTAAATTTATATATCTTATAATATATATCAAACATAGTTTTTGCAGGTATGTGTGTGCATTATATTTTGATTTCTTAATAACTATTCTCTATTTCACCATTTCCGTTCTGAAGAAATTGTCTTCTGATTATGAATCGAAATAAATAAATAAACACTGAATGAGGCAAGAAGAGATATTGACGTCAATACAAATACGATTCACCGACGTCATTCGTGACATTTACTCTATTTTACTATGGAAACAGATTATAAGCAGATTTCATTGTTCGAGTGTAAATGCTTTTGTATATAGAGTTGATTTCCGGAAGCAAAAGTTCCAACCAGAAGTACATAGAGTTAAACAAAGGGAATTATGTTGAATTTGATAAAAGTTTCGTCCTTTGTTGGACATTTTGAAGGACATGAATGAATCATTGTTATCTTATATTTAACAAGAACATTAAATTGCAATTTTGATGGATGTTTTATCGAAGTTATTGAACAGTTGATCACTGAACAAAAATTGTGAAAGGAGATTTTTGATTGTGATTTACCAATTAGGTTATTGTTAACTAATTGTAATAAGAGGGGTCTAGACAAAAAAGAGAAATTGGCCTCAATGTGAGTTAATTAATGTCACGCATAATCTACTGTAAATTTACCTAGAGAAATAAAAAATATACAAATCAGAGAAAATACGATATTGTTTGTTCCAGCCAGTTTCAGTATTTAAATGTAGTCAAAACTATTTTAATAAATATAACTCGTTAAATAATTATTACGACAATAAACAAAATCATTATTTCGAGAAAGGACGTATTGTTTAAATTTAAGTAAATTTTGTTTCACAACTCCTACAGCATTTGAGATTTATTATTACTATTGGTTTTTAGGCAAATTTGTGTTTAGAGTAACTGTAATTGATTTGATGTATTGTTCATTATTTCCATAATTGTATTCTGGCGTATAACTGAGGTTAAAGTCAATAAATTATAATAATAATAATATGAATAATAATAATAATAATTATTATTATTATTATTATTATACTTCAACGTCAATCATTATCTACATAACTCATAAGGGATTTTCGAATCATGCGTAAATTTCGGGTAAATTGATGGATCCAGGAAATTCGAAATTTGCTTATTTAGAATGAACCGGAGTTCCGCTTAGCGTCAAGTCGAGGAAGTGAGCCCAGTCATCGGCTGCAACATCTCCATTGTGTGGCTAGCATTTCCCAGAAGGTCGCTTCACAGCGGTAGCCCACCGCTGAATCACGTTCGGCGCCTCCGAGGTCCTATCGGGAAGACAGACAAAAGAGCCGCCGCGAATCTCTGACTCGGCGTTCGTTGCAGCCTCGCCAAGGGAAGCGTCTCAGCTCTTTTCCTTTGCGCGGCTTCCAAGTCATGGATATTAATCTTATTCTTCCTCATTTCCAGTCCTCAATTTCTCTCATTGCCAGTCTTTTTCGAACTTCATTGTCTTGGCATTTTTATGTGACGATTTTACTCTTCAATTATTATTATTACCAAAGGGAAATTAGACATTTTATAAAGGTAACATGTACTCGTATTTCTTTTGCATTTACCAACTTCTCTTTTTTTGGTAAATGCTCGAAATTGGACCTTATGTTCAACTAAAATTTGAGTGGTTCAATCTCGTATTGAAATATCACTATTACAAGTTTATTTAATGGACGGAACTCCATTTATTTAACTCCTTAATGGACAGAACTCCGTTTATTTAATGGACAGCCACCATCTAAGAGGCCTCTGAGTGACTTCATAGATACCATTAACAGGTGGAATGATGAAATTGCCGACGCGTCTGAAATTCACGAATACTGTGCATTAGAATGAGATAAATACTGAAACTGAAGATAAGAAAGCTCACCAAGTATGTCGAAAGTCTACAACACAACAAGAGGGAGGTGCCGAAAGAATTTTCACCAAATAAGAATCTAGTCATTGGAACAAAAAACTATGTTTATGCTAAAGATATTATGCTTACGTCACTAAAGGTATAAAGTAGTTATTACGGTATTCATACTGCATTATTTACCATCCACTAATCCAGAAACTATAAGCCATGCACTGTGATTTTCTATAACTGCACGAAAGGAGGCGTGACCACTTTGGATGAAAAATGTATTTTTTCTCCAGCAGCCGGCAAGTACGACCATGGCCAGTGGCTATTTTCTTAGAATTTTGGATATGAGCTGCATAAATACTAATATATTGTATACGAGTCAGACAGCCCAGAAAGGTTAAGAGACTCGATATGGTGAAAAGTTTGGTCGAAAGTCTTTTAAGGGAAGAAATGGAAAGACGATTACTAAACACTGAGTTGCGGCAAGATGCGCGAAAAAGCATTTACAAGATGTTAAGCAAAGTGGAAATAGAATGTAACGAGGGAAAGGAGGAAGAAATTTTAATAGTACGCAAATATTGTTTCAATTGTTCCAGACTCTTCGAAAAAATCTCACTTATTCCTATTATATATTGTAAAAAAACAGTCTACCGTAAGTGCTCTTCTCTTACTTCTTTAATATGTAAACATATCGTGAATGATGAGAATAATGTGAAAATGAAAAGGTTTTGTATTGAATTTATATATGAATTTTCCGGCATTTTTTGAATAATCAAACTTTTTTTATAAAATGTTATTAGCAGACAAATATATAATTGTTATTACAAAAATTACAAATGAAATTTTGAGTCATTAGTTCATGAAAATGAAAACTTTATGAGAGGAGTCAAATTAACTCCTTGCCTTTCTCCATGTTCCCGAATTTCATTTCAGGAGTTAATGGCTAATTAGTCAACAATTACTTATTAATACTCATTAGTTATTCCTAGCTATAACTTCCTCTGCAGTTTGGGCAATTTATCACATAAATTGCTCTTCAAGTAAAGGTTTTAGCGTCCTTAGTGATTGAGGCCTTGCAAAAAATGAAAGTGTTATTTACCGTATGTAATGAAGTGCAAGATGAATGAATGTTCGTGAACGCTGGAATGAGCAACGCAGGCTCTGGAGAACGCAACTTTTGATGAGACCGCCAACGAACTCCGCCTGAGTAACGCAGGCAGCGGCGGAAATGACAGAGACGCTCTCTGAAGGCGGCAGCTCCCGACCATAAGAAATTGTCAAAAGAATTGGAACTGGGTGGGATTCTGTGTGCTGAGAACCACGAATCTGTCCCAAACCAATATGAATATCCTCAAAATTATTCAAAATGTCACCGAATGTTTTTATATCCCTTCGGTTCTTGATTGGTGCCTGAAGGGGTTGTCGGGTGGGTGGATATTACATGGCGGCGGTTGCGCTACTCTCTGTACTCTACGGACTCTACAACAGGGCAGGGTGCGAAGTGCGCCACTCCACGCCACGCGCTCTCTCCACAACTAAACGTAACGGGGGGGGGGGGGCTTGGCGTAATTAAAAACAAGAATTTCTCGAGCCTATAACATTGAAAGGGTAAATTTTACAACAAAACTTTATTAGAACTATTTGAAGGAAATTTTGTCTACTTTAATTTTGTACAGAATATACTTTTCGAAAGGATTGATAATTATGGAGATATATGAAAAACACGTAGAAAAAACACCTTTAAACGACGCTCCCATACCTAGACTCGGCCCCATACTTTGGGATTTTTAGGATAATGAACGCTGGCTAACAGCACACGTGCGAAGTTTCGAAACTTCGGGATTTTTTCCTCCGATTACGAGTTTTTCGTCTAATTTGACAGGGCTGTATCAGGTGTACCATATATTCATTTGCGTTCTATCTTCAAGGAAAATCCGATGTTGAAAATACGGTTTATTTAATACAATGTACCATTTGTCTGTTGGAAACCCGTAATACCTTACAGTATTATTGTTGTACGAAAATTTCATCACGCAAATGTTTCCATCGCCGCTGCTGTGTCCACTTATCTATGCGATTACTCTTCATTCCTCACTTGTGACTTGTTTGTAATGAAGGCTCTCCTGAGGTACCACCTTTCCTTATTTTCAGTATTTCTCTTTGCCTCCGTTCTTACAGCCAGAATGAGTTACCGCTCACTATAAAGTCGGCCAGCTGAGTTTGTCACACCTTACGACAGGCCTTCGCAGCATTTTGCACTTTCACTGACATCAGGAGCTGCGCGCGAGCAGCTCGGGGGTAAATGCGAAAATCAATTAAGGGTAGGAATGAAACTTACTCCAGGAGTGGGGACCACCAATTAGAATGCGCAATCTTTCATTTTCCTTCCTTGTCCTAGCCTCACCTCTTAATTTACATGCACTACACTACCGTACATGCCAAGAGACCTGTCGGGAGCTTAGAGAATATCCCGACAGGGGTGGTGCCCTGCTGGCGGGAAATATGTCGTTGGGGTAAACCGTATAAGCCGAAGGGCAGATTGGCACTGAATCTCGCGATCCAACAGGGGAAAAACACCGCCACTTCCCGCGATAATACACTACACATACGGGTCTAATGATAATTGACGCGCACGGAATCACTAATCAATCAGTCAACTATCCCCTTAATACTTGACTATCCCCTTCAAATCCCACTCCCAAGCGGCATCCCATTCGTCGCTAGCACTGCCTTCGCTTCCAATCCGGTCTCCATCGCCACCGCCGCCGCCCTCACCGCCGCCGCCCTCACCGCCGCCGCCCTCACCGCCGCCGCTCTCACCGCCGCCGCGCTCACCGCCGCCGCCCTCACCGCCGCCGCCCTCACCGCCGCCGCCGCCACTACCGCCGCCACCCTAACCACCGCCACCCTCACCGCCGCCGCTCTCACCGCCATCGCCCTCATCGCCACCGCCCTCGCCGCCGCCTCCGCCCTCACCGCCGCCGCCCTCACCGCCACAGCCCTCACCCCCACCGCCCTCACTCCCACCGCCCTCACCGCCACTGCCCTCACTGCCACCGCCACCACCGCCGATAGCGCCGCCGGCCTCACCGCTGCCGCCACCACCGCCGCCGCCCTCACCGCCGCCACCGCCGTCCTCGCCCTCCGACAGCAGCCGCGCGCCGCCGCCCGGGTGGTCCGCTTGCCGTGACCCACTTGCGCGGCAGGTAGCGGCCGCGGCGGAGGCCGCCCGGCGCCGCACCACGAGCGGAAATGGAGTTTCACGCCCCGCCCCCTCCGCGTCTGCTTTTAAGCCGGTTTCCGGGCGAGTGGGGGGAGAAAGATCATCAGTTGCTGCGCGCCGCGGGTGCTGTTATTTTTAGTTACTGTGATTGAGAAGGACGTGACGGGGAAACGCGATCCGGGGAGCGTCGCGGGATGCGCGTGGAACGCGTGTTTTGCTGCGGAGAAATGCTGCTGGGGACGGGAGACGCAATGGACGTGAAACACATTATTGGTACTGAACGCTGAGTTATCGATTGGAGATAATTTTGGGAAACTGAAACATTGCTAAGGAAAGGAAGAGAAATTAAAATGACTTAAAGAAGACAGTGATTTTCATTAAAAAATGGCTTAAAATATTCAATACTTGCTTCTTTTTTATCTTTTTAGATACGCTATTGAAAATTGATAATTGAAATGAAATTTTCACAATTTTGCACATTTTCAATAAAATTTTATTTTAATTTTACTGAACAAATTAAAATGTAAATATTTTGAATATAAACTATTTGAAGGACAGATGTTTGAGAACCTCCAATGAGAACCATCGAATTATGCATCGGGGTAATAAAGCGCGGTAAATTTGTCTACTGTGGTATGATAAATATAATGTTAACCCTGTCACATTTTTGCTTCAATGCTTTATTTTCTAATACAACTGTAATAATCCTCTAATATTTTCCTTTAAAAGAGTGTTCATAATAATTAATTCATTATGGTATATTTTCAACGAGAAATTTGTAATAAGGCATCACCAATTGAGTTCTACTGATACCAGTTGCAAACAAACATCCAATGTAATAATGCCTCAGTGAGAATGCTTCTCAAGTAATATAAATACTTCATTCGAAGATTCAGATATTTCTGTTCTAAATTTTCTTGGAAATAATCTTTTGTATTGCTATTTACTATTAATTGTGTATTACTACGAAAGTCTCCAGGTGTGTTTCATTGATAACACATTAATTGTACACATTAATTGTATCCATAATCATAGAACCAGAATATTGTTAATGAAAAATGTAAAATACTGTATTTATTTAGTCGCTAATGATCTAAATATTGATATGACTCAAAATAAATTTAATAATAGTAAAAAAGTGTAATGATTTAAGAATGCTTATTTTATTCGAACATGCCTGGAAAATTTCTAAGAAAAAATCTGAATAGAAACATTTCTATCTTCGAAATGCGTATACTAATTGAGAAGCATTCTCATTCAGGCGTTATTTATATTCGATGGTTATTGGCAACTGTAATCACTGGATCTCAGTTGATGAGCGCTGTTGATGAGCGTGTTGGAAAGGTGCCATAATGGATTCATTATTATGAACTCTCTTTTCAAAGAAAATATTTGAGGAAAAGTATATAATTTTAATATTAATTGATCAATATTTATTTTATTTCAAAAATTTCACGAAAAGTATCAAAATCATATTTTAATATACTAATAATGACGTTTCTGCAACAGAACGTAACCTTGCCAAACAGAAAAATCAATAATATTTTTTTCGAAATATTACTATCGCAGCTATTGAATTTAATATTTGATTAAAATATCGAATATTAAAATTTGTAATGAGATAGTCGTTGATGAAATTTAGAATTTTGCATAATTAGAATTATCAAGAAAGCAACGTTTGTTTAACACTACAACGGATTATGCTAACAAGGATACTAAGAAGACAGAAATCACAGAATATATTAGAAAATTCCAGACTTGATTTTACTGAACATCTGACACTACAGCACTGATTGTGTTATATTAATGCTCCCGAAATTTTCGATTGCCTGTTGATGAATATTTACACGACCACGTTGTAAAAAATAACAAAACCCATCCAACCCGCATCTCGTGACCGTGTCTCAACTCACACTGGAACTGACCGCAAATCCTAATCACACACGGCCCCTTGGAGAACACCATTCCTAGAGGAAATGGCGCTCCTCTTTCATTCCACGCAGAAACCGCGACGCCACAGAAATCGCCTTCCAAAGGAATCCAGTCAAACCAAAACGAGCGGGCCGCGTTTGGGCGTTGTTAGGCGGGCGCCGTAAGTGGCACATACTTCAATAAGAGTCCCTCAGAGCGACGTCGCAGCGCGCCAGGTGGTCGTTTCCTGCGCTATCGCAGCCGCCATCTGAGCGCGGAGAGCGACCGCCGCAGCGCGCGCGCGTAAGCCACGCGTGCCTCGCAACGTCTCACGGCTCCGCACGCGTGTCTCGCTGGACAGCAGCCTTCACAGCACACGTCGGCTTATACTTGGGTTTTTATTACTTGGCGCGTGGGGTCTTGTCGTCAGGATGGAATATCTCACGGTATTTCGCGTCGTTCTCGATCGTGCCGCTAGGAGTCGCATGATTGCGACTGTATCGAGCAGTGCTGGCGATCATGCGACTCTTGGCGGCAAGGCGGAGAACGTCACTAAATGCCATGAGATATTCCATCCTGAAGACAAGACCGCACGCGCCAAGAAATATAAACCCAAGTGTAGATGGCTCAGGGCATCAACTGATGACACTGCAGTATCTTTGACCGAGAGGTGGTAGGTTCGCATCCGGGTGGTGGCAGGATTTTCGATTCTAGCTAGATAGCGAGGTCGGATTCAACCGCTATCTGGAGGAGAATTCTAGCGGCCGGCTGCTCTGATCGGTAGTTTTCCATGATTTCTCCGATGAATACCAGACGAATGCCGGAGAAGTACAATACTCTATCGAACGGGCCAATGACCGCGGGAGATTTTACCTTCCTATTCTTATCCCTCGTACAGACTTGTAAGCACTACACTTCCAACCATGCCGGGATTGCAGTCGGGAGATTAGAGCTGATCCCGGCAGGGGCGGTACCTTGCTGGTGGGAGATAGCCGGTTGAGGAAAACCCTGCAAGTCAGCGTACGTCGGAGACGGTTCTCGCCGCCAGCGAGAAAAAATCACCCCACCTCCTCATGGAATAAAAATGCACTACACTTACGGGATTAGTGAATTTATCAGTTGACGCGCCCGGAAACACTAATCACTTAATTATCCAATCAACCTTGAGGTTGTATCGCAGGCCAACAGGCCTCTGTGGCCGAGGTGGCGCTGGTTAGTAATTTTATTGGTTGTGGCTAGCGGCCTTAAACAGAGAAAAATTACTGTGTGGCTGGAGAGTGTGGAAATTGGGTCCAAAACAGTGAAAATTCCACTATCAAGTACATGGAATCTAGGGGCCTGCCGTTGCAAATATATAGCATGTTGATGGCAAAATTTTCGACACTAACAATAGAGCTGCGTCGAATTTAGCTGCCATCTGCATTAGTAGCTGGCTGCTCTGACCATTAGTTTTCCATGGCTTTTCCGATAGCAGGCGAATGCCAGAGCATAACCCTAACAAACGGACTACGGACCACTCGCGATCTTTTCTTTCTCGTCTTTCCTTTCCCCTTACACTCACCACGCACACATAGCTATAGTGCGATTTTTCTAACTCTGCCCCTCAAGCCCCTATGGCCACGATAGAATATCACACGGCATTTCGCGTCTTTCTCCGCCATGACGCTAGAAGTCGCATGATCGCGAGCACTGCTTGATACGGTCGCGATCATGTGGTATCTGGCGGTACGACTCTGAACGTAGCGAAATACCGTGACATATTCCATCGTGATGACAGGCCTTGAGGGACAAAGATAGAAAAATCGTAGTATACGTGCATTACACATCCACACACAGTGCTTAGAGCTTTCCCAGCTGCGGCGGTGCCACATAGGGAGAGACACGTGGAGGAGGCAGTACCCCACCAGCCAATGTGAAGGTCTGCACCGAATCTCACCATCCAGCAGCAGAAGAACACAGCCCCCTCCCATGATAAAACATTCACTACACTGACGGGACTAATGTTTTGATTGATTGATTCGTGATTCCGGGCGCGTTAACTAGAGAGGTCATTAGTCTCGTAAGTGTAGTGCGTGTTTTCCCTCGGGAGGTGGCGGTGATCTTTTCCCCGCTGGATGGCGAGATCCGTCGCCGATCTACTGTCGACTAGCGTGCTTTCTCCCTCAATTAGGTAACTCCCACCAGCGGAGCACCGCCCCAGCCGGGACAAGCTCTAAGCTCCCGACTGGTCTCCCGGCATGTGTGGTAGTGTAGTGCATGTTAGTGAAAGTATGTGTGTAAGGGATGAGGATAGGACAAGGAAGAGGAAGGAAATATTGCGCGCCGTCCTTGGCCCGTTTGTTAGGGTACTGCTCCGGCATTCGCTTGGTGTTGATCGGAGAAACCACGGAAAACTACCAATCAGAGCAGCCGGCCGCTAGAATTCTCCTCTAGACAGCGACTGAATTCGACCTAGCTGACAAGCTAGTGTCGAATATCCTGCCGAAAGATAATAGTTATTATCGTGTCCGGAAATTAATCAATTAATTAATCAAAAATAGTATTCACATAGTTTTAGTAGCATCATCTTCGTTGAAAGATACGGGCCTTCGCGCGGCCTTCGTCTCTACGAGTAACAAGGTAAGAAGTGGCCATGACAAAGTCGTAAAACCATGTTTTAATTAATAATTGCCATTGTCAAATTAAGGCAATTTTAAATGCAATAAAATACATGAGATAAAAGGTCTTTATGTTACTCTTCAAATATATTTGCAGTCAAAAAGATTTCGGGCATGCTTTCCACCAAGCACTCCTGACAATTTTCTTTCTAGTGAAAAATGATACACATAGCCAACAAGAAAGAAAATTGAAACTCCTTCTCTGATGATTGATTTGCTGGATTTGACTGCAGGATATTTGCACAGCTAATAAATCTCGTAAGACATATTAAATTAATAATCCTCTAACTGTGAATACCAAAGAGTCAATCGACTTCTCATCTTGTACACGCATAGTGTTGAGTAAATCGCAATACGGATAGTAATCATAGCTAATCAACTTACTGAAATCTAATATTTCTGATATATTAAATATTAGTACTATATATCGGTCCCAATAGGCTCAGTCCCCCAACGTAATATAAGGCATGAACTGAACCGAACCCTATGTGAGTCAAGAAGTTCACTATCAAATAACTTCGCATATTGTTAGGGTACATGTTACTATTGTGGGTAAAAGTTGCAAAACTTACGTTTTTTTTATTTTCTGCTTTTATTGAATTAACTTACATTTAACTGACTTTCTGGGACAAAAATAAATGAACAAATTAAATTGGATTACATATTATACAAACGACCAAAACTATGGAGGTTATGCAATGATGTAATCAAATATCTGGAACAAAGCGATTCTGTCTATATTTGCTTTACCCACCAACACCGTCTCCAACAAACATAATGTTAGTCATTACCCACCCTGACAAAGGCGAGTCTTTCAAAAGCGAGCATAAAACGTTTTTGTCGTGTGTATGATACTCTAGATGATATAACGAAGACGAAGCCATTGAAATAAGGACTTCGGTAGTATGTGAATAGGGCCTCTGAAGCACAGCTGAGACGAAGGAGCTACGAAACTCCATAGATAATTGGGACACTTGGATTCTGAGGACGATGCTATCGAAGCGAAGGTGAGTGCGCGGTGCGGCGCAGGTTGGCTGCGCGCGGCAGGTGTACGGCTCGCCTACGCGCCTAACCGCCGGGTGCGCGCCGATGCCCTGGCCGATCGCGCTGCTCTGTAATTTGGCACTGATTGGGTATCGCTATGGTCGTTTCGGCGCGCGCGGCCCCGGGCCCCCGCGGGCCGGCCGGCTTTCGTCGCGCTCCGGATGCGCGCGTCCCCCGGCGCGCCGCGCCGCGCCGCGCCGCGACGCCCTCGCTGCAGGCGCCGCCGCGGCGGCACCCCACCCTGCTCACTGTTCCCGTCGCCACACTCGATCCAAACCCGATCACTCTCTCCGACTCCACACTCGCCCCACAATGATCATTGTGGCCGACCCCACACTTGTCCCACTCCGGTCACTGTCCCTGACTGCACACTCGTCCCACCCCGGTATTTGTTCCAGACTCCACACTCGCCCCACAACGGTCACTGTGGCCGACCCCAAACTTGCCTCATCTGGTCACAGTCCCTGACTCCTCACTCGTCCCAGCACGGTCACTGTTCCCGTCGCCACAATGGATTCACCCCGGTTACTGTTCCCGACTCCACATTCGCCCTCATAACGATCACTATGCCCATACTTGCCTCACCTGGTCACAGTCCCCTGACTCCACCCACACTCACCCCCCCGCAGTCACTGTCCCCATGGCCACACTCGATTCACCCCGGTTACAGTTCCCGATTCACATTCGCCCCACAACGGTCACTGAGCCAGACCCCAGACTTGCTTCACCCGGTCACTGTTCCTGACTCCACACTCGTCCCAGCGAGGTTACTGTTCCCTAATCAACACTCGCCCCACCCCGGTCACTGTTCCCGACTGTAGCCACCCTCTAGCCAGTTACCATCTCCCATTTCAGCGCCTCCATCTGCCATCAACTTCCCCAGATATCACGAGTGAGACTTCCTTCGCCATCACGCCCAGTCGCCGCGGCCAGGCCCTCCGCCCTCGTCCCGCCAACATTGCCTCCCACGCCGCCAGCGCCGGCCTCGCGACGCCCTGAATATGCATGGCGCAGGGCAGCGCCTTGGGTGCGGGGTGGCGCCGAGTGGCCGTCGGCTCCCTTCCGCTCGCCAAGTCGTTAGCGGCGGAACGACTACGAAGAGTATGTGGAACGTATCATTTGGGTGCATTCGATTGGACGCGGACCTTCCAATAACAAACGCTGTTCACCGAGAATAGACTCGTTCTTGCGAACACCTTCTGCGTGAGTATTGCTTAATTTGGCGTTCCCCTGACGGTTATCTTGTTGGGTGAGCTAACACGGACAGTGTCGTTGAATATATTATCGTATTTGCAAGGGTAAGCCGTACTACATTTATTAGTCATTTTGATCAGAATGCCAGAATAAATTAAATGTTTTCATAAATAGATTCGAATTCCAAAAAGATGACAGCCAGGTGGGATGAGAATCCAAAAATGTGATGAAAAGGAAAGTAAGTCTTTAACGTTCTTAGGGATCGAGCTTGAAAGATGCATACAAAAGTAATTTCTTTTAGTAAACTACTTTCTAAAGCCAGAAGTACATATTTCCGTGTTATCAGAGAGTATTTAAAATATAATTTCATGCTATTACCTCGAAACATCTTTTGTAGCTGTTTTTGTATTATATGATAATGCACAAAGCGATTCCAGCAGCAAACCTACTGTCATCTCCTGGACCAGCAGTGAATACGACTCACTGTCAGCCATCACTATGCCGTGGCATATGACTGTCATATTGCGTGACCTGTGCATCCTTTCTTCTTTGTTGTACATGCTAGAGTTCCTTTAAAATAAGCGTGATTGATTCTTGCTCATAACAGCATTCATCCGTCGTCATTTCAACGTAGAATGTGCACATCTCTGTGGGCTGTGATTGGTTTCAATGGAAATTTCTACAAGGGATCAATCACTGACTGACTAAATCAGACCATGGCAAATTTGAAAGATTTGACCTTACTGAGAAAAAATCGTCTATAACTCCCAACAGTGTTAGTATAGTTTGAATGAACGTGTTGATAAAAAGAGGAAATTGTTAGATTGAATCTATTAATGATTAAGTGAATTCACTGAAGTTCTGGAATGAACGTACACGATACACCAAAATGATTACGTGGACGGTTTTTCACTATGTACACCATGTAGGTATGTGTGGGCAAGAATTTTCTCAATTCCCCTGTACACATTAACGAATATAAATCAACATTAAAAGAAGTCAAAATTCGCCTACACGTGACACATTACCAGTTATGTATAATTCGATATCGCACAGAAGAAGTACGTAGAAAGTGGCTTAAAACGTTCCGACCTGTATCGATCATTTATCGATCAGTTACTTCAGAGATGTGAAGAGAGAGAATGTCAAGGAATTTTTATCACATACCGATTTGTTTAATAAATACTACTTTGATATTTGTATAATTTATGTTGTTTGTTCTCTGCGTGAGTAGGAACTTCTGATGTGAATTAATTCACAGTTTTTCGTAAGATTTTGCCTGTCGCACCAGTTTTTAAGAAGCTAATGGTTTTGTTAGTAGACAATCATATAGTTTCTTTATAGACCTTTCAAATAACTTATGGAAGTAAACTTTTATGTTGCTCATAATTTTGCAATAATTGTTTTGTCTGGAAAAAAATCACGAAAATAGAACATTCCCCATTTTTAATATAAACGAATGAGAGTGAACATAGGGTACAATTGAAACGCTCTTCTTTGTGTAACGAAGGTAAGGTGTCATGCAAGTTCTATGCTATAATTCGACCCATAAAAGATTAAGGAAGTACTATCCCACGTTTAAAACCTTCACTGTCATACTTTACACAAAAAAAGGCTTTCGTTGCCTGAAGTAATCTGCATCCGCGGGTGAAGATAGCCGGAAAGAACGGCAACAACTGTCCTTATTTTCTCAGTTCATTTCTCGAATGTCAGCGTTCCTTAGAGGTGCTCCATGCACACGATTCGTTCTTTCGGTGCGCCTACTCACGCGGTCGGCCTGTAGAACGAATATTTATGATTAGCCTGCAGCGGAAGCGGAGTTCAATGAATCACCATGTTGTCAGCAAACAACAGCTAATTAAGTTTTATTTAGGAATACGTTACATGAATATTTTTTCAAGCGTGTGATGTATCGAATTCATTTAAATACATTGTGTCGTGTGAAATACCTACCGATTCACGTTAATCAGTGCATTAGCTTGCCTCTGGGCCGCAGTAAGTTCGACAGGAAGTGAATAAATTGCGCGCATCTCGTGCACAGGAAAAGTCACTTCGCACCCGCGGCTTCAAATGGACTCCTCGTAGTTGATTATATTATCTGTCGTTGCCGCGATTTTTCACTTCGCCCGGCCGCTTCGCTCGTAAAGCGCCCGCCCCTGGGCGATCACGCTCATCGGACCAGTCCGTGACCGCTCGGAAACATCCCGCCTCTTTCGTAACGGCACGCAGACCCACTAATGCCCATCGTAGCTGGGTTGTCTCCGGGACGTGTTCGTCGCTCGGCCAATTTGTACGCGTATCCCAAATGGAAATGAGTGAGGGAGAAAAAAAATACTTCCAAGGCCCCGCCGTTTTTAACATTCCTGCGGGCGGCGGAATTCGGTTTGGGGTCTCTGTAGACGACTGCGTTAGTTTCGCGAAGTCGAGGTCGAAGTGGGTGTATTTTCGTCTGAAATTCTAACGATTCGACGTTTTGCGGAGACCTCGTCTCGATCTTTTATTAGTTATTACGAGTTCTGATCGCTTTCCACGCGTTATGGTAATAATGTCGTAATTTTCTGAGGTCTACTAGCATGCAAATTAGTAGCAATTAAGACAAATTTACGTCCAGCTGGTTCGAAAATATGCTGGCTTCGAATTAATTCCAACAGTAATAATTTTTATTTTCCCTTTCAAGCTAGTAAGTAGTGAATAATTAAGGATCTATTTATGTTAAAATGATTTACATCATTATTCGTTTTCACCGCGGGGAAACTGAATTTGGTGAGAATATAGAGAAGTCTGAAAAAGTCTGAGTATCATATTAATAAGGCAGTGCCTTATTGACTTTTTCTTAAAGATTTTCAAGAAGTTATAGGTAATAGGAATTGAATAGCAGCAACCATAGTCAATTAAGAGGAAACAATTTGTATCTTACATTCTGAAGATTTTGTAAGATTTTCTTGGAGTACTCTATATCCGTACCCTGTCATTCCATAATCTCAAACTTCTTCATTCCACTTATTTATCACATCACTTATACCATTGTAATTACATCTCATCGTGCACTACAGGCAAATATCCACGAATGCACCTGTACGAATGAATAGTCTACAGACTTAAGGTCGTCGTACGGTTTCCACTCAACACAGATCAGATGAAAAACTCGTAATTATTTGAAGATTCGTATCATTTTAGAAACGAATGTAATGTTTCAGTTAAACCGTTTTACTTCTGAAAATACGTTCGTCTTAAAGCATGGATTTAATTAATTTTCAAAGGAACAAATGAAATACAAATTTTCGTCACAATTTTATAAAAACCTTATTCCTGAGAATCTGCTGTGGTGGAGAAAATTAAAAAAATGCACGTAGTATCTCTCAGGAGACTGAAAAGCTTGGACTTACACCACATGCTGCTTAGTAACCGTAAATTTGTTAATATCGTCTCTTTGATTAGTTTCAAATAATGCATTTGTTAGTAGCTGTCTATTTGAAAGTCTAAAACGAAACAAAAATTAGATCTTCAAATTAGAAATTCTTCAATGACGGAAACCTCCAACATAAGTTACAATTGTTAAACACGTTGTAGAGCAAAAAACCTGGCAGAAATTTGTAAACCGCCGTGGATTAACCAACCAAGTTTGTTATTTGTGTCGGCCATGTCTACACTGGAACGACCCATGCCTATCGGCCACGTTCAATAGCTTTCGTAATACCACATTTTTAAGGGGAGAACAAGTATGAGTATACTCATCTGAAAACTTTAGCATTAACTCATTTGTTTTGATTATTCTTCTCAGAGAATGTATTATGAAATCCTTCATGGGCGCCAGTCCGTAACACAGCTATTCATTTCTCTGGTTGCGTCAAAGCAAAATAACAGAACATTTTCTTCTTTCCTCTAAGGCTTTTCTCCAGCCAACACCCTTTACGTCCCGATGTGACACTTATTCGACCATACACTGGACACCAACGCACATACATGAGAGTCGAGGGACAGCAAATATGCCCAAGGCGGGACTCGAACACGCGACCCTTCGAACCGAAGCGCTGAGTCGCTACACGCTCTAGCCACCTCGGCCAACCAGGTCGGTAGAACAGTAATACGAAAAGGAATTTCATTAAATCATTGAAATCTCTTCGCCTTTTTAAGATCTTCCATTAAGTAATGTATTGTAAAAAATACACCTCCAAAAAAGGCACCCTAACATAACAGGACACGGTTCCTTCAAATCCGTCAGAGATGTGGAAGTGTCTCAGTAGGAGCGCGGCTGACAAGCAGGCGGCCTGCTTCTTCGAGCTGGCTCCCCCACGCTGGCGCGCGCGCTACACGCGACCTGCTGGTGCGCGGCGGGCGGCGGGCGGCGGGCGGCGGGCGGCGGGCGGCGGGCGGCGGGCGGCGGGCGGCGGGCGGCGGGCGGCGGGCGGCGGGCGGCGGGCGGCGGGCGGCGGGCGGCGGGCGGCGGGCGGCGGGCGGCGGGCGGCGGGCGGCGGGCGGCGGGCGGCGGGCGGCGGGCGGCGGGCGGCGGGCGGCGGGCGGCGGGCGGCGGGCGGCGGGCGGCGGGCGGCGGGCGGCGGGCGGCGCGACGCGGGGGAGGCGCGTGGACCGACTAACGGCGCTTCGGCGCGGCTCCTCTCGCGCGCCACATGATTCCACCCGCAGCATCCCCCCTCCGCCCCCGCCGCCGCCCGGAAGCGCTCCGTTAGCGCTGATGTCCACTCATTAGGCGCCATTCATTGTCCCTCGCGCCCGCATAAAAACCCTCGCAGAGACGCCCTCGATGAAAAACTGCTACCCCCCGACTCCCGGCGCACGCTTGTACTCGCCTGCTCGACTGATTGCTAACGGGCTCGCTCACTCGCTTGTTTCAGACCGCTTGAGCGCCGCCCCCTTCGCCAGCACACTGGCGCACATGCCCACTCCGGCGCACATGCCCACTCTGTCGCACATGCCCACTCTGGCGCACATGCCCACTCTGGCGCACATGCCCACTCTGGCGCACATGCCCACTCTGGCGCACATGCCCACTCTGGCGCACATGCCCACTCTGGCGCACATGCCCTCTCTGTCGTACATGCCCACTCTCTCGCGCATGCCCACTCTGGCGCACATGCCCACTCTGGCGCACATGCCCACTCTGGCACACATGCCCACTCTGGCGCACATGCCCACTCTGGCGCACATGCCCACTCTGTCGTACATGCCCACTCTCTCGCGCATGCCCACTCTGGCGCACATGCCCACTCTGGCACACATGCCCACTCTGTCGTACATGCCCACTCTCTCGCGCATGCCCACTCTCTCGCACATGCCCACTCTCTCGCGCATGCCCACTCTCTCGCACATGCCCACTCTGTCGCACATGCCCACTCTCTCGCACATGCCAACTCTCTTGCATGTGTCCCCCCAAACCCACACTTGCCCCTTTCACACATGGGTATCTCTCACACACCCAAACGCATCAGTACATCTCACCATACTCAATTTCCTTCCTCATTTCTCCACTTGTTTGCAGGCCGTCTACTTGTTGCCGTATTGCACACATCGGTCAGTTGCCACTTACCTCCACACTAATGCTTCTTCCGCCCACATTTCACTCACTCACTAACCGATCATTTATCATTCATTCTCATCTTTCCACTCGCTTGCATTTACAATCCCCCGTCCCACCCACTCATTTCTTTGCACATTTTCTTTTACATTTCGCCCGTCTATTTGCGTGGTTGCCTCACCACCCGCCCACCCACTTGGGGTCCTTGATTGCCCCACCCCCTCCGTGCTCTCGCCCGCCGCTCCCCGCCAGCAGCCCGCCGGCGCCGCGACAAACGACGCTTCCAGCTGCGAGATGCCGAGGATTCTGGGCGATGGGGTGGGTTCCGCTTCCGGGTCCCGTTGCGCGGGCTTTTTTGTGAGAGTCGTTTTGAAAAATTCATAACGGGGCGCTGACCCCACTAATGGACCACAGCTTTTTTTTGCAGAGCGCATCTCTGGAGGTTATAAAGTGTGTCCCATTTCCCTCAGGCCGCGGCATGTGTTTATATTTTCTGGGATTTGTTGAGCCCGTGTGAGCGATGTGCCCACGCTCAAGGAAGTAAAATTGCACCATTACTTGGGATGCGTAGAAAAGGCCACTAATGGATGAAATTTTACTGGGTATCAGAAAAAAACACATTTGCGTTCTCTAAATGTCTAGTATTTGCTCAATGATAGGCTCTCAGCTCAATGGCCACGATAGCGTGAAACAAAAGTTAGTAGGAAACAAATGAAATTTATGACGAAAATATTTTATTTGCAATTATTCTATTTAATTCTTGAGCAAAAACTCCTTCGAAGAAGCAGCACTCGTCAAAGAAAGGTCACATAAGATGCATTTTACTCTGGTGTGAAACAATTAAATCGTAATGCACCTACAAACGACTTGTGTAACCAACTGCTCCTGAAGACTATTTGTTCTGGTTTAATAGACGTAACTGTTACAAATCCTTTTATTTTCTTTTTTTTACCTAACACGTAACCGTTATGTGTCTTGACGACATCGTGAACCCTCATTCACCCCTCGTCTTAAACAAATTAACGAGAAGGAAGTTTGGACAATCTGAGCGTTAATGACACGTCGTCCACGGGTGTCAGAGCCACTCCAACCCCCTGAGCCTTCCCGGGCGCAGAGTCCCGTTGCCCTAAATTACCCCCGGCCAGGACAAAAACATTCAGATTGGGGTGCGCGCAGCGGCAGGGGGTGACGGACACGCGGCGGCGGCGGCACTGGAGCACAGATGGCGCCCGTGTCTACGCCGCCGCCGCCGCCCCGCTGGGCGGACGGGTCAACGAACCGCCCTCGTCCTCGCCCCCGCGCCGTGATTTGAGGGAAGCAGAGCGCTCATTTGACGGCGGTGGGCGGGGCAGGAGGTCGGGGATCGCGGGGGCGATCACTGTTCCACGTTGCTCAACTACGTGGCCAAATATCTTGTGTCTCAGTGTCCATTTTGATACTGTGTTCAGCCGAAATATTTCTGTTTTTATACTGCGATTTTTCTAACTTTGACCCTCAAGGCACGTCTTCACGATGGAATATGTCACGGTATTTCGCGACGTTCTCAGCCGTGTCGCCAGGTATCGCGTGATCGCGTTCGTATTAAGCAGTGCTTGCGATCATGCGACTTCTAGCGGCACGTAGTAGAAAGACGCGAAATGCCGTATGATATTCCATCGTGGCCGTAGGGGCTTGAGGGGCAGAGTTAGAAAAATCGCACTATACTTTCTCGAATTTTTAATGAAAACATTCCAAATAATTAAAAATGTACATAATTTTCACAAGATGTTTCTGTCCAAGATAATTCTATGTCTACTCTCGAACTGAAATATTGTTTATAATCAACTGCTGTAATGGCATTCAATTCCAAGATAATATTATTTCCAATTATACAGATTATTAGATAATAACTTGTATAAGAGTACTGTTGAATGTTGTTGAAGAGTGTAACTTTTGTTGAAAAATTGGAGAATAAATTTAATATCATTTATGTGAATGTTGTGGATGCAATCATAAATGTAACCATTTTCAATGTTTTAATCTATTGTAGGTTATTTAATTATTTTATTAAATCAATTTTGATATTATCAACCTTGCTCGGTGGCAATGTTAAAAAATTGTCATAAATTTTACCGCAAATATTTGGCAATAAAAATTAAATTATTATTTCACGAAGAAATTATAGTCCTATGAATTCAAGGGTGTGCATTTCGGCGATATAGAGTTCTTAAATGACAAGTTTAAATGAAAGATTTCCTCTTCATTGTTGAAACTCCTACTTCAGAGCTACTATTACCTCAGCCAATTACCTATGTACCTCAGCCAAATTTATTTTATGATTACATGGCTCTCTAATCCGAATAATCACTACATTTAAAATGTTTTGTCTTGATCAATTCAATATTGAAAGCCTTATTTGAAAGTTCACAATTCAATCTGCACACCCTTGAATTCATAGGCCTATAATTTCTACGTTAAATAATAATTCAACTTGTATTGCCAAATATTTGCGGTAAAATTTATGACAAAGTTTTAACATTGCTATCGAGGAAGGTTGATAACATCAAAATTGTTGTGATAAAATAATTAAATAGCATACAGTATTTTGCGCCTAGAGTTTCCCGAACGGCGCCATCGTGCGGTGACTCCCGAACTGCGGGCGCCAGTGGGGAGGCGGCAGCAGCCACCGACCGGGGGTGTTGTGCCCACCTCAAGCCCTGGCGGCTCTTTGCGCGCCCGCCCTGTGATTATCGCAGGCACCTCGCACCTTGTCTGGATCTTCCGCCTCGGCCCGGCGCCGCCCTTCCAGAGCAACGCTCCGCGGGTCGGCCCCGGCGGTATTAGAAGTCGGAGCTTCGTACCAACCCCAATTGCCCCTGTTGTAATTGCGCCAGCATAACGGAAGGGGAGGCCTTTCGCAGCGTTTAAACATCTTTCAAAAACGCCGATTTCGCGTTTCCGAGCGAATATAGCGCCCAATTTGCCGACTGCGATCTGCTCAGGCGATGCCCGTTGCGTGGAAATTACACGGAGAAGGTGCGATTTTGACGATGCGTGGTCGAAGAAACAACCTCGTAAACTGAAGTTATTGCTCCGGTTTTAATGCGTATCTTCATTACCGGGGCGAGTAATGCTCGGGCCCTCGGCACGCGTATTGGTGAGCGTGTGTAGTTACGAAGCTAAAGCCTCTATGAGACTTCTTTATGACGCTAAGTCACGCTTGGCAACCTGAAATTGTAAGGTTATTGCTCAACTTTGGATTTTGGAACACTTTTCACGTTTTGGAACTCATGCATGATTAGATGATATATTTTTCTAATTTGAAAGTTACTTTTAAAACTTAATTAAACAATCTATTAAATTTGAAAAAATATACTATAAGTTCTAGTAAAATGATATTTAATGAATATCATTTAAAATTATGAAAATAATACAGAACCTTATTGCATTACACAATATTATAATCTGTGGGTTGGATTAATTTTTCATGGAATAATGGAGCTATAGTAAATATTTTTGCAGTTTGTGCCGTTTTGTAGTTATAGGCATTTCAATCTACAATATTTATAACGCCAAAAGTAGTCTTTGGTTGCCATTTATATTATGTTGAAAATAATTTTAAAAATTAACTAAATTTAAAATTAACTATATTTTGGGAAACGTCTATTTATTTTCTTATTAGAGTGACACACAAAGGTTTTCAAGTGTAAATTGTTGCTTCATGGACATTGCCTTCAAAATGTTTGAATTGCCTTGAAAATCGAGCCTGAAATAATGTAAAGATAAAATAATATCAGCATTGCCACAAGTTTTCATTAGGTTTTTAATGTAAAAGAATAAAAGTACTTACACACTGACGCCATTTTAATAACATTAACACGAAAATTCAAATAACCCCAAAGAGAATTTTATAAACTAAAACCAAATTAGGAAACATTTTTAGTTTGTGTTAAATGTTCGAGAATCGACGTGGAAGAGTGTTTTTGTATGGCTGATTTCAACTAAAATACCTCATTAATTTGTAGTTGCATCAAGTACATTTAATCCTCCCAATTCGAGATCATATATTCAATTTTAGTATAACGTGATTTCAGGAGAAAACAATAACAAAATTTAATACATTTTCTTTTAGATAAATGTTTTTCAAAAGACGAAGGAGATCTTTATAACAAAAATTTCCATTAAAAAAATGGTGTTGGAAAAAAGAACACGATTTCAACCAGATTTCAAACTTGACAGAAATCACAATAGAGAGCTTATTCGGATGAACTCCTATTTCTAGTCTTCGTAAAAATAATTCAAATCAAAATTGACTTTCCAAATTCTTTAAAACGATCACACGCTTACTTAGCCACACAATCTCTCTCCTCATTTCGGATTCGGTGTTTAGAAACAAGAAGATTCAGTAGCGACACCGCTGAGCTGGCGCCGCTACCCGAATTCGCTTACTAAGCTCCTGAAGTCACGGAGGTTTAAGCTAATTCGCGTGTTCCTGGTTGGGTGACCGTCTAGGAACCCCGACATCGAACGACGGCGAGCTCCTGGCCGGAGGGATAAAAGGCACTGACTGCGACGTGACAGATTAACAAAAATAATAGCTGAGAATTACTCCATACAAGCGCTCAAGGGGCTCAAAGACGCGTTGCGTCAACGAAGACGTATCAAATACTTTTTTTTAAACGATTTAAAAAGTTGGTGCTTGCGTGAGTTTACTCAGGCTGCCGCAATCGCTGCCGTCCCTGATGCCGCCTCCACTCACCGATCACCGCCCACCGCCCATTGCCCAACACCCACTGCCCGCCGTCCACCGCCCACCGCCCAATGCCCACTTCCCACTGTCCGCCGCCAACCGCCCACTACCCAGTGTCCACTGCTCACCGTCCCCCCATCTCCCTCTGTCCACCACCCACCACCCACCACCCACCGCCCGCCGCCAACCGCCCATTGCCCGCCCACTGCTCGCCGTCCGCCGTCCACCGCCCACCGCCCAATGCCCACTTCCCACTGCCCACCGCCAACCGCCCACTACCCAGTGTCCACTGCTCACCGTCCCCCCATCTCCCTCTGTCCACCATCCAATTCCCACCTTTAGCCGCCCTCCCAACACCACCCACCACCCACCACCCACTGCCCACCGCCCACCGCCCATTGCCCGCCACCGCAGAGCGGGTCGTATGTAGAGGCATCCGCGGAGAGCGGCGCTCAAGAAGGCCGTCGCCGGGCGCCCATGAAACCTAATGGAGCGCATCGGAGCCCAGCGGATTCGCTACGCCAGCGGCGCCGTCTCGCGTGCCCAGTCTCCCTCAGCAGCACGGGCGCGCTCCTCCACAACTTTCGAAGCACTCCAACCCTGGGACCGCCTGATGTGACTCAGGGAAGCAGTTGTTTCCACTGCGACAACCACGACCGGGAGGTCCTACGTTTCGAATCCTAGCGGTGGCGGAATTATCGACACTAGATTGAGAGCTAGGAGATTTATGGCTGTCGGCTGATCGGATCTTTTCCATCGTTTCTTCGGTCAATACCAGGCGAATACCGGACGAGTATCCTAACAAGCGGGCCACGGATCGCACAGGATCTTTCCTGCCTCATTCACGTCCTCTCCTTTCCCCTTTACATCCACACACACTTGCGTTAGCGTATTGGGAGATCTGTCAGGATCTTAGAGTGGTAGAAAGGTGCCGATCTTGCCGCGGTATCTGGAGGTGTGTATGTCCAAAATATACACAGGAAATAAACAGTAAACAAATGTTTAATGTGCACTTCATACAGTTCGAGAGTTTCAAATCGTACCGATAACAATGCCTTATTCAGTATAATCAAGAGATGTTTCAATTGTCAAAGCACTGTCATCACCGGGAGATTTTCCAATACTTACCCGAGTCACCAAAGTCCAAGTAAAATATCCAATAGCAGGCACAGTCGGCGTAGACCTAATAACTATATACATGTATATAACTACCAATACTACGGAGCGCACTCACAAAATAAATCTGTCTACGCCGGCGCCCGTGGCTTCTTATACCCTGGTGTCTATGCCACTAGCAGCGACTGGTCTCGGGCTCGCATTCCTGTGGCTGCTCCTGCTGCCTTGGCGAGCCCTAACCTCGCGCGCTGCCTAGCTGCATGCGCCAACTTCGAATGGTTTTATTCATCCACAACAAGTGGGAAACCCCTGCAAGTCTGTTTGTAGGTTGGCGCCGGATCTCACGTTCTAACGGGGAAGGAATAACGCTACCTCCGGAGATATAATATGCGATACACTTGTGGGATATGACCAAGCAGATGACGCCCCCGGAAACACGAAACAATCAATGAATCCCCTGTGTCGTCCTAGCACGCTATTCGTAAGCCAGTGTTGTCAAGGTAGATGCCACGAGCGGGAGTCCGTGGCACGACGAAATCACTCCTCCACGCTGTTCATTACCCCACCACCAGAGACAACGCCACCCCTATTACAAATCAGCGGTGTTACTAATAGTTCCCTTTCCCGACGATTGTTGCCAGAGAAGCTCGTGGCATGCTACGGTGCCACGAAGCGTGCCACTGCCACCAGTAGAAGACCTTGACACCACTGTCGTAAGCAGTGAAGGGTTAAGGGCGCTTAAGAAAAGGGCAGGTAGTGTTGTAATCAAGAACTTGAACCACTCTCATTCTACGTCCACCAGTCACATAGATCTTCTTCGTCAATTAAGAAAGGACTTACCGAAACACAGTTCAGCCACATTTACTTTCTTATGCCAGCGGGAAAATCGTATCTTCGTTGTATTCTGTAAATCGACATCGACATCAAAGTCGACATCAAAATACATTTTTACCACAATTCTGAATTGATGCGCCTTTGAGCTCATGTTTGTAATTCTTTTTCAAATGGCAAATAGTGAAACAACTTTGATTTTTAAGCCTCGAGATGGGGTGGTCAAACGTGCACTTCATGTGAATTCCACCAGGACGATAATTTCTGAAATGACGTGCTTGTTATTCAGGTTGTTCACATTTTGTATAATTATTTAACATTCTTGTTATATTTTGCTGGGTTTTCATTAGTTGCGAAAGCATGTTAGAGATCGTAACAAGAAGAAGGTTGAAAAAGTACAACCGTCCGCTGGTGCCCATATGTCTGTATGTTATAAGTCAAAGTTATCATACAATGATCAAATTTTCCTTATGAGCATTTACACATTTGGTATGTTTGGAAATATGGATTGGATCGCTTGTAAAAGTCTAGTGGGCGGTCATTAAAGCAGTTAACTGACCCACTATTATCATACCCCTAATTTAATTTATATAGTATTGTAAATCAGATTTTTGTTAAATTGGTTCATAATCGGCAAACTGTTTGTCGGAATGTCGTGTAGGTCAAAAGAGCATGACGTGAATTCAAACGAATTCAACTTCCGAATAAGTTTCTACGCCACGTTCAAATAGCGGGATTTCAATTGACGGGACTTGTCAACCTCGCGGATTAGTCGTTTACGACAAACATTGTGTTCATTAGAAATATTTGCAGTATGGGAAACCTCTTTTGATTCATCTATAGATAGAATATTCTTAAAAAAAATTGCTGGCCACAGAACGATTCATAAAAGACAACGAATTTAGCCGTGAAAACTTGCCTCACTGGTCTCCTACAAATATTTCACATTGTCATAGCGGCCTGGTCTCAGATACAGAAACGCAATGTGACGCCACATTACGTTTAAGCCACGTGACATACCAGAATGGCATATTTTTCTAGAGGGGTACATTGAAAACTCCAAGAGGGGACAAATCGAAGAATTGATATACGAAACGGAGAGCATTTTAGGCAACTGCTCTGAATGAATCCTAAAAGTGTTATCTACAGTATTTCCTTATCCAATTTTCTTGATTTGGATTCCTTGAATATTTGAAGCATCGAAATCATTAACATGATACCTAAAGAGGATTAATTGTATTTTTGCAAAGGAGAAATTAATGTGTTTACGCCAGACGACATCTAACCCACAATCCCCGGCATCCCCTCCCCTTCTGTCCTTCTGTCAATCGCACTGTGGAAGGCTTTTCGATTGCGGTGAAAGAGCACATTGACAGAGCACTAGACTGACAAATCATTCACCAAAATTGATTATTGGTCTTAATTTTTCAGGCTCCAAATTCAAATTATTACTCCTAAAACAATACGCATTAAATCTCCACAAACCGGATAAGGAGACTCAAGACATCAACTGATATCACTGCAGTGCCTCTGACCGGGAGGTCGTAGGGTTCCACTCCTGACGGTAGCAGGATTTTCGACACTATAGCTATCTAGCTATAGTGTTATGTTATAGCTATAGTGTTATAATATAAGGGATACATTGAAAACTCCAGGAAGAGGACAAACATAACGACCTCACTATCTAGTGAGGCCGCAGTCCGAAGGAGAATTCTAGCGGCCGACAACTCTGATTTGTTTTCCCTGGTTTCTTAGATCAAAAATAGGCTGTACCCTAACAAATGGGTCACGGGCGGCGAGCGATCTTTCCTTCCCATTCCTTGCCCTTTCCTCACCCCTTACTTACATACACATACAATTACATGCATCTACACTACCACACATGCCAGGGATACCAGTCGGTAGCTTAGATCTTGTCCTGGCTGGGGCGGTGCCCCCTGGTGGGAGATACCTGGTAGATGAAAATCAGCAATTCGACGTATACATCGGCGCCGATCTCGCCAACCAGCTAGTGGATATCACCGTCAACTCCTGTGATAAAAACATACACTTCACTTACGGAGCCAATGCTCTTAGCAGTTGACGCGCCCGAACACACCAGCCAATCAAAACTTCACAAAAATTACTACTCGCACGTCCTAGAACATCAGCTTCTCCGAAGGAAGCTTCTGTGCTCCAGTGGGAAATATAATACACCTCTTACGCCGGGGCCCCCCCACTTCGCGGCGTCGCCGTATATCTCCACTGTAAATTTGTCTTATGGCCCTGAAAATTCTTCGTTAATTCCGCCGCCGCCGCCGCGGGCGCCCCCCGGCCCGAGACCTGCCGCGCATCCCTAATCCGTGAGGCGCCTCGGCCGCCCGGCCAGTGTCAATATTTCTACTGCGCTGTCGACCCTCTGGCGGTGTTGAAGACGCCGCCGATACAGGCGGTAAACTTCGTAAAGAGGGCGGCCGAAAGCCCATGGAAGTAGAGTCTCTCGATGCAGGGCGTAGCGCATTCCTTTGCGCCGTCGATTCCGCCATTTTATATCCAGTTAGTTAGTTAGTTAATGCCTTATTTTACGTGGCGAGACTCGGGCCATCAGGCCCGCTCTTCCGTCTGACCACCTTCCGTCTGTCCAGTTGGCAGGGGAGTTTATACTGTGCGGTATTGTTAGAGGTGGGGACCACCAAGTTATCCAAATTAATATCTTTATACATTAATATCCTTGAAAAAATCTCCATAATGCCTTTTATTGTTATTATTTCTCTTCAATTCTTAAATGCTGCCTCAGGAAGATATCGGGGGAGAGGACATTAAATAGCAGTGGTTGCGCTACTCTCTGCGTCTAGGTATACTACAACGAAGATCTTAGGAGGAAATAAAAGTTTAGAAAGAAACTTGAGGTCAAAAACAAATAAATTGCATAGGTTTAGTTGCGATCGAAATGAACTGTGTTGAAACCATCAGTAAAATCAGTGGGATGTGCAAGAATTCATAGACGATTAGAACGATATGATATAATGAATTTAATAGTCGTAATTAAATAAAACTGCAAAATAACACAGAGAAAGAAGCACGCATGTACGAAAAAGCAATGAAGTTATTCCAGAAATTATGCAACTATTGGTAAAAAGCGGTGTTTAACATAAAAGGATACACAAATATTAAAACGCAAGCAAAGAACATTTATCAAAATGTGGGAAATCTCAGAGGAAGGGGATCACTAATTGTGTGAATAATACTGCGAGACATTTTCAGAACTTGAATTGAAAACTAGCCTGTATTACACCAACTCAATAACATATGCTACTAGAAATAGATAGCATTTTATAAAATCAACTTCATCATTTGTTCACTGCTGGCAAAGACTTCACACATAAGAAGTGCTTGCTCGAAACGTCTTTCCCAGACGGCAACCAAAGCAAGGCTAATTACGGCGACTATAACCCTTCCTTTGAAACGACAGCATACATGACAGCGGTCACAACCTACGGCAACTCCAAAGCGCCGCGCGCCAGGGGCCGGGTCGTTTTTCGCGTCTCGTGCTCCGTGTAACAGCCGTCTCTTCCGCTACCACACTCCTCTCTACCTTCCCCGCCACCTCCGCCACAACCTTCTCCGCCATCACTCCTTTACTGTCGTCGTCGCCTCCACACCTCCGCATCTGCCGTATCGGCTACCTCCGCTTCCTCCCCCACTTATCCATCGTTACTTCCCACATCACCACCACCACCTCCACCGCTGGTACCAACTACTCGACCAACTCCTCCACCGGCACCTCCACAACAGCCTCCTTCACCATCACTTCCTCTTCCCACTTCCCCATCTGCCATCTCCGCCTACCTCACCCCATCCTCTTACACCTTCGCCACGTCTTCCATCTTCACCCCTTCCCTCAAATACTGGACATGAGCTAGAGAGCTATGTCGTGTTTGGTCGCTGTCTGGAAGAGAATTCTAGCGGGTGGCTGCTCTGATCGGCAGTTATTCTGCAATCAACGCCAGGCGATTGCTGGAGCAGCTCTCCAACAAACAGGCCATGGACGCGAGATTTTCTATGCATTCTCCTTATCCTATCCTCACCCCTTACTTACATTTACAGTAACACTCACGTTCACTACACTACCACACATAGCGGGAGACCGGTCTGGACCTTGGGTTTGTCCCGGCTGGGGAGGTGCTCCGCTGGTGGGAGATACCTGGTTGAAGAAAACCTTCTAGCAGACAGTTAGGTCGGTTTCGGATCTCACCACCCAGAAGGAGATCACCGCCATCTCCCGAGGAAAACACGCACAGCGCTTTCGGCACAAATTACCTCAGCAGTTGACGCGTCCGGAATCACTAATCAATCAAAAATCCAACTCCTGCGATTCTCATGTCTCTCCCTTCTACCCCATCAGTTTTCCTTGACTACCCCTAACTCCGCCGTCCCCTCCACTACCGTTTTCGCCACACCATCTCTTCGCCGCTTCTCCTTCCCCCAACTCGTGCCACCTTCGCCGCCTCTCCCGTCTCTGCCTCCTCCGCCTACCCGTCACCTCCTTCGACGCCGCCGCCGCCGCCGCCGCCTCCTGGGCGTCACACGGCCGCCCGATTATGCATGCGGGCGGCGGGGCGCATCCGGGAGCGGGTTCGACGCCCGCGGGAGGCCCCGGGGCGGCCTGCGGCGAGGTCGCCCCCCGAAGTTTATCTCCGCCTTTTCACGGGCGGCCGGCCGGAAGGCCTAATGCCGCGGCCCGCACCGCGACGACCACCTCGGAGAGGGCTCTCCACGCGACCCACACGACGGCTTTCATTAAGGGCAGCGCGTCCTCCGCTTCTGAAGCGGGCGGCCGGCCGAAAGTGTTTTAATTTCCTATTGAAAACGCGAGTAAAAACGACAGTGAATATTATAAAAGAAACCGGTTTGTGATAAAATCTCTTGCCTTTCGTGTTGTTACGCCGCAAGAAGGCGACGATTATGTGCACTCATAAGCGTAAGAATGGACTTGGAGAGGTTATAATAAGAGTACCTTCTTTCAAGATGTGAATGTCTACGTCCGCGGGGCAGTGTTACGTCTTCGTGACCGCGACTTCAAGTGTGTTTCAATTTTTTTGGTGAATTCAAAGCCACAAGTTAGTGAATGCCTTTAATAGGGTGACAGTATTTATACGCGAAGTTCTGCTTACCATCTGGCATGCTTTCCACGAAACGTTTAAGGGTTGCTTTTTTTCTGACTTTTTAACAGTCGGTTTGGGATTTCGATGATCGAATAACACATTCCTTTTTATCTTTCAAAATGTAATTTCCTAACCGAAAATTCTTGAAAAAAAATCATTTTTTCTCACGTAAATTTTTAACAGAACCCTTCAGAATCTATGGGAAATTTATAATGAAGATTTTATATGATTATATGTTACTATTATATGTTATGCGTACTTACAGTTGGAGATGAGTATGTGCCTGTAATGTTTTACTGCGTGGCCATATTTTTAGCGTCACCATCCAATCCTTGGGAGTTATGTCGTTTGCGAGAGTCGACACGAGAACGTGTGAGGAGAATCCTTGTTGGATGTTATGAGGTGTGGCGTCGCTGGAGGGAGAAGGAAGGCCGTTCTCCATCAAGCGGTAGAGCTGTGGCCCTAGCCAGAGGCGCAGCCCCTGTCCGGCCTTAGCGCGCTGACACTTGATGTTCACTCGGTGGACGAACTTGGAACACTGCGACTAATTGCAGAAACTTCCGCAAAATTCAGGAGCGCTAGAAAGCGCTCTAAACCGATCCGTAGTGAACGGTGGTTTGCGACGGAATTACCTGAGTTTACTCAATCGCTATGGCGCATTCCAAAATAGTCCAATTTGTTCCCAGGAGCAAGTGTAGTAGAAATCGTTGGTGTACGGGTCAGAGATTTTGGAGTCAGGTTTTTAAGTTCGGAGAATGCGTAATAATAAAAATAATAATAGATTAGTGTGAATAAAAATAATAGTAATAATAATGGATTGGTATTACATTCTTCAATTAATTTTAAAATAATAATAATAATATATTATTATTATTATTATTATTATTATGAAATACACATAAAATAACTTACCATTATTTTTCAATATATTCCGTATTTCTCAAAGCTTGAACTCTTGACTTAATGTGATTTCGCTTGTAAGCAGACGATATCCCCTTCCTTTCTAGTTTTTGTTACGGATAATTCAAAAATTCACGTGCATAATTTTACCTTCTTCACAACCACTTTGTAACATTAAGTAGTTATTAACTCCTACCCTATTAAAAGCTTTGTTTCCAATCTTCTCTTAATCCCTTCGTGCTGACTCACACAAAGGTAATTTCACTTCATTTCGGTAACATTTCGTAGAGTATTCAAATATAATCGCTGGATATATTTCAGATTAAACTTAAATTTGAATCTAACATGAAGTTATAATAAATATAATCATACGAATGCTGTGAGAGTGTTCCTTTTCTATTAAACCCTTCCTCCCTCGTTTTCATTCCTGTCACATTCCTGAGAAACCCTTTCCCTTAATTCCGTACGCATTTTCTTTTAATAGAATCTTTTTATTATTTACTAGTCTTTTCTACCTTTGATAGTGATCAGGCGGGAGAGCAGACCATGTGACCTTAGAGTCGCCAAAAATACACGTATTTATTTTATGTATTTATTACGTAAATGAAGTCGACTACGGACAAGGAGGGTTCTTCTAAACTCACGTCCACTTTGTCGAAAGATTGGCTGTGTGACTGTATAGTGTGAACAAAGCCATCTATTGCATCTATAAATGATCTTTTGCGATTTTACTTGATCAATTTGTATATACACGGATGGCTCCAAAAAAAACTGAAAATGTAAATGATAAACTGATATTTAGAATATGGGGTGATTATAATTAGAATTAATAATTTAAATTGGCAAATTATGTATCAAAAGGACGCTACAAAATATGCCTCTGCCCAGATTCAAAATGTTTATCATGAATCTTAGTTCTTAATTTAACAATTTAGATTTCTCAAGGAAAGAAGTGAGTATTACAATAACAGGTCTATATAATATAAGGTAACTAGCAACCTAAATAAAAATTTTGTATACTGTATTGCGAATCCCGAAATAAATTAAAATGAAAGAACTATTATTAATGGAGTATAAACTTCTTTTGGAATGTCAATTATTGTTGTGATCTTTATACTCCGAACAAACATCAAATCAGTCACTTTAGAAAGCCTTTGTTGATGCTATATTTTACAAAATACATTCTTCAGGATCAAGTTCCATTGACAAAGTTTTCCTTGTGCCTATAATCAAATTCAGCCCAAACTTTGCCAAACTGCACGTGTCTCGCGTACGGCAGTCGCGAAATTTTACCACCAGACCAGGCGTATACCATGCACATTTCATTATAAAAATACTGAAAGAACACGAGGACCTAAGTGACCTAAAATTTAATTATCTGGAGTAACAGACCCTTCCTTACCTTACATTCTGTAGGATCGTGTGTTACTGTAAAACATCAACGCCGGAAGTTGATGATATCGATTTGCTTCCTGAGATACGAGTGCTTTGATTGCGTTGCGAATGTGGGCCCAACGACCACCCAAGATCATTATTTGATTTTTTATTTGTGCAAAGAAGAGCAATCTCAAGTCATAAAATGCGATCTCCACAGTCTTAAGCGAATTTCAGAGATATGGAATGTGACCTACAAACCAAAATCTACATCTACGGAATTAACAAGTCAATGAAGGTTTTTTATCGATAGATAGCTATTGTGATTCGTAACCGAAAATTATTTATCTATCAATCTTCAACCAACAAGACTAGAAAGAGATGTAAGTAAGTTTTCACAGTAGGTTTAATTTGAAATAATTTTGGAGCGCTTTTTAAAAGTCGCTGAAAGCCTGCAAAAATGTTAATTAAAACCAAATTGGCTTTTTTCTAAACATTCGATGTCTTCACAAGACACTGCAGTTGATAACTTGCGCTGAAATTACTCACTGTATGCGGCACATTGTAACCGCAATTAATTATAAGAAACAAGATAAATAAGACGAAATATTTCTTGCAAGATTTATGAAAATTAAATAGTAAAGAAAATTTATTTCGTTAGCCTGAGACAAAATATTTTTATCATCAACTTTCAAGGAATCAGTTTTTCTGTGTCCAGAATTTCTTTTGAATCTTTAAAAAGTGTTAGTGCATAGTTATTACAGTCAGATTATTAGTATCAAGTTTCAGTGGAGTGATTGGGCAACCTGAATAAAATGAAACCAGCGCCAACATAATAACGAAGCAAACTTCCTCCGCTCTTACTAAACAGTGGTTCTGCGGCACTCGGGGCGCAAGCCGGGAGTCGACGCCCGCTCCTACCGGCGACCGAGAGCTGTCACCGGCACGACCCCGCCCTGCCCCGCCCCCTCCGACCGCAGCCGCGCGTTTTTGTTCCCCGCGGCGCCATTGAGACGTCATTTAGTGTCAGCAGCGGCCGCGGTTATGCGGGTATCCGTATCGGGCCGCGCTGTCATTACAGACGCCTAATGTGTACACAATGCGGCGTCCAGGGCAGGTGATTCCGACGCGTGAGTAAGCAAGAACCCCTCCGCCGCCGGGATAATGGGCCCGATGATTGAAATTGATCTCTCACGAGCGGAATGCGGCGCGCCTGCGGCCTCTGCCTCCGCCGGCGCTGCCGACGCCCCCGACGCCCCCGACGCCCCCGACGCCCCCGACGCCCCGACGCCACCGGCGCCGGCAGACGCTCCGAGCTACGCACTCTCGGTACACTTGTAGAAGTCAACACGCGGCTCAACTATGGATGCGACATCGAAGCCGATGTTTTCTAAACATTGAACGCACTCTCGTTTTCTAAACATTGATGTATTTGAACGCACTCTCGATACACTTCTAGGAGTCAACATAGGCTGAACTAGAGGACATTGATGCCCATGTTTTCAAAACATCGATGTCTCTGTAAAAACGTGGATGATTAAAACACCTGTGCATTGAAGTCGATATTTTTGAATGTGCTCTCGGTAGACTTGTAGGAGTAAACATGCCGGTAAAGTAGGGATGCGACATCGATGGCAATGTTTTCAAAACATCGATGTCTCTATAAAAATGTGGATGATTTAAACATCAACGCATTGAAGTTTATGCTTTTGAACTCACTCTCGGAACACTTGTAGGAGCAACATACGGCTCAACTAGGGATGCCACATCGATGCCGATGTTTTTCAAAACATCGTAACTCCTATAAAAATTACGATGATTTAAACATTAATGCATTGAAGTCTATGTTTTTTAACATCAATGTTTTGTGCTAGATGGTATTACGTTTTTGATGTTTTGATCGAGGGTGAAATATTTCGTTATTCGCAATTTTATTAAAGTTAGAATATAACAGTAACTAATGGTGCCAATCTCTCTTCAAGTGTTCGAACTACACGAACGCGGTTTGCACTACTTTCGTCGAGCAGACAATCCCCTCGTCCGAAATGATCATGATATCCTGGTATTTCCTTCGTCTTTATTGGTATTTCGCAAATGGTAATGCGTTTTGTAACTTGTATTAGTTAAATTTTAATTTTAAAGTAATATTCACGGTCACCGTCAAATTAAATTTTGTTCCTCATGAATTTAATGTTAGAGGTTACTAACCAGCTTTTATACATCGATGATTAAAAACATCCATATATTTTGGTCGTGGTATTAACATCGATGTTTTAATTTTGTTGTCGATGTCCCATCATTACGGTATAATACAGCGATGTAATATTGAATGGTACATGAATAATGACAATGACATCAATTCTCTTCATCTTCATTTATGTAGTTTGCTTTCCAGATACTCTCTTGGAGTTTATAGCATGTAAGAAGTATACTTTTGTTCACAAAAGTAGTTGATTACAATCCCTCCTTTGGCATGGATTTGTTTCTCTTGTGTGTGCTGTCTGCTGAAGAACACAGATTTCTGCAGACCTAATGAACAAAGAATAGGGGAAAAGAATGTGAAAGGTATGTAATTTCTTCCGAAAAGATGAATTCAGCTTTAAACGTTTTATTAGTATTTTAATATCAATATGTTATAAGAATAACGCAGATACAGTATTTCATATATTTGTTTCAATGTAGAAGCACGAAATGTCTTAAAAATTATGAAATGTTATTCATGCTGATTGTGGTTGTCGAATACCATTCTTGAATACTCTATTCTACACGAACTAAAAAGACCATGGGTATCAAGTACGCATGTAAAGTATGATAATATCTTTATATATTAACGCAACGGAGAGCTCAAATATTCGACAAATGTAAGATAGTTCACAAATATGATATAAAATATTAAATTTTGTCATTCCCATTTATTTTCTGACATTACATCAAACGTAATTCTTGATGAACCCGTCATGAGACAGTAATCATGATTGTTCTTTGTATCTCAGAAAACAGAAACAGAATCCTGTTGGATCAAATAACTAGAGCAGTTAATTCTTAGCCACTCCTGCAACTGGCACTCGAAGTGATTCAGTATTAGATCTAAAATCAAATTAAAATCACGTTAATTACATCGTGGTCAGGAAGTAGGGACCGGCTTCGAGACCCTTGTGAAAGGACTCGCTAGAATGGGTGCTGATTTCATCTGGAATTCCGTTGTGGGTTTGTGAGTGCCGGTCTGTACAGGAACTGCGAACTGTAGTAACTCTGTCTGCGGTTCTGAGAACCTGTCGAATGCGCCAGTGTGTGCTGGATTCATATTCAAAAGGACATTGGCCCCTGTATCATTACTGCTGACTGATCGCGATCTCTAAGTAGAGAGCGTTACCACGCTAAGTTGGAAGCAATCTGCTTCTTTTATTTTCCAATCGCGGATCGTAGTTAAAAATTACTTCCTGAATATTTAGAGAAACCTAGTAGGGAAAGACAATTATAAAAAGAACTCGCATATTACTTCCTTTGAAATTTATTTAGAGTTCATTTGAGTATCTTTTTGAAGTTAGAATGCAGTAGAATAACATTAAATGATATTTGTTTCTCCAACAATTCCGCCCTTGAGTTTCCATCTTCAAAAATAGTTGCAATAGCCTTGGAAAATTCCTTACTAAAAGCATCATTATTATTACCTTTAAAATAGTTATTTTTATTGCTAACTTTTTTCAAAAATTTGAACTTAGACATTATGATAACATTCTCTTTGTAGGTTCTAAGTACCTGTGCAGATTATACGTAGTCCCAAGGACTGAAGTACGAGTCCTATAATCACTGTTGGTTTTGCAGTTGGAAGTGAATGAGAAAGAATCTAAAATGTTTCCCTGTGTGAGTTGCAATTAACAAGAAGGAGAGAAACTGCGCAGGTCGTATGTTTGAAGATGACACGAAGCAAAACTAACACGGGTTACGACGCATAACACACCTGCTAGCGCGTACATTTCGATGTGTGGATGTTCCCTGCACACTGATCAGACACTCAATTACCCTTCACAATCTTTTAATTTCTTTCAAACACGACTCAAGAACGGGCCCAAATAATAACTCTCCTCTTTCGAACCTCACACGTAATTATTTCTATATGACCAATCGTTTAAACCGAGCATCGGTTTATCATTGGATTGTACATGTGGCTATTGGCCGTATCACCGGGTATTTAATAAGGGCGATCAGTCATTTCCTCCCCCTGCGAAGCGATGCGTCATCCCCACGGCAGCGGCGGCGGCGCGGCAGGTGGGCCAACCCGACCACCCCTGCGCCGCGCTACCGGAGGGGGCGTGGCTGTCCGCCGAGATTTACGCCCTCGCGCTCTCGGCTGTTTACTCTGGGGTGGCGGCCTCGGGGGATGCGGCCGCTGCAGCCCTCGCACTCACCTGCGGCCGACGACGTTACAAAAACCCACGCGCACCTCACACTCGCTCCCCCACGGCGACTGCCGTTGATATACACCGGCATTTGTCCTGCTTCAAATTCCAAGGAATTTTCTTACAAAATTGTGGCATGGAGTTTTAATTATGGCACTTTACGTCACGATCGCATTGCAATGGAAACAACGACATTTATTAACATAGTCGTATCTAGGGCAAAGCAGAATGAGGCACGTCGGCCCACCACTTAAAGAATATGATCTAAGATTTTGTGATCATCCTGTATATTGTTTGAAATTTTCAGCATTGGCGTTTGAAAATAATAAAACAATAATGTTCATCAAATCAATTTTAACAAATAAAACAGCAATGATTAACAAAATTTCAGAAGAATAACGGCTCTTTCTTACTTATGGACGTCTGATTTTCCTTTATTTCATCATATTTTCTCAAGCCCTGTAAACAGCTCAAAATATCGTATTTTAAGACGTTTTGTGTCAGAAAAATAAATAATTAATATTTCATGTATTAATTTTTTATATTTGTTTATTTTCCAGACCATTTCGAGAATAAGCGAATTCCATTTTGAAAATAAAATTGGTAAAAAATAGAGGATCCGAGAAAAATAATGGAAAGAAGTTGATGAAATACATGTTGTAGCAATAAATTGAATGCTTGAATCGGCATAAAAAACATGCTTTGAAATCTAATTTTAAGTCGTAGTCTGTAGCAAATATACATTTTTTGAAAATATCATAACAATATTGGCACACTCCGAAATACTGCTTTCCCTCAATAAAAAGAAAACTTTATGTTTACACCAGAAAATTATTTGCAATCACAAGCTTTCGTCAGGCAGTTTGTAAATCTGGACATAAATGTAACTTCATTATTTGTTCACTTCTTCTAGAGTTCAGTAGGAAACATTAGTTATTCAACAGCATGAAGTATATTCCTTCACGAAGGAATTGATGAAGGATAAGATCCCAAATCTATAGCTGTTTTGCCCTTGGAAGTAGATTTTATTACATTGGAGCGAATATTTTGTTAAGAATTCTTGCCGAAAACGCTCATTTCTTTCTGTATTCAGAATTCAACTTGTATATTGTGTAGGGTAGGGATCCCAGAATTAAGAAAACCGGCACAGAATTCTCTTCTCGCCGAAGCACATCACTCAATGTTTAATTGTTTTTGACGTAAAATAAATTAAAATAAATTAATAAAATAAAAAATATAGAACCAGCATGAAATTGCTGTTTCCTCCTATTGAAAAGTAACGTGCACCTACCCCGATAATCGCGTCTGAGCCCCGTGGGATGCACGTTTCGCGTGGCCCCATGATGGCCGATTCGCGAAAAAATAAATGAATAAATGAATAAATAAAAATATGCCGTGCCCATTACAATGTCATCCTGCTCCTTCACACTGCCGCCAGCAGCTCTCTATGCCGCCGTTGCCATGTGAGGCCACATCTGACGCATGGATCCTGCGGTCCCAACCAACCCCATAAATTGTGGGAGTGGAGGGGGCGTGTGGCCAGGAGCAGCGAAGCCTCCTCTCGCCCAAGGCGCAACCTCCCACCCTACCCCTCCTCCCGCCCGTCCACGGAGAAACATGGCTACTAGGTCAACAATGCAACACCGTGTAATTATCTCCTACCTCCTTTGTGATAATTTTAGGAAAGATTTTCAATTGCCTTGAGAAAACGATAACGCTGCTGGGCGGAGGCAACTGATACGAAGTCTTCAGGTAGATGAGAATCTTTGATAAATGACGATTCCTGACGAACCAGTTGGAGATTATCTCATGTTTTCTAGGAGCTTCTTCACAGCCTATTCAAGTTACGATAGCGAGACAGGTTTGATTCCCAAATTCTACTTCTTATTATCTAATTTATTGACTGTTTCTCCGATAAATAATCTCGTTTTATGACCTGGAAGCAGAACAAAGCGCGAGGATTCACAGAATCAACACAAACCCACGCGGTATCTCAAAGACCCGAACGCGCAGCGTGAAACTGCTGTCGTGAAATCGCACACGTCCGTGAAACGTAAAGTCTCCTCCGCACCTCTGGCCCCTCTTATCTCCAGCCGAAGAATAAAATATCGACCGGCGGCTCCGGAGGCCGAAGGAGATCAGATGACGAGACGGCGACGCGCCGCCGCCGCCGCCGCCGCCACCCACCCGCAGTAAACAAAACGCCGCGATGGCATTCCTAGCGCGCCGCATCGGCCCGTAATGGGCTCATTTAGCGCGAAATAAAAGACGATACTTAATTGGAAGTGGGCGCCGGGGGTGGCAGCGGAGTGGACCGCGGGCGCGCGGCCCATGCGACGTAACAAGCCGAGTTCCCAACGGCAGCCGAGACGCGGTTTAACGAGCTGCCATTCGGAGTCGCAACCCTCTGAAGGCCTGTGCGTCGCGGCGTCGCACTGGGCCTCGTTCCGTAAACCACATGAACAAAACTCTGTGAGATGCACTGTGCCTCGTTTCGAAAACCAATTGAACAAAACACAGTGCGATGTAATGTCCTTAGTTCCGCAAACCAAATGGACAAAACCCTATGCGATGCACTGCGGCTCGTTCGTAAATCAAATGAACGAAACACTGTGCCTCGTTCCGTAAACCAAATGAACAAAACTCTGAGCGATGCACTGTGCCTCGTTCCGTAAAGTAAATGAACAAAACTCTGAGCGATGCACTGTGCCTCGTTCCGTAAACCAATGAACAAAATTCTTTGCGATGCACTGTGCCCACGAAATTAACGAAGCTCTGTGCAATGCCCTGTGCGTTGTTCCGTAAACCGAATGGACAAATCCCTGCTGGACTGCTTCTCATGCCGCACAACCAAATGAACAAAATTCCGTGAGCTGCGCGGTGGTGTAGTTTTTGTGGTGCCGTGTTCTAAATAATATCGCCTAACAATCTCTGCTTATGATTTTACAATCAGGATTAGGAATATTGAAAGGAAAAAGAAATGTATGTTCGCTGCTTAAATGTATAAAAATGAACTTGTCTTAATTTTAGAACAACCTTAAAATTCTACCTATTATTACAACGAATCAATCAACTGTATCTTGAAAAACTTATAGATAACAACCGAAAACTTTTATTGTTTTATTTTGTCGTTAAATCAAATAATATTTCAAAGGTGATGTCGAATCCAGTATAGGAAACGAAAATCTTAAAAATAGAATTATAGAAGCAATTTACAGCAATTTCGTTTGCATTGTAAGCTCTATAGATGCGAAAATTGTAGGCATAGTCAAATTCCACGGAAGTGAGAGGGGAGGAAGCAACTGAAAAAAATTGGATTTTGCAAGTGCTTTGATGGAAGCAGAGACGAATGTCGAAGACATCTCGGACAGACTTAGTACAGTTAGAAGCAGAAAAAGAGGCATATAAAGAACTGGAAAAACACTGAAATGTAAAGACTTCGACGGAAGAAACACTTTATAAGCTAAGATGTAACAACGCGAAATGTATTAGTAATAACAAGTACTCTTTATCACACAACTATCGATAAGACGGATTGATAATATTACACACATCTTTCTTTGAAATACCGAAGGTATTTTATTTCTATATGCGAATCTCCTAGAAGGAATCTTACAACAGAATGGAAAGGATGTGATTTATAATCTTAAAATATTATTAGATATGTTTTAGTAAACTGTTGGAGATGGCGCTTGTTCGTGTTGCTTTTATTCCCATGAAATATAATATTAACTAGGAAAACCCGGCAGACGTTGTTCTGCCCTTCATCTCCCTCTTTCCCCTCCCATCTCACTGTCCTCCCATCCTCCCATCTCACTGTCTCTCCCTCTCTCACCCTGTCCCTATCTGTCTGTCTCGGCCGCTCTCTGTCCTTCTCATTCACATTTAATTACAGATTCGGCACATCTCTAAGCAGATGAAGGTAATATCGGGAAGCGCCGGACCAGCAAAAATGTAATAGCATGTTCGAGAAGAGCTCATCCTGTTGATTACGGTGTGAGAAACGTTTCTTGAGACCTTCCGCCTAAAAATTTTAGTTTTTAAGGCCATGAAACGCATTGTTTAGGAGTTATTTAACGACATAGATTCAAAATTCTGCCGAATGTGTTGCGAGTTGCATTTGACGTAAATATTGTAGTGAAGTTACAACAGATTTATGAGCATATAAACCTTCTCGGTGAAAGAACACCTAGAAGTACCAACTTTCATGGACATTGGTCTCATGGTATCGGAGTATAGCTCTTATATACCGATATATATATATATATATATATATATATATATATATATAGAGAGAGAGAGAGAGAGAGAGAGAGAGAGAGATAATACAATTCCCTAATAATATAATATTATAAGGTATGATTTAGTAAATTGTTTGAGAGCACGGTTGGTCGCATCGCTTTTATTCTCACCCAGACCACCAAAACGAACCACTGCGCAGGGGCTGTCGGGTCGCCAGAGACTTCGCCTTCGTCGCCGGTCGCGGCGGCCGCGGCCCGTCACCCTAACGACGGCCGCGGAATGTGTCAGAGATAACGCGGGCCACCGCCGCGGCGCGGCGCCCTTGTCGTTATAGATAGCGCGGAGATCGGTCGAGATTCGGAGGGCCCGCGCGCTGCGTGGACATTCCCTCAGGTCCCGGGCGGGCGTGTTCGCGTCGACGGAGATCCATGGAGCGTCGTTTCGCCACGGACGGCGTCTGTGAGGGCCCGGTGTCGGTGGCGAGGGCCAGGGCGAGGGCGAGGGCGAGGGCGCCTGTCGGTGTCGCGGGAGATTAATCGAGGCGCGTGACGGCTGCTCGTGAGGTTTTGACGCCGCCGCCGCCGCTGATGGGACGCCGATGCCGCGGAGAGGGCTCGCGTCGCCTGAGAAAGCTTCAGGTGGACGGTGGGGACGCCGCGGTTGCTCCCTGAGTCGCCTTTTGTTCTGGTTGAAATCCCTGGAATGGACGGAACGACCTGACGGATCCGAATGATTTAACCATTAAACTGTTCATTTGTGCCCTTTCTAAGTTATTTTTCGGAGGAATCTGTGTTTAATAATACGAATATGTATACGTATAATATTCGTATATGTATAATATGTTGTATAATGTATGTTAATAATACTTACGAAACATGTAAAGTTTACAAAATAAAAGAATACAGTTAATATATACATTGGACCTTGTTCTTCTACGTACACCAGTGTTGTCAAGGTCGATGCCACGAGCGAGAGTAAATCATCCCAATCATCCCTCTTGTAAAACGGCGAGGTTTCATTTCCCGACGCTAGTTGTGCAGAGTAGCTCGTGGCATGCTACGGTTCCACGACGCGTGCCACTACCACCAGTAGAAGACCTTGCCACCACTGGCCTACACTGTAATTATTAGATAGAATCGCAAGTGTCTACTCCACCTTTCGTAGAGCTGTAAAACGTTACAATGTCTGGTTTCTGCAGAGGTTCTAGTTTTCTGGCTTCGAGCATTCTGGTTTTTGCGTTCGTAAATCTTCTTGTCCTTGTGAATAGTAGAAAAAAAACTAAAGATCGTGATATCTCTGGTACAGTAAATGTCATTGTTACCTCCTTTGTAAAGCCAACGAGGCTTGAATTTACTTGGCAAGAATTGTTCGGTTTATTCTCACGAAATGTTTCAAATACAACCAATTGGACCTTTAACCCAATGGAAGCAGTATTCGCCACTGTCCTAAAATGGGTCGCGAAGACTGAGCTATTGTTAAGTCGCCACGCTTGCTCATCCGTCATCAAAATGCACAGGAACACTAACCCTGGCGGCGGGTGAGAAAGGGCAATTCAAAGAAATAGTTCAACGGCTTTTTTTCATCGCACGCTCTAATTAGTAACGTCACCAGAAGATATGGATCCCGCATCATCGGTGGCTTGCAGTGTTCTCTGAAAATAAGAGAAAGTTTCGGGTCACATTGACCAGACGCCAGTACTTAGGGTTAACTATGGAAAACATACTCACATTTCTATTTTTCAAAAAGCGTTAATTTTCAGTAATGTTGTTCATAATAACAGGAGCAATTATTTTTGGGTGCAGATTATCTTCACCACATCATTGCACTGCATCCTTTGGAAATTCACAAAGAAGCTTCATAAATAATTGCATTTATTTTCATCGACATTTTGATGTATTACTTTTAAAGTAAAACAATGTAAAACAGTTGGTTAAATTTAACAGTTGTCCTGTATAAATATTTCATAAAGTTTATTATGAATGCATGTATTGTTTACATGTCATATAAATCAATCAATAAAAGAGTGATTTTTTAAAGAATTTGTCGAATTTTATCACATTTTTTAAAAGAAAGTAATATAAAAAACATAAATAGTACCTTCCACTTTGTTTAAACATGTTGCTCACCACAAAATTGTTGCAAGTGTTGTCACCTTTTTGTAAGTTTTATGTGGTTGCGTTCGTTTTTATCCTACAGAAAATTGCGTGCTTAATAAAAAGTGAAGCACATTTCATTACAACTTCTCTTTTACTAGCACCTTTCTTAAACCTTTAACACTCGTAGATAAGACTGAAAAAATAAACAATATGGTAAACGTATTGTCAAAACAATTTTATGTTCCATGACGAAGCAAGGCATTGTGTCCTTGGACTACTTCCACGTCTTTTGTTCTTCAGCGGTTCCTTTGACTTACCTTGTACTGCACTGCGGTGGGTCCAACGTTTATTCTTTTTGGTAATTACTTACAACCACCTGCAAAACTCCATTCCAAACTTCCTCCGTGTAAAAGCAACAACGTTGTGTACAAGGGTTTACTTGTTTCCGTAATTAGAGGTGTCTGTACAGTCATCAGGATATTTACGTCGTTTGTTTGTTCTCCTGAGAGATAAAAGCTGTAACATGATTTAAGAGTTATAAACCAATCTGTTTTGGGCGTTCTTCGACGTTTAATGCGAAACGTATATTCAAGTTACGTGTTGTGAATTGAGGCAGCGCCTTTTTTCAAATTTCGATTTTTTTGTGAACATGATTCTTTCTGATTGCGGTTTTGAGCAGCTGCATCTGATTAAACATGAGGATGGTTGTTGTAGAGCATTTCGTATTTTCTCTTTAGCATAATATCAAGAATTGGAATTAATGCACCATTATGTCAAAACTGGTGAAGCTGCCTAACAGCTCCACCTACTGAGAACCGTCAATCGAGCTTTAGGAAAGTCTACTAAAACGTGTATTATCTATGAGTGCATGTAATTCAATGTTTATTGGACAGTTCAATCATAAGTTATGCATACCAATTACGAAGAATACAAAAGTTATGTTTATTAACGAGCACAATTTATGTTTATGTATCACCTCAATTTGCACTTTTCATGATCTTGATGTTCAAATAGATCGTGTTTTGAATATATCCAATATGTTGGAAGCGTAGCCTATGCCTTTTTTCTAAAGACAAAAATAATTTTCGTTGGAATTACGGTGTTAATTCTATTTCCTTAACGTCCTAGCAAGCCATTTGATGTGCATTCAAAGCAATATAACGCTAGTGATGTGATATATTCTTGCACTTAACGAGATCAATAACTGCAAAGCATACAACAATGGAAATTACTGATTTTTTAAAACTGAGACAGTTAAAAAAATATCACACGTACGTTTTTATTTTAGCAAGATTTTTTACGATATTTTCGAAATATATTCTCGCTGGGTTCGCGACAGTGTTGATGTCCGTAGGACTTCATTAATTTATTGTACACTACCCTAGACACACCGAGCGAAGTGGCTGTCTTCGCATTCGGGGCCAGCGTTCGATCTCCGTGCTGGCCATCCTGACCGGGGTTTACGGTTTCCCTCAGTCATCCAGGCGTGGTTCTACTGAAAGGCCACGATCGCGAAACCGGCGTCGCTAGCCGAATTTGTTTAGTACGTGCAGTCACGAAGGCGAAGCGAATTTGAGACATTGCCGGACTCCGGTTACCCAACCCGACGAGGTAACCCGAGATCTAATGGCGCCGAAGGAAATTGCACGTTAAGTGACATATTAATGGCCAAATACAAATACAAATGCCCTAGACCAGTGGTGTCAAGGTCTACTGGTGGCTGTGGCATGTGTCGTGGCATCGTAGCATGTCACGAGCTTCTCTGCGCCACTAACGTCGGGAAAAGGAACTAATAGTAACCCCGCCGTTTTACAATAGGGATGGCGTTGTCTCTGGTGGCGGGTGATGAACTGCGTGAAGGGGCTATTGGCATCGTGGCATCAATCTTTACAACACCGCCCTAGGCACTTGCTTTGAAAACTGAACTTTCTGAATGTTTCTCCACAGGCCCCAGCGTGTTTAGTGAGGACAAAGTAGAGCAAAACATGGATACATCTATTCGTCGATACATTTTCAAAAGGTTTTCAATGTCGATGGAAACATCGACAAAAAATCGATGTTTCAAATATCGATGTTTTAAATATGAAAAAACATTTTGAAGTAAAAGTTTCTAATGTGATACATATTAAGTTTAATCTGCCTTAAACTTGATTGTCATCTGAATTTTCTTATCAATGTTCTATCTTTCTAATCAAGATTCAAATAGCAATTGAAAAAAATTACAAAATTACAAAATGATCGAAAAAGGCAACAACACTGGAGAAAGGTTGCGAAAAGCAAACGGTTTCCTGCCGCCTGGGGATCGACCGACAATAGTGACAGTTGTCAATGGCTGAAGAATGCAGCAATCCACAAATACATAACATACTGAAAATTGTATTTCTATCATGAGAATTTTTTTTGTTGATAACTATCGATGTTTCTTCACAAATATATCGAGCTGAAGAAAACATCGAAAGCAAAACACCGACGTTATATCGACATCTATGCTCGAAAATATCGATATTTTAAAAACATCGATGTTTTTTTGTTTTGCCATCCTTACACGTGTTTGTCCCCCGTTCGATCCCCGCGGAGGGCAACGTTCTCGTCGGCGAGCTGGACGGGGCGGCGCGGCGCGTCGATCCATCACGCGGCGCAGGCTCTTTGCAGAGCGCGCCACCTGCGGCGGGCGCCGTAAATCCTGTTTGTACGCATCGCGGGGAATTAGCGTCATGCGCGCGCAAAAAGAACGCAGAAATACGACGGTCTGACGCCCTGCGGCAGCTGCAGCGGCGGTCCGCGCCCGCGCCCGCGCCCGCGCCGCGCCCGCGTCGGCTGCCACCGCGTTACGCAGGGCGTGTCCGCGTCTCGGAAGAATGTTCTCGTTCGCTTTCGCATGCGTGTAGTAGGTTTTTTTTTGGGACGAGTCGCAAGCCGAAAGGCAGGGTGCGGAAAGGAATGAGATGAAAGTAGGTGTCTCTGCTATGGATTTACGATTCGTTTCATGGGAAACGCTTTGAGCGGGTATGAATATTGTTGATCCGATTGGATGCAGCACGTGGTTTCTGTAGTTGTTTGTTGATGTGCAGATATACTTATTTTATTATCACTTTTTTATCGAATGTCTTATGTATATATATATATATATATATATATATATATATATATATATATATATATATGTGTGTGTGTGTGTGTGTGTGTGTGGGATCTGATGTTTGACTAGCGCGGTGTTTGGCTATGACGGCGCCGCGTGGTGGGAGAAGCAGAAGCAAAGGTGCCATAGAAAAACAACATTACGAATGTTATTAGAGTCCGATGTATTATTGTGTTGAAAAGGAGTGCATTTTGTATCTTTGGCTAATACACGTTATTTAAGGCAATTCGTGTTCTACCTTTTCTGGGAATCGTAAGCCTGCGATTCCTACATATATATATATATATATATATATATATATATATATATGGACGGGGCAATATATCGATATATATATATATATATATATATATATATAGAGAGAGAGAGAGAGAGAGAGAGAGAGAGATTGTTCCATTTACATTATAGACATTCCTATCTCAATTCTCTATAATGTTTTAACTGCTCAGTGTTTATAATTTAAATGGAACTATTTATCTCTCTCAATACATATACTTATTGTCCTTTTCACAGTCCTACTTAAAATATGAAAAATTAGAATGATGGATTAACAGTTGTTGCTAACAATTTGATTCAACCTTCCTTTTAGTGTTCATGATGTCTTGCTTAGCGTAATATCACGCATTTTGTAACATGCCAATGAATTGACATAAACTCGTATTTGATGTATTGTATTTAATACTCAATATTATGAGTTAAGCAGGTGGGTACGGGGAGCACTAATACAATCAGAACTTAGCCTGTCTCCTCCAGTGATTATATTCGAAATTCACCATGATACGTTTTTGATAATATTAGAGATTTTTCAGAAAAATAGTGACTTCTGCTTTTTTCCAATTCTTATTCTTCAAATTCACAAATATATAACGAGAAATCTTTACTAAACTATTTTTTCATATCCAGATATTTGAAAAAGAAATTACTTAATACACGTTGTGAGAAAGCCTCAATTTAAAACAGCCCATGATAAATATCACGCTTAAAAATGTGTAATAAACAAAATAACTTTCGGGTGGTCCCTGAAGAATAACCTTGGCATTCGAGTCCTTCCTGTGACTTCAGGCATTGTTCCTAGGGGGGAAGGTTATTAATATCTCTGCCAGTGCGTAATGTATGCGTAGAATAAAGCTAAGTCAGAGCGGCTTCGAATATGATTAGCTTTTTGCTTCTAGCGGCAGAAGCATGCGTCATATGGCGCCAATCGATATGTATCGCGCGGCATAAGCCCGAAGCTCTTCGCATATAGAGTTGATGACTTTCATTTCGACCGTTCGGTAATGAGGTAGGATGCTAGATCGAAATCGAACGTATCGAACATTATTTCTATCGAGACTGCCATTGGGATATTTATATGTCTCGAGCGGCCCCTCCTTCTGTTGGTTGCGAGTGTATCACAGGGGGAGATAGTGTATTATATTGCCTACCGCCAGTGAAACATACGTCGAGAATTCAGGCACACGTAGTTCCTTCAGATTAAATGAAGTGATTTCTTTATATGGTAATGGGAAAGCCCAGTTTCATATGTACACTTTTCGTGGTTATGAGCATGTTGCATGTGAAAACCATAAAGAATGGCGATATTGTAATATAACAATTTTATATCAATATGTACATCAATTTTTTTTCTTTTCGCTCTATATTTAAAGCGTTTTGTAAATATCGTAATAAATATTTATTATTTCCAAATATTTAAAAAGCAAATAGTATTTTTCAATAGTTTTCTTAGCTTTCCTTTGTGCAGCCATTCACATTCATGTGTTTTCATGGACACCTAATTAATTAGCTTTTAAAGGATTTTAAACGTTCATTAAAATTGTGCATTCATTTATTTATGGAATCGATAATTCAACTGAAAGTGTGAAAGTTTATTCGAGGCGTGTTCATTAGAAGAACTTGAAAATTGAAGTGCGTGGATTTTAAACTTATTTTTCTTTTCAAGGATTATTTGTATTACTTTCATTTGATATGGGTTGCTTAAAGTATCAATGATAAAATTAATTGTATTTACGTTTCGTTTTACTCTTTAACAAAATTAGGTGAACTGCATTCGGATCTTATATTGAAACCTGACATGAACTGAGTCTGGCTGATATTAATTTTATTGATTCATTTTCAACACTTTCTTGTCGATAATTGAAATAAAAGATTTTTATTGAAACTTATTAAAATTCTAACAAGCAAGTTTTTTATGTAATCGCTTACAGTAACTTTTTTCTGTACTAGTAATATTATATAGTTGCCTATAAGTTTGTAAATGCTTATGTCTCATATTACACAATAAAATGATCGACTGTTTCATCTTAAGAACCTTCTGCCCTAGCTGGAACGAGGATTGAAAACATATTTCTTTCCATAGCTTATGCAGAGAATTGGTATTATATTGCTTATTATAGAGTATTGGTCATTGGATTCCCAATGTGTCCACACTTGCCTAAATATGTAAAATATGAAATAATCAACACTCCCAGGAGAATTTAGTCCATATTGCTGGTTTCGGAATGGCTCCCTCTCCCAACATAAAAAATAATAGAAAGGAGCAAGAGAATGAAATAACATTTACAGAATGACTTCCATCATTAACAGAACCGCCTCGTCTTGGCCAGACTCACGTTTCCGATCACGAGTGTTTACTCGACAGTAACGAGATCTGCCTTCCGCCCGGGGGCGAAGCTGCGGCGGCAGTGATGGTGGTGATGGTGCTGGTGATGACTGTGGTGTAGTGGTGGTATAGTGGTGGTGATGGTGGTGGCGGTGGCGGCGGCGGAAGCGGCGGCGGCGGAGGCTGCGGCGGAGGCGGCAATGGAGGTGGCAGTGGAGGCGGCAGTGGAGGCGGCAGCGAAGGCGGAGACGACGGCGGAGGCGGCGGCGACAGCGGCGGTGGCGGCTGTGGCGGAGGCGATGGTTGCGGCGACGGCGGAGGCGGCGGCTATGTCGGCGGCTGTGGCGGTGGCGGCGGCAGCGACGGTTGCGCGGCGGTGGCAGCGGCTGCAGAGGCGGCTCGCGGGTTTAATAAAATTGTAAATGAGTTGGCACTCAGGCGGACTACTGGCAGGGGTCGGGTATCCGTCCCTCCCCTCTCGGCGTCTCCCTCTAATCATCGCAGGGGCTGCGCCTTCCCGAACGCCGCCCCCTCCCCCCCCCGGGCGGCACGGGTGTGGCCGCAATCAAGGAGACGCCGCCGCACCCTGGCGCCCTCAGGGGTGCCAACCCCTCAAGGTAATAAATGCCTACAGTGTGGAAGGTGTTGTGTGGAGAAGGAGTTTGTTGGTGAAGGTCGCAATGTGAGAATTGTGGTTTAGACCAAGTGAGTCACGAAAACAAAGGTTTATACTGGCTTGGTGGTGCGATCTTGAGAAAATGTGGATTTCATTAATGAGAGTAAAGATGATTCCAAATTACTGTGACACTTCTGTATTAACTATAGCATGGTTTCAGCAACTTTCTTGCAAAAAAATCCGTATGTCTATGTTATTTTTCAAAATATGTTTTAATTTCTGAATGGGCGATCTTCCTCTTTGAAGCCTGGAGAAAACGTTTTTGTATTTATTTACATATGGTCTAAATGGACCTGCCCGGCCCATGAACTAAGAAGAATGTTTAAATTCGCTTTGGAATGCGTTCAAGTACGCTACGGAGCCAAAGACTCGAGGCTTGTGCCAAAGGCTGCATATCGAGTCCCGC
>JAHLJT010009419.1:201161984-201447919 GCA_031308135.1 Acheta domesticus | reverse complement strand
GTTACAAGTTTTATGTGTAGTTTTATGTGTAGGCAAAGAAACGACATTATTTTCCCTTTGATTTGTTCGTATTTATCAATGAGTTTTTTTACCTACCAATTTCAGTTTTCTGCATTATGTGAGTTAATTTAATGTAATTTTCTGAATTTATAGGAATAAAAGAAACTTATTTCAAATAATTTCAAACATTTTTGGTTTTCAAGTATTTTTTTTTCAATAATAATTGATGTCTTGTCCTATCAAGATAGCAGATTTAGGTTTGGTCACATTTTGTTACTTAGAGTTAGTTTGAAATCTAAATTACTGCTATAACTGTACCTACTGCATGAGTTTACCAAGTTCTGAAAACACGAATAACGTTGTTTTAAAACATTTTCTTAGGCCATACACAATTTTCAGATTAAGCGTAGCATTGATTTGAACACAATGAACAAATGCACAGCTTAATAATGGTACTGGTTTTTACTCCTCCTCTTTTATATTCTCCTCTTTTTTGGTGGCCACGTCTCAGCTTCTAAGATATAAGAATCTCAGACATACCAATCATGAAACCATACGGTGTTTCATGTTTTGCTCACCATGTTTACAAGAGCAACAGACGAGGGAGTGTTTAAGACCTTCAAATATTCACATCAATGAAAGTTGCCATCAACGGCCCTGAGCGTGTGCCTTGCATCAATGCAATCAGATAGCTCCAACAACGGTCCTGAACGCACTGACGCGACGTCAATGGTCGAGCACACAAAATTACGAATAATTCGACCGTTGGTGGGTGACTACTCGTCTTTCTGACCACGGAATTGGTGGTTTCAATGATTGTCTCCGCGTCTAAGAGACATCAATCTCAAACTTTCTTTGATTGAACTACACGGTCTCTCGTGTTTGGATCACCTCGTTTAACAGAGCAACAAGCGAGAAATCTGCTTAATTAAGTCCATATATTCACATCAATGAAAGTTGTAAATATATGCAATCAGATAGCTCCAACATTGGCAATGCGCTCACGGACGCTACGTCAATGGTCGTGTACGCAAAAATACGAATAATTCGATCATTACGGGTTAATACTCATCTTTATTGAGCGCGTGATTGGTGGATTCTATGATCATACATCGGCGTCTAAGAGACGTCAATCTTAGACTTCCTTTGATTGAACCATACGTCCTCTAGAGTTTGTGACACCCCCAGAGCAACAGCGAGAAATTTGCCTCATGAAGTCCAAATATTCACACTTAAGGCAGAATCCTTGCCAGGGATCTACCGGCGGCTCGGAAGAGTCAATGTTCTGGTTTGGCAGTACGAAGGAACAAAGAGGAATAAATATTCATATTCTAATGTAGTCATATTTCTCCGCAGCCTTATGAATTCTCCAGCGCATTCCACTCCATACATCTCATCTCGTCGAGCCCATCTCGCGCATCGTGTTCCTGTCAGCGGAATCTCGACCGTTTCCTCCTCCTCCGTCACCTCCTCCTTCGCCCCCGCCCTGCGCCACTTTTAATCCATCTTGTGAGATGAGCATCATCCAGCAGGTGCAGCACCGGGCGTTGGTGCCGTGCGCTGGCGGCGGCGGCGGCGGAGGCGGAGGCGGAGGTGGAGGCGCCCCACGCGTCTACCCCGCTCACGCCTCGCGCGCCGCGTCTGCCGCCGCCGCCGCCGCCGCCGCCGCTGCCGCCGCCGCTCCCTCGTTACCGCGCGGCGGACAGCTTGTGAGACCCGCCCGCGCTCCCGGCGCCGCCGTGGACGTAAATGGCATTCGGTCACAGTGGGATGGAAGACGAGAACGCGACTTCGGGCTTTGAATAAAGAACGACTTCGTGTAGGATGAGATACCGTCGGAGAGGAATACTACATTTGCCGTACGTTCACCTTATCTGTTGTGCTATTGCGTGTCTTTTGTTGCGCTATTGCGCTGATTTGTTTGTATTTTTGTGAGTTTTTTGTCATTTGAGTTTCAAATGGCCATGATTTCAGTTTATTGAATAGGAATTGAGGATCTGACGTCATGCACATTATTGAAAAGTTTTTCCAGTTCATATTCAATAACTCTCCTTCAGGGCATGTTCATTCCGTTTATTTAGTTTATGGAATATTATAGTTTCTAGAATTAAGTTGTAATAAAGTGTCTTTGTCGCAAATTTGACATAAGTTTGAAGGTAGGTAAATTCATAGTGTGACTTGGGAGTACTTTTAATTTTATTTTGAATAAAAGCATCTGACACATGTCATTTTATATTATTTTCTCCTGAGATATTGGCTACTTCTTAGTATTTTGGTCAACGTATGCCTTATTAGGAATACTATTCAATTGAATTCTAAATTTTATTTGAAATGGACCATGATATTCAATTCTATAGTCTATATTCTTCTTCAATAATTTTACATGACTGCAGTCATATTTTTTTAAAAAAAAGGAAAAATGGGGTCAAAATGATCCATTTTGTGACCAGGAAAAGTATTCATTATACTACGCTCTATATCAGAGAATGATTTCGTTATCAAGTTTGAAGTGATGCTTAACAGTCTAAAGTGACACGTAAGCTATTGTCACTCGAAATCGATCGAAGACGTCTCGACTGGGTGGCGCCAAATCCACTCAACAGACTATTTTTGAAGAAAAGATAGTAGCAAACGTGGAGATATCACCTTCGCGACAAAAGAAAATCTGCCCATGTGGGCTGCGTAGAGACGACTTCGTTCTTTGAGATCCCTCCTCACAACACTGTGAGTGGGCACCGTCTGTCACTGCCACGCGCGCCGCGCCTCCGCCGACCAACCCTGCCCCCTCTCCCCCCTCTCCCCCCGCGCCACCTACGCGCAGACCTGGCCGCGCCTCTCCTACGGTCTTCAAACGCCGCTGCGTCCACTACACTACGCCCATTATTATCACAGTTGCCGGCGTTATTTTCCGGTCTTTGACACCACCACCGCCTCTGTTGCATCTTCCACTCATTCCCACATTCGACTGTACCATATTTGTAATCAGTGGCAACACTGTTGTGGATTTTGCTCTGAAATACGCAAAGATTACTGTGTTTTTCACAATTACTACCTGTCACTACAACTGTTATCAGTACTTCGATGTCTGTGACCACTCTTTTGTTTTATACCAAACCCTTTATTGGTGCCTCAAAAATAGTTGCAACGATTTTTATCATACAGTATGTTTTGTACAAGTAATCTTCCACGGCTTGAGTCTATGACTTCTAGGCAGCCTAGACGTCATGTACTATGTTTTGTTCTGAAATTTGCAACTTCAAATGTAAATTTATTTTTCTCCGTGTACTTTCTTGGTAAATATTTCATCGTTTCTGTAACCGTTATTCTATTCTTTTTATACACTGTGCCACTAACGTAATATGATTTTCACAAGTCATTACAGTTTAATTGCTAACACTTTCCTCAATTCCATCAACATCGACATCACGAGCATCCGCTATGTTGACAGTTTTATCATTTATACACTTTCATTGTGGTGGTGTGTCATGATGATCAATTCAGTATCGTTGGTCTACTTCGTTCTCGTCGACGCCATTACGGTGGGTCTGTTGTTTTTTTGCGTTTGTTGTTCTTACACGTAGTTGTTTGCCGCTGTCAATGCATTCGATGGCATGACAGCTGTCACATGATCCACGACTGCGTTTATAAGTGCAATGTCATTTGTCATGAATATGTGTCGAGCACTCATACTTCACAACAGTTTTGCCTCTTCCACGAACGCCACCAACTAATGAGGAGAAATCATCACTACCATTACTTCCACTACTGTGCTCTACAATCTTCCCTTAAAAAGCAAAGCGTCCACTTATTAGAATAGAATAGAATAGAATATTTATTTCGCTACTTAGGATACATGAAATAATTCCGGTGGTAGCGTTTTCAAATCAATTAATCTACATAAAACAAACATCAAACCACTATATAAATACAACAAATATACAAAATGAACATCAAACAACATTACTCAATACAATTTTATAAAATTAATGTATTAACCCTATGCTAAAGCTAACCTTAATATAAAATAACAAGAATAATACAAAAAAAATTAATGTTAACATATTCTAAAAAAATTACAACTTATTTAATCTAATTTTAAAATTTTTGACATTCTGAGGGAAAGTCCGTAGCACTGCTGCTGGTAATTTGTTCCAATTTTGTATGGTTCTATTAATAAATGAGAATTTACCTACATCTGTTCTCTCTTTTCTTTGCCGAATTTTGAAGCCATGATCTTTCCGCGCGACGTATGTTGGTTTTGATAGTCTTGCACGAACTTCACCCCATGGACGATCACCCCTAATTGTTTTGAATAACGCACAAAGACGCGATTTCTCTCTGCGTTTTTCCAAGGGTTCCCACGATATAAATTCAGAATTTAAACGTCCCCTTCTAACAAATTTTGCGGCATATTTTTGTACTTTTTCGAGAGATTTTATTTGCCCTAAACGATATGGGTCCCAACATATCAAGCCATATTCTAATATCGGACGTACTAAAGATATGTACCCTAATTCCCTTGATTTTCCACTTCCTTTCCTACTCTAATCACAAAATGCAATGCCTTCCACGCCTTTTAACTACATAATTTACGTGTTCTGCCCATCCCAGATCCTCATTTAGTACAATTCCCAAATATTACAGCATTTAGTTCTCGGAATATCCTGATTTCCTAATTTATATTTCACGTCGTCTGTCTTTCTAGAACGCGCGAATCTGATAAACTTGCACTTACAGGGATTTAATATATTTTTTAAACAGCGTCACACTTCCGACTTGATCCGCACCTGCTGCGATAGCTCGAGGGAAATTTCCCCACGGTGGGCTCCCGACAGTGGAGGATTTTCGACACTAGCCACATAATTGGGTCGAATTCAGATAATATCTGGGGGAGAATTGTAACGATCGTCTGCTCTGATCGGTAGTTTCCCCATTAGTTTTTCCGATCAATACCAATGAAATGCCGGAGTAGAACCTTAACAAAAGAGCTGAGGACCACGCTCCATCTTCTCTTCCTCTGCCTTGTTCGTTTCTCTCCTCTTACACAACCGTTACGCTTACAAACACTACACTACTACGCTCGCGGGCAAACCAGTCGGGAGCTTATTCGTTCCAGCTGGGAGGCTGCCTAGCTGGGGAAGATGCCCTGGAGTGAGATAACCCCCTAGACGAAGTATAGGTCAGCGCGAGTTCTCACGTTCCAGCGGCGGGGTAACACCGCCATCTCCCAAGATGTAACATGCACTACTCTTGCGCGACCAATGACCAAATAGTTCACGTGTCCAGAATTTTTTTAATTTTTAATTTTTTAATTAAATTTTTTAATTATAATTTATTATTATTTTATTTTTTAATTGATTCATTTTGATAGGGTTACACGGTTTAGTTTTTACAACTTTGTCACATACATTGGGGGCTTAAAACTAAATTATAACAAATTACTTACAGCTAATACAATAGTTGAGAGAACCTATTAAGGTATCTCTGTTTAATCGAGAATGATTCGATGAATACATGAAATGGATATATTGTTTTTAAATCTTGTATTGTGGTTTGGATTCACTTCACCAAGCGGATTCGGATAATGGTGGTATTTGCGTAAGGTTTATACAAACGTTTGAGGCGAGGTGTGTGATGTGTTGGGCTAATTGGTCTAGGATGGATTCTGTATGTATCACATACCATGGTGCGGGATCTCGTATGTATGCGGGATATCGGCCCGCCCTTCCCTGGTCACAGACGTCGCGCCGGTCCCGCTTCTCGCCTGCCCCTCCCCCTGGCATCCCCGCGCCCCGCGGCGCCTTATCCTCTTTCGAATTAACATATTCGATCTCCGGTGTCGTTAGTCGCGCGGCGCGGCGCCGGCGCGGCGCCCGCGGCCTCCGAAGCGGCGCGGCGCGGCGCGGCGCGCTTTGAATAGCTCCGAAGCCCCTGCGCGGCGCGTGGCTCCGGATGGGAGCGGAGCATGGGCCTCGCCTTGGTCCTAGACGCATAGGCGGAGCGTCGCTTTTGTGTATCGATTAGTGTTTCCGGCCGCGTCAATTGCTAAAGTCATCAGTACTGTAAGTGTAGTGTGTGTGTTTTCGTCGGGAGGTGGCGATGATTTTCCCTAGTTCCATGGTGATATCCAGCGCTAACCAACCCGTCTGTTCGCGGGGTTTTCCCCAGCCGTATATCTCCCACCAACGGGACAAGCCCTAGGATCCCGACTGGTCTTCTGGTATGTGTGGTACAAATGGTCCGATTTTCGATCTCTAAACGGCTGTCCAATGCCGTTTACAGATCGAAAATTGGACCATTTGTTCAGGACGTTATCAGTAATGTAAATTCCCTATGACAGTGCTGCGATCTATTAAATTTTCCTACACGTATTTTTCGGTACATTTAGCCTTAAGAGGGCAAGGTTCCATGAGCGTCCGTTACAGCACTGTTTCCAGCTATGCGACTGCGTGAGTGGGCGATAACGCCCGCTGTTGGGAAGTGAGAAGAACCACGTCGAGATTACTCATTCGATTGACGCGTATCTCGATCACAAAGACTTCGCTTCACAATTCAGATTTGTGAACTGATACTACGTCTGTAAAGCTACAAGGCTCTGAGAATGACAACTGTATATCTACAGCAAAGGGAGCAGTGAATATGGTCGGAATTCTACGGCCACGATTGAAGGAGGATTGTATTCAATTCTTTAAGGATTGGGTTTCATATTCCGGCCTCTCTTCATCATATTTCAGTGGGTTTCTTTCTATGACAAATGCAACATATCTTTTTATTGGACAAAAATGTGTTAAATTTATAGAAAACATTATAAGACTTCATAATGAGATTGCTATCGTTATTTTTACTTGCTGGTATTACAAAACTCAGAAATTATTAAATGTTGCGTTTATAACTAATAAAATTTAGTTTTTAACGAAGTAGTTGCCAGAAATGTATTCATTCAACATATTTTCTTCGATACCAAACAAGAAAGAATCAAGAAAAAAAAACTAAAGCTCACGTCTTACACTTTCCCTGAAGCATTTTATTTTACTACGTGACTAAATGACAGCTCCTGCCGTTGGGAAAGAGTTACGTCTTGCCACATCATATTGCTTCAATCTTTGTTCGCCTCCCTGCGTCTCGTGAAGCTTGCAATTTATGTTCCAGGAACTGCCCATGTTCCGACCATAGATGTGAGTGATCTTGCAACAAATCTACAATAATGCTTTCCCGTCAATGCGCTACTCGTCTTGGTCTCGACCCATCACACGACGTTCAATTACTCCTTTCAATGTTTTACGAGCGCGGACCGCAGGTTCTTTGCCGCTGCGCAGCTGTTGCGTCGCGTTCCCAGGCTCCGCCGCGCCGCGCCGCGCCGCGCCGCCGCCGTCGATTCACGTCCGCCGCTCTTTCTACCCGCGACGCACAGTGGTCTCAAATGGAACTACACGAGCGCAGATGAAAAAGATGTGCGGCTTTGGTGGTGAAAAGGTTGGCGTCTCGGGTTACTTTTTTGATTGATAAATTTATTAATGATTCCAGGTGCGTCAACAACTAAGGATCTTAGTCCCGTAAGTGTTGTGCAAGATTTTTTTCTCCTCGGAAAGTGGTGGTGATCCTCCCCCGCTGAATGGTGAGATCTGATGCCGACCCAACTATCGGGGTATTCCCCAACAGGGATTTCCTCAACAGGGATTTCCTAACAGAGGGGCACCGCCCCAGCCGGGACAAGCTCTTAGTCCCCGACCGCTCTTCCGGCATGTGTAGTAGTGTACTGCATATAAGTGTGTGTGTGTGTGTGTGTGTAAGGGGTGAGGACAGGACAAGGAAGAGGAAGGAAAAATCGCGCGCGGTTTGTGGCACGTTTGTTAGGGTATTCCTCCGATTTTCGCCTGGCATTGTTTAGAGAAACCTACTGATGAGAGCAATCGGTCACTAGAATTCCCCTCTAGCCAGCGATTGAATTCGATTTTGCTATCTAGCTAGTGTCGAAAATTCTGCCACCGTCGGGACTCGGACCTAGGACCTCCCAGTCACTGCAGTGACATCAGCTGATGTTTTGAGCCACCTCTCCCGGTATCGGGTTGTTATTTTCAAGTTTGGTTTTTCAAAACCGATCGAAGCAATGGATTTTCAAGGAGTAAAAATCCTTCATACGTCTTCATTCGGAGGGGAAGTAAATCCATCTATCCCATATTGTAGATTTACTGCTTGTAAAAGATCCTCATCTCTAAAAGAAGCTTCTGAGCTAAAAAGATTTAATCGTCTGTTTTGTCGCCAGAGTGATACCTTCTTTCTTCTTTAGATGGTGAAAGGAACTTGGCGAAATTTGCGTTGTTAAGCGGAAGAGTAGGCCTCATAGCCTGAACCTCGCCGCGTAAAATAAGGCATCATTAAATTGAATTGGAAAATATGAAAAACAAGTCTATATACTGAATGCGATGTGAACAAATTCTTGGTACTTCAAAAATATAGAAATATGACCTACTAATCTTGTCAGATTTTTACTTGAGTGTAATAGGTAAACGTGCAAATCTGCAAAGCAAACGAAAATTACTATATTTCTCTTTACCAAAATTAGGGCAAAGGTATCAGACATGGATTTAGTTTTCTTTACTTTGAAGTATTTTACCTTCTTGCATTCGAGGGAGGAGATGATAAAAAATTTGAAGTAATCTATACAATGGATTTAGAATGTAAGGAATAAAATATCTTGCAGTTTTTCAATAATAATTTATTAACAAAAATATTTCAATATTCTTCATGTGTGACCATTTGTTGAAGTTGAAAATATATTAAATATTAAATAGTATTAAATTACACAAAGAGTTTCTAGTGTAAAAATAAATTGGGCAATTGGATAGATATTGCACAATAATAAATAATTTCGATTATACTACAGGAACGTAACTTTTTGAAATATCCCTGATGACGTTATTCTGTGACTGGTAGGATAAAGAATGACAACTAACACGTTTTAAAGAAGAGTGTTAGAACTATGATAAATTTTAAATCCAACTCTTGATAGAAATATTTACCAGAGTGACTGAATGTTGACAATTTGTTTCGAAAGTGGCCATTGCTAATGTACTAGTCAGAGCTGGGACCTCTAATTTCCTACTCTACTGATTCCTCAATTTTATTATATTTCTGCATATAATAAGATTGTGTTAAAAATAAAGTCGTCTTTACATTCTCAATCTGTGTAACTAATTTAGCACAAAAATAAACGCCATATGCGCGTATGGTGTTTACAAAATTATATTTTTCGAAATGTAATTTAAAACACTTGTTGTTTAACCTATTTGTGTCCACTGTTCCAAATTTGTCCAATTTAAACGGTTTTTTCTTCGTCAAAATGTTTCTAATTGCGAATTTTATACCTCCTACAACTAAACATATATGCAAATTTTGTCCTTCCTTAACTTCTATTGGCGTGATTTAGCCCAATTTCCGCCCACTGTATCCGTCTCACACCGCGACACGTGTTAGCCTTGTACAGCTTTCCTGAGTGACAGCAGGCCCCTCGCAGCGCCGTGCAGTACGTGGCTGTTAGCTCTCGGCAGTCCGCTCACGGACGGCAGATTCAATTGGAACGCTCTTCTCGGGCTATTGCGGATCTCTCCGCGCCGCTGAGGTTCCGACCCGACTGATGTTCATTAGTGCATGTGGGAGAATGGCTGATCGGGAATGACAGGAAGACGTGAGCTGGCTGAATGTTCCCCTTTAATGACAAATGGTGTCCTATGCTTAAAAGTGAGTGATTTTTTTTCTTTTTGCAGTAGCACTGGAGCTCTTTTCTACAACACATTGAGGAAAATAACAACAACAAAAAGAACTAAATACGTATCTGTAAAATATTTTCTCCTAAATTATTTCAATAATACAGATATTTAGATATAGATATTTCAATAATATGGATGACTTTTGTGGTTCTCACTCGCAAACAATCTTCATATAATAAATGAGGTCTCTAGCGAAAAAGAAAATCATGGAGACGTTGCGAATTGCAATTTAACTTTTAAAATATGCGGGATTTATTAAAAAGACGCAACTAAATAGTCATGTCAAATGCAACCCGCAACAATCGATCAGCCCCGTTGAAATCCATGTAGTTATTGTAGCGTCGTGGCGCGCTCAAACGGTGGACTACCTGCGGCAGATGGCAGGATGTTAAACAAAGGGCGCAGAAGATGACGCATTGGGAATTTCTGCCTAGCGAGGATACGGCGCGGAGGCAATGGGGGCGGCGAAAGGCCTATATAACGACACGAGAATAATGCCTCCTTCTCCTTGTTTCTCAGCAGCGTCGGCCTGCGGTTGTGCGTAAGTTTGTGCGAGTGGCGCACGTGGGCAAGGGGCCGGCAATTCATTGTGGCGACGAGCGAGACATGCATTAGGTCTCAGATGTAGAGCGGTGTGGCAGGCGTTCGATTAAAACCTCTCCTAGTAGTGGGATCTATTTAGTTAGTTAATTGTAAGCAGTGAAATTTGTTATTTGTGACTCGGTCTAGTTTATGAATAACCTCAGCGTTATTACAACCCACTCTCGTCTGTGTTTTGATTACACCCGTATGACACCACATTGTATAACTCCAATCCGAAGCGTTCTAGGGCCTTAAAACCTGGAATTGTAAGGTCAAAGAAATGTTCCTCACACCATAACCGGTTGGATGAGATATTCTTAGACATTCTGTTAAATTTTGTTGGTTCGGGGGTTCTCGATTCTTCCCCACCTGCACGGGTAAAACTCTCAGTTTGTTAATAAAGTTAAATAAGAATAGTTCGTATTGCCATGGGTGTACCGTACTGTTGTGTAAAAATGCGTTCCGATAATACAAATACAAGGAGAGTTATAGACCATGTGTCAGACGATAAGAAGGTCTTGAAGAAAAATATGTTTTATGAGCTTAATATGGAAAAGGAAGGATAGGTAAGAGAGTGAGGTATAACATGCGAGAGTTCTCAGAAGAGTCGCTAGTAATTATTTATATTTTTAAAATGCACATCACAAGTAAACTTTAATGACTAAGATTTAGAAGTTCAGTCCACCAAATGAATATTCAGTCCTTCAAAACTCAAATTCTGCGCCTGACATTTCGTAATTGAATTTCTCTTTCCAACTTTCCAAACTTTTCTGACAACTTCCCTGTAGTTGCGCGACAAACATTACATTTCACAATTACAATATAAAAGAAACTGAAGCAAAGTTAACAGAAACATATGAATAAATGTATAAATGTTTGTACTTATGTACATACAATTAGTTCAGTTGTGTAGTAAATTACCTAACTAATCTGTAGAAAATTAGCTTCAACTCATTGAATGACGATACAGAAAACATTAAATAAAATATATTTTAAAATGCCTCAAAATTGGGTTAAGCCGGCTTTGGGGTACTACTTTATTCTCAAACAAAAAATCCCGTTTTTAGAAGTTGATTGTTTCAGGATCGGACAGAATGGGCGATTACAAAAGGGCTACTCACTAGAGAAGCCATGGTGCTGTTATATATTATGCCTTTATATATGCCATTATAATATTCGCCACTAAGTTTGGGGCGGAGTAACACGCAATTGGGACGAGGTTCGGAATATCCATGAATCATTCATGTGCAAACCAGAATTAGTGGTGCAAGATGGTTTACAACCAAGGGTAGGCTGCCCTCATTATTGGGTTGAAGAAACCTTTATAGATGTTTTTCCTGGTAGGAGAGTTCGTACCATTTCATTTCAAGTGTAGAACCTGAATATAAAGTTACAGGCTCTATGGTTAACCATAAACAAATGATATAATAGTCTTTCCTCTATGGTATCACGTGAAGATATATCTCCGGGATGAAAAAGTGTCCTAAAATGTTCGTATAACGTGTGAGCGTAGACCATGCTGTAGAGTTGAAACAGCACAGGCTTCGGCAGTTTTCAAAATCAAATTCATACCAAACCAGTATCACCACTCGACGGCTGGCTTAAGAGAACATCTCCACAAAAGTTAATTCTATTGATGGAGAAAAGAATATTAATAGTATAATAACGTCCAATAATTCTACATGTTATTCGAAGACAGTCATACATTGTGTGTTAATGTTGTCTCTCTCTATAATAGCAATCATGGGCAACACTGATGATAATTCCTCAAAGATATTATTGGAAAGTGCAATTGCATGTTTTAAAACACATAAACATTGGTTTCTAAAAACCCGTGTTTGTGGCAACGCCCTCCTTTCGTGCCTACTTCCGCTGGCCATATCATCCTCTGGAGTGAGGTCTCTCATCGTCTTGCTTCCTCCCCCGAGCGTGCGGCGTCCAGAAACCCAGAGAGCGTGGAGTCTTATGCAGCGGGGATAGCGAGGGCGAGGGCGAGGGCGAGGGCGAGGGCGAGGGCGAGGGCGAGGGTGAGGGCGAGGGCGAGGGCGAGGGCGAGGGCGAGGGCGAGGGCGAGGGCGAGGGCGAGGGGCGACGGCGACGGTGAGGGCGAACGGCGAGGGCGACGGCGAGGGCGAGGGGGGAGGGCGAGGGGGAAGGCGAGGGCGAGGGCGAGAGCGAGGGCGAGGGCGAGGGCGAGAGCGAGGGCGAGGGCGAGGGCGAGGGCGAGGGCGAGGGCGAGGGCGGGGGTGGGGCGGAGGGCGAACGGGGACGGGGGCGAGGACGCGCACATGGGCGGGGGGCGGGGGCGGGGGCGGGGGCGGGGGCGAGGGCGAGGGCGCGCACGAGGGCGAGGACGAGGGCGGCGGCGAGGACAAGGGCAACGGTGACAGCGATGGGGATGGCGACGGCGACGGAAGCGGGTGACGGCGGCGACGGCGGCGACGGCGGCGACGGCGGCGACGGCGGCGACGGCGGCGACGGCGCGGCGGCGGCGGCGGCTGCGTCTGCAGCGCGCTTCGCGTCCCAGCAATCCTCTTAGCGCTGTAATCCCTCGCTCAGACAGCGGCCCGGCGCCGCGCCGTCCGACCGTCCGTCTTGGCCTCCGCCCTCCGTCCATCTCCGCTCCCCCCGCCCCCTCAGTCCATGGCGGGGGGGGGGGCGTTTTGTCCGGAGCCGAGCGTTGGCGCGTGGCCGCCGCCTAACTCCTTGTTCCGCTGTCGCCCGCGGCTGTTCCTTTGTGACGTGTGTCGGGAACATATAATATTTTTATTACAATGGGCCAGGGAACTGTAAAAATATTCCTCTTCTCCCCTTTCACGTTGTCACAATGAAGGGTTTCTGGGAACACCAGAATTGGACGTTCTTCCTGAGAAGTCACAGTTGAATAGACAATACTCACAAAGAGGCTGTTTTTAAAATATGTATTTATAGTCTCACCTGCCTAAATTATTTTGGTAATTATGCTTCTTCGTGGAATTAGTATTTTAATTAGGTAATATATCCACTCGATTTATTTTCGTTCGAGCTGTTAGTAAATAACTCTATTTGATCTTTTATTTTAATGAAACTCTCTGAGCTATAATGGTATTAGATGGTGAAGTAATGGCGATTTACAAAGACAGTAATAAAGATACCCGTTTTACGATTCATCTTACGGAAATGAAGCATACATCAACCCAGTTTCAATAAGAAAAAAATCAAGGGTCCCCGCTGGCTTAGACTTAAGGTTGTGTCGTATTTTCGTTGGGCCACTCCTTCTTTCATATCTTAATATACTCCATGTTATTGATTACTTTCATCGGTCGTTCCCAGAGTATACTATGCTAGGATTCATTTATTATCTCATGGCAAATCAACGTTACATTCTCCCTCACTCTTTATAGTTCTGGGATTGCTTGGTGGGTGGTCCATTTTGAATTATGTCTTTTTGTATTATCATTAGTGCTTTAATATTTTCATCACTGAAAACTATTGTTGAAACAAAACATTTACTTTTTTAAGGAATATTTTAACGTGTTATCTCGTTTAATTGTAATAGTATTCCGTCCTTTTATTAAGACAGACACGACAATATTATTTTTTGCTAATAAGGTTTTTTGGATTTTTTTATATTCTCTATTTATATTTGTATACCAATGTCTAATAATTATTAGAAAAAATAACATTTGAATATGTATTAATAAAAGGTGAGAATTGTAAGACAACAATTACTATCTACAAATGCACTGAAGTAATCTCTTTTACAATTCATTATTCAAAATTACTGATTAATTTTTTTAAATGTTTCATAATCGCGCAATTCCTATACAATTAACACTCTTTTTATACTGACAATTGAAGTAATCTTATCTCGATTTAAGACAACAGTTTGTTTCAGAAAATATTTTAAATATCGGGGTAGGCATTTTCTCTCTGAGAGCCAATTTAATATTAACAGGTGCTAGGTAGCGGCGTTCACGTAATTTCTGTGAAAGATTTGAGAAGAAAATGGGCTGTGAACAACATCAATGGTCATTGCATTGTTTTTATTGATTTTTTTCAGAAAACTAAAGATATAGTTATATGTCGCCATAAGTAATGTCAACAACCAAATGTTACCGTGTGTAAATCATCCAACATGTGGTGGAAAGGAAAATAAAAATAGTATTATACTTAATAATAGTACTCTAATATAATAGTCAAATAATTCAAACAATTTATTGTATGCCGAGAATGCTTGAACTCACAATATTACTCTCATAGAATCTTCTCGCGGAGACTTCATTGTATCATAGGACACGATGGAATACGGCTGCAATATTTGTAAATGCAATTATTTGCGTAAATATATCATTAAAATTAGAAGTTAGGGAAAAAAAGATTAGTATCGTTGAGTTTGATTATAATATGATATTTATCAGATTATTTTACTCTTCCACAAAATACAGTAAATCCTCACGCAACTACAGATAACAAATCCCATCGAAAAATAGAGTAGAAGAGAATCCTGCTCCATTTTTATTTCCGCTCAACATCAATTACGGAAGAGAAATATTTTACTTCGTAAGGTTAATGGTTAACTACACGATAGCATGCACGATGTTTTGGTTAGACGCCACGAGTAACGAAGAGATGTTGTTGGGTACCATACGATCCGGAGACGAAGTTTGGGAGGGGAAAAACTTTTCTGTCGAATGCATCATTACAGATTTCCAAAAGGCTACACGCAGCTCATGCTGCGATACGATTTTATTAATTTTATTGATTATCCGAAAATATTTGTGCTTGAAAGTTTCGTGACAAATTCAAATTAATGGTTTTTGAAAACATTTAGAAGGGGGGTGATTTCCCTCATTTCCCTCCCTGTGGAGCCGCGTCTGGATGCTATATGGCAGATTACCCGCGTCCTAACGACTTAGACTATGGTCTCGGTGCAACCGAAATATAGGTCGCTCGCTATAGGACGCGACTGCGAGGGAAATTGATCGACTTATTTCATCCGAGACACCCAAATGGTGCACCCGAAATTGAATGTATTTTCCCGTAATTCCACAGTACATTGTTTGAGACATTTGAGAGAAGCAGGCTTAACACAATTTACAGTTCAACATGTATTGCTGGTAGTCTTGGTATGGATGGTCTTACTCTCACGCTGATTTCGGATTTTGAGCAAATGAAACAGACAGAATCAAACGAAACAGAACTCCGTCCGACACGCGGTATTTTCGGACGCCGTCGGAAGAAGTCGTTTGGGTTCAAGATGCCCATTTCCATTTTACTAGCGCATGCGTTTGAACGAATCGGGAATATCGGAGACAAACGTACGACGTTGGCCGACTGAAATTTCGGCCAAAATCGGCTCCTGTGACAGCCACCTAGCGGTCTGGGTAAAGTGAATGAAGAAGAAAGATCAAATTGTAAATTAATGCGGAAAAAAAATCGCCGACTGAAATAGTTTCTCTAAATAGGTAGTTTTTTGTTTTTGTTTTTTGGTCTTTCGCCTCAGGGAACAAAGGCCCCTGCCCCGCCCCTGAACGAAACCGAGTGCCCCGTTCACAAACCGCCACACATCCGAAAGCAATGCTTCACCTGCTAACCTCCTGTGTTTAACGTCCCACGCCCCGCTGCACGTCGTCTCGTGCGCTCGGATGGTTCTCGTTGCGGCGCGGGCGGCGGCGGCGGTTCCCTGCACAGCACGGCGCCCCACGATGCGGGTGGATGGGCACGGCGTCGCCCGCCCCCACCGCCAGGGGCGCCACGGGCGCAGCCGCCGAAGACGAATCGGCGCGCCGCCCGTCGCCCCGAACTTTGAATACTCTAAATGATTTAAAATTGCATCGATAAATCTCGAGGACTCGCCTCATTACACGTGAAATGTGTCGGTCGGCTGGCTGCGCAGTGCGGTGCGGAGCGGAGCGGAGAGGCCGGGAGGTTGGGAGGTTGGCCGGGAGAGCGCGGGCGGACCCGCGCGGGCGGACCCGCGCGGGCGGAGTCGAACGGGCTGGCGGGCGGGCCGCCCTCGCTTTGTTGGTGGGTGCGGCGCCGCCGCCGCCGCGCACCGGTCGCTCACAAAGGTGAGACATCGTGGTAGGAGGAAAACCCGACTGAGTCCAGGAGTATGCCTCGCTAGCCGACGATAAGTCCGGTGCCGGATTTCACCATCCAGCGGGGAAAGATCACAGTCTCCTCCCCAGGGAAAAACGCGTTACACCGACTAATGGCCGTAGCAGAATCACCTATCATATCAAATCCAGGAGAAGTGTCCAGGCGTTTCTCTCTGGAGATGGTTGAGTGTGAAGCAATCATAGTAAGTCTTACACCACAAAATATTATAGTATAAAGGAATGAAATTGAAAGTGCATTTTGTCATGTCACATAACGATAGCCAAGAATATTACAATGTTCATTCAATTTAAATTTGTGAGTGTATTTGTCATATTTGAGAACAAATTGCGGTTCTGCCTTTTATTAATAGAGAATCCATACGTAAATACTGACTCACCATATTAACTAATGAAATGATCATTTACAAGGATCTGAAAATGCACAAACAGTTCAGTTCTCAAATAAAGTATTACAGTTCTCATTAAAAATGTACATTTATACGATGCGCATACATTGCCAAATTCTAGCTTCCACTTTGGACAATTACCGTACACTACACTATTTTACTGCATGTTGCCTATTATCTTTCAAGCATACTATATTTGTTTGGCCTTCGTATATTACGTATTCAGCCCTTCGTTCGGACGTTAGACGAACAATCAGGAGGTGAACAAGAGACCAACAAAAAAAGAAAACAATCGCGGCGCTAGAGAAATCGCCGGCAAAACGGAGTGAGGGGAACAAGTGCAGGGAACGGCGGCGAGAGGGCGGCGCGGGGGAGGAGGAGGGACCGACGCCCAGCGGGCGGCAGAGCGCGGCGGAGCGGGCGGCGGCGGCGGCGGCAGCGGCCTCAGCCACGGGCGCGCGCCGGGCCCTGTTTTTTGTGGACTCGCCCTCCCTCCCTCCCTCCCGCCCGCCCGCCTGACCGACCGAGCGAGCGAGCGGCCGTGGCCGCCGCCGCCGCCGCCGCCGCTCGCCCGCGGCCCAGGCCCATAATCAGCGGCCGGCAGGGGGAGGGAGCGGGCGGGCGGGCGCGCGCGCGGGCTGCGAGTAGGGATGGGCGCTCCCAGGGGGGCGGAGGGGCCCCGGGCGCGTGGATGCTGCGCGCTGCCTCCGCCGCCACCGCGCTCGCATTGTCTCGCGGAGCCCCCCTCCCGCCCTCAGGCCACTCGCTGTACCTGTTTGGGACGCGCGCGCTGCCCCGGTTCCGCGCCACAGTCCCCGTCCCGCCTCATCCCACCCTCCTTCACCACCGGACGCGCTTCGCTGGTTTAGGCGATGTGCACTTTCAGGTCCAGTTTAGCCTCCGCACGCCGCCGCCGCCGCCGCCGCCCGCGACCAGAAACAACAAAAGGCGCCATTCGTGTTGGCGAGATGTATTTTAGCGGGCGGGTTTCTCTCCTCGTTAGTCGATTCTTCCTATAGAATTTTATCGATATCTGGAGGAAAAACGCGGCTCGTTTTCGTTTCCTTATAGGAGTGTGATCAAGCAAAAAGTGGAGTACTCTGACCGGCCTTAGGAGTTCCCTAAAACGTGCGGTACCTGCGTCCACTAGACCCACAAAACATTACAGAGATTTTAATCCACTTGGTGAAATTTCAGAAAATCAAAATTGTTATTTCTTTGCAGGGAGTTCGTTTAATCGTTGGCAAAACCAGATCTGAATTTTACCTTACTTTCACTGAAAGTATCAACAGTTCTAAGTTTTTCTTTAAGTTCTCTCTGCCGTGAATACTCAACTGTTGTTGAGTTGATATATCAAACGTTAGAGACTGACACTCCTATCTGCAGCAATAATTTTTGGGTCTCTCATTATACTCCCAATGAATAATCAGGTGCGTGTATATATCATACGTACTACCTTTTGTCTTTTATTTAATTATTATCTTGCAACGTTCAGTTTAAATTTGTTAGCATTGGGTTCAAAAGCGTATATGAACTCTGTAGAACACTGTAGATAAATTCTGAATCGGTCTTTTACTTGGACTTTCACTTTTGACTGTGACTTCAGCTTTCGCACTCAATTCACTGTAAAACAATTTAGTACATTCAGTTTCAAACCACATATGAAGTAAAATAAGTTCAGTCAATCCAAGTTCGTCTTAATCAACATCTTCATTACATAATTAGCAATGACGTCGCGGCCCCGACAAGCCATCTACAGTAAGGAAAACATGTTTTACGTCGATACATGATTGTTTCAAATACAAAATGTATCAACAGGTATTGAATGTCCCGTTTGAAGGACTCTTTCGTTGTCCAGGGCGCATCAATAGCTGTGGTCATTAGTTCGATTAGTGCAGTGAATATTTTCTATCCCGGGAGATGGTGGCGTTCCTCTTCCTGCTGAACGATGAGATTATGCACCGACCCACACTTAGGCTTACGGATAACTTCCTTCTTCCTTCCCGAGCGCCAAAGGCACTTCGAGACTAGTCAGTGCCGTGGCGAACCCAAGACTAGTGTAGTGAAGTGCAGTGGGTGCGAATGAGTAGAATGAATGGTTATGTATATAATGAAACAAGAATGAATGACGCATGAACGAAAATAAAGAAATTTTAAAAAAAGTTACCAAGACAGTGTCAAAGCGAAACTCTACCTAGGGTTAAGAAAAATAAAAAAAAAAATAAAAACTTTAGTTTAAGTTAGGTATGCCAGAGTGCTATGTTAGTAACTAGTAAAAACTAGTAAATTAGATTTAAGCTAAAATTAAGTTAATTTTAGTTAATAGAAAAAAAACCCTCCCTCTGAGTTGCTTAAGCCGCAATCCAGCAGCATACTGTACATCCATTACGAGAAATAAATTCCCGCCTCCTCAGGGGTACTGTGGAGGGAAAGAATTAGAATAATTTCCTTCTTCCATCTTCCCCAGAGGGGCACCCACCCGCCCACCACCATCCGACTGGACTCACGATTTGTGTGGCAGTGTAAGGGGAGAGGATAGAAAAAAGAAGGGAAAAGAAAGATTGCATACTGTGCATGGCCCATTTATTAGGGGGCTTCTTCGACATTCGCCTGGTATTCACCGAAGAAACCGCAGATAATTACCGATCAGAACTGACGGTCGCTCGACTTCTTCCCACAGCACACAAATTCGATCTAGAACTAGTGTCGAAAACCCGAATTCTTGGACCTAATGGCCAGAGTCACTTCAGAGCCAGGGGCAATGCTCGCTCTGAGCTGAATCATCTGGTTTAAATGCCCCTTGATGGTTTCACGACCCAATATGTCACCTTCTGTCAATTTAAAACAAACAACAATATATTCATTTTTCAAAATGATAAGCAATTATAAATTATCAAGCTTTCCAAAAAATACAAATTCAGTGATGAAACTCCAAGCAATCTTATAGTGAGTATAACTAAATATTGCCAATATATTGGGTGAAATGGTCAGAATTAGATTCGGAAGTACTGATTTTGATTTGAAAATATTCTCTTCAGGAAATTCTTGAATTGTGGTGGTTATTTCACAATGAACACGGAGGAATCACATTTAATAAATAATTCATGTAGTCCATAAAAAGCCACTGCATAACTAGGACTTAAAAAGTTAAGACCTAGTTATTCTTTTCATCAACAGAAACTCTTTCCTTAGAGTTAAAACTGTGTTACTTTTCTACAAAATTATGAGATCAACCACGGTACTTACATGCCTAATGTGACCCAACATAACTCCCACTAAACTATTTGTATTAGAGATCAACCAAAACAAATATCTAACAGAAACCTCTTGAAAGCTCCTGGGCTCATCCCCAGTTCACAAATACATTAGACTTTCAAGAATCATTTCTATTCGATTCCGTTTCATGAACGCTCACCTTCCTTTGCACATTCGATGCAGATTTCCCAAGGACCACATCCATACTCCATAAATTATGAACTTTTTGCCTTGTCCTTCAAAGGTCTTTCTTATGTTACATCTCCTTTCTCTTACAAACTGCCTCCTTCCACACCCATTAAGCACAAAATTTAATAGAGAGTGAAAGTTGTGCAAAAAACAACAAAGTGTATTAAAGAAAATTGTACACACTTTGAGGTATCTAAAATATTTTGGGTTCTTTCCTGATAAAAATCCATTAATTACTGATTAGTTTATCATTAAAAGGTTCTACCTAATGAGAAGATTTTGGGGCGTCTCGGCGCAAAGCAATGTTCTTGCGAAACGACATTGCCAAAAATAATGTTTAAGGAAAATTATATGGTAGAATGATGAGCGACATTATTCTGTCGTTTATAACGATAGTATACTTCCATCGCTAGGTAGAGAAGCGTATATTTTGAGTGGATTATTTTCCAATATCCAGCATTTGTGTGAGATGGGGACAAACTCTTTTTCATGTTTTCATTTTAATATTACCATTGTGTTTTAAAAAAATGTATCTCTCTAACAATTTCAAAAGAATGTTATTTGACGGGATGAAAGAAAACTTTTATCATCACGACAAAGTTTGGGAATTCTTCTATTCTTCTCTGCTTCTCATTTTCTACATATAGCTACACACGCCTAATGACGTAAATACTAACCAAGTGTTTGAATTTTGGCAAAAAATAGTAATAGAAACAAGACCAGTGACATGATTTTAATAAAGAATATAATTAGGAATGTGAAAGACATTATTTTTTTTTCGTTGGTGCGCACATATTTGAGGCCTGGAAATGGAAATAAACACAAACCTATCAGTGGCCGCGTCCACACATTCCGTCCCGTGGAGAGGCTGCCTGCGCCCATTGTCCACCTCCGCGCCGCCCATTATCCTCCCGGGATCTCCCAAACGACGCGCTCGCGTCTTGGGAGGAGTCCCTCCCCGCCCCCGCCTGGCAAGCCCCACCCACCCCACCCTTTCACGATCCCCTCACACACGCGCCTGATGTCCCAAACCTTCTCGCTCCCCTCCGCCCCGCCCCTCCCCGCACCACTGCACTTCACGCCACGCCCTGGCCCATCCCACCTCTTCCCCACCCCTCCCACCCACGCCTTCCCGACCAGCCGCACTCAGCCTCGCCTGCCTCCCCACCTCATCCCACCCCAACCTTCTCGCTCCCCTCCACCCCGCCCCTCTCCGCACCACTGCATCCGCCGTCCTTCACGCCACGCCCATCCCTGCCCCACCCCACCTCTCCCCTATCCCCTCACACTCGCGCCTTCCCGACCAGCCGCAATCAGCCTCGCCTGCCCCCCCCATCCCATCCCACCCCAACATTCTCGCTTCCCTTCGTCACGGCCCTCCCCGAGCCACTCTACCCGCCCTCCCCGCCAGGTCCACTTCACCCCAACCCTACCCCACGCCTTCCAGATCTCCTCCCACCCACCCTGCCTCCCCGCGCATTTCGCTCAGCCTAATCAGGCCAGCCCTATCCCATCCACACAAAACCTCTCATTCTCCTCACCCCGTCCTTCCCCGCGTCACCGTTCTCCCCGCCACGCCTTCGTGCTCATCCCTGCCCCGCTGCGTCCCGACCGCTTCACTCTGCCCCGCCTGTCCCGCCCTATCCCATCTCCCTTCATTCTACCCCTCTACCCCACCCCGACGCGGTCTTCTCCCCCCCCCAAATAACCCGCTGCACCCTACCACACCACGCCCTGCCTCACCCCGCTCCGCCCCACTCCACCTGCCAACCCCACCCCGCTTCACTCTGCTCTGTCCGCCCTACCCCATTCCACATCACTCTCCCCTACCCCGCCCCTCCGCGGTCATCTCTGCCGCAAACAGTCCTACTCCGACCCCACCTCACCACGACCCGCCCCGCCCCACTCCACCTGCCCCGTACCCAACTCGTTCCGCTCTGTCCCGCACGGCTCCGCCCCGCCCCATCTCACTCCGCCCCGCCCGTCCGCGCTGCGCCGCGTCGCGTCGCTCGCCCATCGATATCAAAGGAGCGCGGCCCGTTATCTGGGAGGCGGATCGCCGCGTGCGTGCGGACGGGCGGGCGGAGAGCGGGCGACGGCGGCACGGTCGCGCCGTGACTCACGCGCGGGCGGGGGGGGGCGCTGAGCTTCGTTTCGCTGGGGAATCCATCGGACAGGTGCGCGCGTGCTCCGCCGGCCGGTCCGCCCTCGCGCGCACGCTCGCGCTCCGCCGTGTGGACGCGGCACCTGCAGGCTGCTACGCGCCGACAGCACCGCGCCGCCGCCGGATGAGAACGGGCACATGTTGCGGCTTGAGGAAATCTCCGCATCGGCGAGTTCCAACTTGCTCGTGGTCAAGCTTCGCGTGTGCCCGTGTTGAAGGCCTGCGTTGTGTTACTTGTAGTGTAGAAATTGGTTGTGGAGGAAACGAAGAAAAAGGAAAGGAACTTGGGTTCTGGAAACGCAGGAGTTATTCGGGATTTGCAGAAGAGTCCTTTACAACTCTTTCAATGAATATCTACACACGGTCAAAAAGAAATCAGGTACACACGCGGTGACTTCTGTTAATCACAAACAAAATCAAAAATCAAAAATGACCGGGGCAGAATTTTCCTAAAGTTTGTTCAACTGACGTCGCAGATGTCTTAAACGTGTAATTAAGTCATGGTTCTATAGCTGACACTTATTTAGATTTCACTTACTTAAGTGCAAGGTGCACTTCCGATATGTTAGTCTTCGCAACTCTATCGACGAGAGCAGTAATAAGCCATGAAAACTGCTGTTATTGTCCGGTAGTTTTTGAGTAACGCGAATACTTACAGTTTACAGATAGACAGGCTTTGTCATTGATGATGGACTATACAGCGATTGATAACTACATAGAAATGATATGATGAACTTGTCTTTATTAAAATGAGCTGCATTGAAATGTGTGGAGAGAGATAAAATGAAACATTCCATTCCGATAACGAAATATATGATTTGTGAAGTACTAGTCTATCTATTCGAGAGATTCTCCGCAGCTGGAAGGAAAACTACATTTTAAGTGGATCATTGAATAAGAATATAATTCTCAGTGTTTTGCGGGTGGTATCTAGGGTGATCCACGTTGTCCAGAGATGTAAAATTTAATACGAAGTTAAATGAACAATTATTGTTACCGATAGAAACCCAGGAAAACTACACACGGAAATAACTTTTCCTATAAATAAAAGATGAAATAGAACACTACTCATGTGCATATTGTAACGAGTCTCACATTTTTATTCAAATGTTTTGCTTAATTTAGTGAAATGATTCATTTGTCTTGTATTACCTGTTCGTAGTACGGCAGAAAAAAATAACATACACATCTTAAACTATACTACATTTAACAATGTTAAAATAATGTGTGATAGTCACTTAAAGTGAATGAAAAGTAGTTCATTAACATTTTCTTGTGTTGCAAAGCACTGCAACCACTATATAAAATACCAAAAGAAAATTTTAATAAATGCAAACTTTTGTAGGCCGTCCAAATTCCAGAAGAATACTACCTTGGAAAATACTTCCAATTTTAATTTCCTTTGGCTTCGCATGAAATGTAGTCGTTTTTATAGTTCGCATACTACAGCATGTTTATTATACAAAATAGCAGACTAGGAAATATATACTTAGAATTCTATGCTATCAAAAAGCCCGTAATTTTCGTGATAATTCAACATCACGCCAAAGAAGAGAGAACTTGCAAATATAATATACTGAAGGTCTTTAAGTTTCACGAAGAAAAGTTGTGCCAGTATTTACGCCCATATAATTTGTCTCAGTGTTGTCGAGCCATAAACTGATCACATAACGACACCAACAAGACACTATGTTCTAAAAGAGCAAAAGCGACAGCATTCCTAAAGAATGCAGTCTAAAATGCGCATAAGAAATCTGAAAACGGCAACTTGCTTATTAACGTTCTAAACAAATGAATAAGAAACTTCCATCTCTTACTTTACGAGCTCAGCCGAAGTTACAAGATTTCCAAGGCTCAGTTAACATGTCAGTCGCACGTGCTCGACCACCGAAATATCTGGTTGAAGTGGACTTCAATAGCCGTCCAAGGCACCAACCGAACTGTATGGAAGCATAACTTGTTCTTGCTGGCGGTCGCCCCACGTCCTCCGTAGACCAGTCGGCCGAGTTCAAATCGCACCGGGCACAGATAGCTCCAGCCCACGCGACAGCTGGCCACCAAATTGACTTTGGCGCTGCAACCTTCAGAACTACTAATTTTTGAACTGTTTTTGGGCCTATAGAATTGCTCTCTGCACCCCTCAGGATTGCCTCCTTTAGGATTGCTACTCTCAGGATAGGTAACTGCCCACTTATAATTGCTACTCTTAGGATTACTCTTTGCATCCTTCAAATTTCTACTTAAGGATTGCTATCTTCATCCTCCAAATTGTCATCTCTTAAGATTGCTATCTACACTCTAAGGATTGCTACTCTTAAGATTGCAAGATTGGTAACTGCTCCTGAAGGATTACCCTCAGGAATGGTAACTGCACGCTAACAATTGCTACACTTAGTATTGCTCTTTACATCCTTAGAATTTCTACCCTTGGATTACTATCTTCAACTCAGGATTGCTATCTGCACTCTAAGGATTCCTACCCTTAGAATTGCTACCTACTCCCTGAGTATTGCTGCTGTTAGGTTGTTGTTAACTCATCGCTGTCGTTTGTAATTGGTATCAGCATCGCATTCAAATCTCCGTAGACCATCAGTAGCTTGATTAGGTAAAACAGTGGAGTCCATCACCTTTCTAGGAATGATTTATCATATCTTTGACCCAAGTAACTCATTGCGTAATCATTCGCTTCCTTTCCATACCCATCGCCTATTACGTCTGGCAGTTTCCGAACTTTAGAATCTTGAAGACCAATTTTGATTTTATTGATGAAAATTGGGTTTCAAATGCATACAAGGAGAAAAATTCGACATTGCTTGTAAAACATAAACGATCAGTAACGATTGTCTTGTTTTCTCTAATTTACCGCACATAATATTGTTATCAGTAGAGACAGGATTTTTATGTAATTACATATTTTTTGTCTTCCTACTTACCCTTCCCAAAATTGTAATCTTGGCGAATCATAGCTCCCCTAACAAAATATCGAATTTTTTTGTTACATATTTTTACATATTTAGTTTCTATATTACATATTTTACATATTTTGCCGTTTTCACAATATATTTTCTTGTTTTATCAACTTTATTCAATTTAATTCCATATTTTTTATGAAAATATGTTTTTTTTAAATCAGCATTGTTCCTACATTACTGGGAAACATGTAGGTGTCCAAAATATCACGGACACCGCGTTTGTGATGTGTGACCTTAATTTCCGAGAAAAATTTGCGATCACTGTCGTGGAACACTTCGATGAAGACGCTTCAAGTGTATGTTTGCTGGTCGTACATCTCGCCAGTTTGTGCGATGTCTTCTATTGCGATTAGTCGGGCCGCTAAACTACAGTCCTGGATTACAATAGATTAAGCTTTTACTACGGACGAGAAAGTTGATGTAAAGTGAGAAGTTTTTCTAAATATAATTTTTCTAATAAATTTCTTGCTAAGTAAATGGTTTTTAATTACAGAATTTTAATATTACATAGTATTACATATTGCATCCGATTTTACATATTATTACATATTCTTGCTGTTTTCATTACGTATTTATGTACATATTTTGACGTTTAATACTACATATTTTTCCGACCTCTAGTTATCAGTACGACTATTTTGAATATTTGGCAAGAGGAGATTGATCCGCTTAAAATTCAACCTATTACCTCCTCAGAACGTAAGCCAGAACGTTCGTCTCTTCACAGATCCTTTTATCCTCTCGAATTTTCTTCGCACCGTCTTATCAAATACACGTGGCCATCATGGTGGCTCTTAAGGATGCATTTAGGTACTGTGGAACCCCCAAGCACAAAATCATGTTGGGTCCCCCTCCGCGAATAATTCCTCCAGATGTACGAAAACACACTAATTTCATAATAGAATTACTTTTAGATAAATACAAATAAAAATGATCAACTTGCTTACAGAATTTATATTTCTTCAAATATTTGGTGAGTTTTTTGCCGGGGTGGAGGTGGGGGTGGGCTCATGAAAGGGGGTCCCTTTCAGGGGGGTATTTTGCTGGTAAGTAAATCCGTCCCCTGATGACTACTCGGTTGTCAACGATTCGTAACTTTTAACGGCCGGCAGTCGGTCACCGTGTTCGCCGCCTCCCCGACCCTCCCCCCTGCTTCCTTGACCCGTCCACCGCTCGGCAGGGCGCGTGCGCCACGGCGCACCTGCCGGGCGGGGCCTGTCTCGTCGGCGAGGCGCGGGGCGACGGCGGGGGCGACGGAGTCCGGCTCGGCCGGGCAGCGGGCCGGCGACGCGCCGGGAGTAAATCACGGCGGGAGCGAGGGCTGGCGGGGGCAAGGCGGGGGCGGCGGTGGGCGTGCGCGCGCTTTCTCGCCCGCACCTGCGCCGCCGGCCCCTTTGTCTCCGAGTGGCCGCTGCTGTCCCCCGCCCGGCGCCCGTCGACTGTGTCGACACCCTCCTCGTCACCCGGCGGGCGCGACGCTGGCGCCGAGTCGCCCTTCGCCTTTCCCGCCCTGTGCCTCCCAAACATGGTGACCAGATGTCCTGTTTTTCCGACGTTTCCTCCTTTTTATACTTTTATCCAGGGACCTACGGCGGATATTTTTTAAACTCACAAAATGTCCTCCTTTTTGTAACTTGCTCGTCTGAGAACACCATCTTTTGAAATTGAAATGGAGAAGAAAAAGATGCTCTTATTTCTTTTGTCTATTATGCCTGTAAGTAGCAGCAATGTTATCGGAATTTTCTCTTTTATCTGTGCAAATCGGGAGGTTCATTCATTCTTGTTCTTGGTAGATTTGTAGACTGTTGCTGATTCTGTCGGGGAAGGAAACGCACACAAAGTTAGTGTAGTTGGAACCAACGTCTCTATTTGAAGGTTCGTTAATATTTGAATGTTTCAGTACTTTACAACTGTCAGAATGCATAAAAAATACATTGTAACGTATACACACTATGTGTCACACATATATATTACATTGTTATTTAAAATATCTTGGACGGATCTCTTTTTTCACCAAGGTTCCTCCTATTTTTAAGTCGTCCTCTTTTTCATGGATGAGGATCTGGTCACCCAATTTCAACACCTTTGACTGCAGCCCTTGGGTGCTCTGTAGCAGTCCCATATTGGGTTTTGAGGATTGGCGAAACAAAGATCTATTTTCTAGTCCATTTAATGGAAGGCTTTGTTGCTATTTCCACAAGACTCTATAGACGAGGGTTCTTCAAATGGCGGCCCGTGGATCGCATGCGGCCCGCGGTGCCATTTTTTGTGGCCCTCGAAATGTTATTAGGCAAAGGTGAAAGTCCCTTGCATCCATTTCGGACGAGAACATTTCGCCTAGTGCACACGCACAACGCTCAAAAACCGATTCAAGTTATTTCATTAAATTGTCTCCTCATACGTATCAATGAACGGTAAAAAAATGTGGTGGTCGAATTTTCGGCGAACTCTTCCGTATTTTCAAAAATTGCAAAACCTTAACACTTCAAAACTACAAAACTAAGGATAGAGATTTTTGCCTTATACAAAGTCTGTTGTACAAAAATCATCTGATTAAAAACGGTCGTGTACAATTTCTTGAAGGAACGAGTAGATTTAGCGTGATATGTGCTTGAAATGAATGCAATTTATGCAACAAAATTCTCCAACCTTCTTCCGTTTTTTTCGATGGATTGTAGAAGGGACTCTTAAAAGAATGGCACGGTCTAATTTTCATTAAACTCTAAACTTTCGAAAATTGGAAATATAGAAATAATACGAGAAAGTATGATGCTGTTGAGGACCCACTTATTTTCCTAGATAGGTCTGAGGTAGACTTTCTACCTCAAATTAATGTATAAGGTCGTAAATTGATTGGTTTATAAGAAGCAACCCAATATTCGATTACAAGTTGAAAAAGATGGATATTTTGAAACTCTTACAAATCCACTGAAACACGTTTCGCTCTATTGTAGGATATAGACGAAAGTGTATTGGATTTATTTTATTAGATCCCGACGTAGTTATTTATTATGTTAAATTTAGTACAAACTTATTTGTAATTGTGATACTTGCAAATACAAATTACATATCATCACTTATACAACTATGTAAGTCATTTATGTTTTTAACAAGAATTTCAAGAAATTGTATGTATTGTAACTGGTTTCAACACTGACATCAGATGTAAATCGAAGTTAGCCACCTCGGAATTGTACTTGAATATTCATTTAAATATTTAAATCCACAACTTCAATATTCACTTGCGACCAGCACTGACGACATTCTTATTTGTTTCTTTCCTTTTCGTGTAATGGAATTTTGAAGAACATTATCTATGTTGTCTGTGCATGTAGGCGTCAGATAGTATTCTTGATAAATACATGTAGCTGCTGTTATATGTACAATCCATTAGTGTTAAAATCTTTAGTTGAAATTACTTTATGGATGTAGCATGTCCCATTTGATTTGTGAAAAGGGGATCAATTTCTTCATTTTTGCCAAAATTGTTGCCTTTTCGCCCACATTATGAAAACTATTTATCAACAGATATTGTTTAAGTGAACCTCATAAAATAAGCATGTAAAATGTTATGTAAGCAAAAACAAAAACCAATCCTAGTTGGTTAATTGAAATACTTTTTTCTTTCATCAAAATTCGACAAGTGACCTTTCAGAAATAACCTTCAGAATTAATAAACGGAAACGCGCATACGTTGGTCACACTAGAGTGATTTATGTAAATGACTGTAATCATTCAACATCTCCCTAAGTGTTTCACGCATATGCTAATCCAAAAAGCACAAAAACCTGGAATATCATTTGCGTTTGCTAGCTTCATTCATTCCTTCGCAATCTGCCAGTGCTTGCAAATCAGGTCCGCTTCCTCGCCGACCGCGTGCGTAAGACGCCAACTGCCGCCGCGGGAACTCGGGCGGAACAACAGTCTTCCATCGCACCTGCGGCTCCAAACGGTCGCGTGCGACGTCTCGCATCGCGGAGGCGACCTAATTCGTGATGTCCGGTAGGTCGTTGCTACGCGACGAGGGCGACTCGGATTCAAACTACAAGTGGAGTATTCGTTGCCCACAATTTTGATCCTGATTTGGCAGGTGGTGAAAAAGCTTTAAATGCACATTTGTATATTTCGAGTTGAGTTATACACAATAATCTTAAAATCATAATTTATTTCGTGTGTTGTTAGTATATAGCTTCATAGCTAGCACGAATTCAGTCGCTGTCTGGAGGAGCATTATAGCGACCAGCTGCTCTGATCGGTTCTTTTCGTGGTTTCTACGATCAACATCAGGAGAATGCCTGACCAGTAAGCGGGACACGGACTGCTCGCGATCTTTTCGTCCTCTACTTTGTCCTATCTCATCCCTTATTTACACATACACGCATACTCACACACATACATGCACTGCACTGCCGCACACCGATCGGTAACTTTTCCCGGTTGGGGCTGTGCCCCGCTGGTAGGAGACACCTGGATAGGGAAACCCCGTTAGCCGACGGGAAAGGCAGTGCTGGATCTCACCATCCAGCAGGGGGAGATCATCGCCACCTCCCGAGGAAGAAAGCATACATTACACTTACGGACTAGTGACCTTAGCCCGTAACCATCACTCAGTCATCTAATACAAAACAGTGTTTACATTCGTGTTTCTCTTTCTGTAAGAATATCATGCCAGTCAAGACTAGAATCAAATATTTTTATTTTTCTAAAATAATTATTTTCTAAATCATTTTTTTTAAATTCTGGCCCTCAAGAAAATGTGCGCAGATAAATTTCTTTCCCCACACGTCATATACAGTTTTTACTGTTTTTTGACAAATAAATAAATAATAAATCGAAAACGGCGGCCGCAAATTTCTGCCTTGATAGAGTTCTTTCCAAACCGCTCCGTTGTGCGCTTCGCGCGCGCGTGGGCGGGCGGGCGGACGGACGAGCGGACGGACGAGCGGACGGACGAGCGGACGGACGAGCGGACGGACGAGCGGGCGGGCGAGCGGGCGGGCGAGCGGGCGGGCGAGCGGGCGGGCGAGCGGGCGGGCGGGCGGGCGGGCGGGCGGGCGGGCGGGCGGGCGGGCGGGCGGGCGGGCGGGCGGGCGGGCGGGCGGGCGGGCGGGCGGGCGGGCGGACGGACGGGCGGGCGGACGGGCGGACGGGCGGGCGGGCGGGCGGGCGGGCGGGCGGGCGGGCGGGCGGGCGGGCGGGCGGGCGGGCGGGCGGGCGGGCGGGCGGGCGGGCGGGCGGGCGGGCGGGCGGGCGGGCGGGCGACAGGTGGAGGCGCGAGGCGGCGGGTGGACGCGCAGGCGTGAGTGACGCCAGCGGCGCGTGAATGGGGAAGACATGCGCCGTTGCGCTCAATGGCGGTTAAGCGGCGCGGATTGGAGGCGGCCTTCTGCGACGCGCCGGTGGCCATATGGTGGAGAGCCGCCGCTTGCGTCATGCTCTGGCTTTGTGTGCACACCCCCGAAACATTCTTTCAAATGCGATTTATTTGTACTACATTTCATCTCGGACAGGATATTTTATCGCGGTCGTGTTTGGATATTCTGTAAACAAAATGATAAACTATACCATTCCTTAGATTATTTTTGAAAGAATGGAAAAAGCACAAATATACCAAACATTACTTTTGTAATATTCGATCGACTGTAGCATAATACTATGAACGTACATGAACATTTATTGCACCAAGTTCTCATTGCTAGACTGAATATTTGTCTGTGGAAGAACTTTCGCTACCATTCAAACACATGTTAAGATCTTTATTTTACTTTCTTGGTAGTTGGCAGAATTATTGGAAGACTCATTCTTACATTTAACTGAAAATATTACCATGCCAAAAAATTGGTAACCTCGCCAACAACAATGTTATATTTTGATTAGTATGTACTAAAACAATGAAACTAATTAATAATTTGTATATATGGAATGTCCTCTACATTAATAATTTTTCTGTTTAATGTATCTATTCGGTTTAAATTTTATACGAGAATACTTTCTTGTTATTTGGGTTTTCTCACGTTCGAGTGACACGACTTGCACAAATTACAGGTACGAGCCCAGACTCCTCCAAGAAACCTACAACGGCTCAAGTAGTTGTGTGCAGAACCGAAATTAACTATCTGCAGACTTCCCCATCCAAACTGGAGTGCGCCAGGGAGACGTGGCCTCTTCAGTATTCTTCAGTATCGTAGTACATGCAATCGTGAAGGACGGCGTGGAATTCAGAATGCTGAGAACCAATAAGTGACTGATCTCATGTTTGCCGACGATACGGCAATATTCGCCAGCACTGACATAAAAGACACTGGTGACATCGCCCTCCATCGCTCAATCCTTTGGCCTCAAAATCAACACTGAGAAAACCAATGGCAACTGTTAAGTCGCAGGTCAATGTCTATCTATCAGGAGTCCAGATAGAATAGGTAACGTATTTAAGTACCTCGGGTTGCTGTTTCAAGAGAAGAAAATTGCGTCCTCGGTAGATATCCACTTCGGAATTGGGCTGGCAGAAGCAGTATTCGCCTCGTTCAAATGGTGCCCATGGAAGAGGAAGAATATCTCACATAAGACCAAACCCGCCTCTTTCGGACACTTATCCTCCCAATACTCCTCTATGGATCTGAGACGCAGGTGCTCCTCAAGTCAGATATTGGGAATTTCCATCCGCGACCATGTTCGAAAACGAAGTCATTCGTGTAATGTGCTACCACTCATCGAGTGGTAGCACACTACCACTCATCGAGTGCTACCACTCATCGAGAAGCACATTCAAAAACTGCGATTGCAATGGTTCGGTCCTGTCTGTCGAAAGAGCACCATCCAACTACCGCGCCCGACTACCGCGCCCGACTACCGCGCCCGACTACTGCGCCCGACTACCGCTCCCGACTATCGCGCCCGACTACGCTCCCGACTACCGCGCCCGACTACCGCGCCCGACTACCGCGCCCGACTACCGCGCCCGATTACCGCGCCCGACTACCGCGCCCGACTACCGCGCCCGACTACCGCGCCCGACTACCGCGCCCGATTACCGCGCCCGACTACCGCGCCCGACTACCGCGCCCGACTACCGCGCCCGACTACCCGCTCCCGACTACCGCGCCCGACTACAGCGCCCGACTACCGCGCCCGACTACCGCGCCCGACTACCACGCCAGACTATCGCGCCAGACTATCGCGCCAACTTCTGTGATGACGAACCCAGTGGAAGATCCAGGGAGTGGTCCCAATGAAAACTTGACTCAACAACATCGAGGAAGATCTGGGGAGCCGCCGTCTTAATATCAGCAATGTCAGGGACCTAGCCACCATCCGCCAGAATTGGACGCATGTCCTACAAAACGTCCCGAGTCCAGTAGCACCCACAGCAGCGTACTGGTTATGGGGACAGCCCCTCCATCAGCCGCCAGACAGGGACCAAAGAAGAAAACAGAAGGGAGATACAAAATTAGTAAGTGGATTGTGAATTTTAGTCTTCATTACTTACATGGACTGAGTGTAGCATCTGTTGTGTGTCATTCAGTTGTCTGAAAGCAACGAAAACGTTTCTCGTAGATTCCTCTCGCCTGTGTGTACATTTCTAATCAAATCTTTAGAAAACTTGTAAGTCGAATAACTCTTTCACAGCCGATTACTCTAGGAAATACAGTTCATTCGAAATTTTCTTCATGGTTAATTCAGGTGTAAATCTGCTCTGAGGTCCGACGAACAAAATAGGTATGAAAAAGCAGTTCAAAATCCGAATCTATTTACAAGAACTCATATGAAGTGAATTAGATTGAATTGAAGTGAAAGGGAACGATGTATTTAATCAGATATTTGTCAAAGCTCATGTAATACAAACAGCAATACTTAGAAAAAAAAATAATTAATTTTTCAAATTTAATTTATTAATTTTAAATTTAATTAAATTATGCTTCCCTGGAGCATTACCTCAAAGCGAACTTTTAATAAATGTTACTTGTTACCGTGTCTCACAATTATATCTGCAGGCAATAGTCTCTTTTGCAGGCATATCCCTTCACATATCAATCAACCTCCCATGATAAAAAATTGTTTATTTATCAGAAAAAAGCGTAATTTTGCCTTGGATATTCCAAACGTTGAAATAGGAGTACTTTCATTCAAATGTTGTACGCCAAATAATTAAGTATTTGGTAGTATTCGTATGCCTCGTGCTGTATTGATTTCCTGTCCCTGAGATTTTGCTAGGGATTGGCTGAATGATGGAAAGGAACGACGGTGGAAGAGGAAATAAAGGAAAGGAATAACCATGAGAAATTCAGTCAATTTGTACACCATCAATTTCTTGGAATGGCTAAGAATGAACTCCAGTTCTTACAGTAAACATTAACGAGTAAGTGGGGCTGCCAAGCTCAGTTCGTGGTAGCCGAAAATCGCCACGGCTTCATGCCCACCCTGGAGCATGTGGTGCGAACAAGGTGGCGGCGACAGATTTACAACCGACGCAAAACAAGTTTGCAACTACCTCTCACTCGAGTATAGAAAAGAAGAAAACAGAAAATTAGAGCACTGCTTGACGCTAGAATCCGCCCGCTAAGATTTAAGAGAGCAAGAAATGCATCCAAATAACCCTGTTCGTCTAGCGTGGGATTCCAACGAAACGAATCTTTTGGCCATTGTTCTAAATAGGTACCTCTTCCTTCTCGGGCGCTGCTTTAAGGGGTGCGCCGGGCTCCAAATTGGTACCACTGGAGGGGGCGCGTCGCGTGGTCAATGCGTGTATTTTTACTTTAAAGAAAACAAGTGCACTAGCCGATAACATAGGTATAAGAGAGCGAAAAGGTTATTCATATTACCTTGTCCAAGCAGCACGAGATTCCATCGAAATGGATCCTTTGAAGCTTGTTCTGAATAGGAACTTGAACTTTTCGCTCCTTGACTTGGCATCGGGCCTGAAACCAGCGCCAGACGAGAGGGCGATTCCCGCTAGATGCGTACATGTCTATTCTATAGAAGACAAGCGCGCTGACCTCAACGCTGCAGGTCGTCCAGTAGTCTATAAGATATCGAGAATTCCATCCAAACAACCCCTGTATCCAAAGCACGGGATTCGACAAAACGAGTCCTTTGGCCACTGTTCTGGGTAGGAGGCTCTTTGCCCCTTGGCGTGCCCTTTAGGGGTGGCGCCGGGTTCCACTCGAGGGGGCCTCTCCCTATTGATGCATGTGTGTCTATTTTGGAGAAAACAATAGCACAGGTCGCTGCGTAACAGGCAGTCCGCTAGCGTTCAAGACAGCGAGAATTCCATCCAAATAACATCTGTATCCAAAGCATGGGATTCCGTCGGAAGGAGTCCTTTTTTTGGTCATTCTGCATTGGCAGCTCTTTGCCCCTTGGCGTGGCGTTTAGGGGTGGCGCCGGGCTCCAAACTGGCGCCACCCCTAAGGGGCGTCTCCCGGTCGACGCGACCTAACGGCACCGTCGCTGCGCGGCGCTGCTAAGTGAAAAGCGCCTGTCGGGCGGGGGGGCAGGGCGGCTCGGCGGGGACGCGACGGCGCCGCGCGGCGTAACGAGCCACAGGTAGCTGCGGCGGCGGAGGGGGCGGGGCGCCGGTAACGAGCCACAGGTAGCGCCGACGCCGCGCCCCGTGGGTCGATACGGAATTGGGGAAATTGGAGCACCACTCCCACCTCGCGCCGCGCACAGTGGGCGCGCGGGGCGGCCTCTCCGGCGCTCGGGGGGAGGAAGGAAGACGTCTTTAAGGCGGTTCCACGCGTCCGCTATTCGGCGAACAGCGAGCAACCGCTCGCCGAATCCCGAGTAGTGTGGATGGGTCGCTTGCTATTTGCCGAGTGACGAACATTCGGTGCTCGCTCTACCCACAGCGAGTAGGTCTTTTCGACACATCAAAGCGAACATTGCCGAATTCGTCAGCTGGTCGGGATCGGGCGAGCAGTAGCTCGCTGCTCGGGGAATGCCGAATGTGCGGAGCCACCATTACTCTCAGAGGAATCTTTGTTACTCTGTCTTTTCCCTCAAACAAGCCAATAAAATACTTAGGCTTAAACAGCGACATCAAACTAAACTGGAAACGTCACGTTGACACTAAAGTAATATAGGCTAAAAACAAACTACTGAAATTAAAAGCAGTAATCAATAAATTCATTTCAAACTACCATTTACAGTATGACAGCACTCACAATACATAAAACAATAGTTAGACCCCTCCTACAGTACGCATGCCCAATACGACTAAATGCAGCGAAGACCAATCACAACACAATCAAAATTATTCAAAAAATTCCTAAGGACAATTATGAACGCTCCATGGTTCGCAACTGATACACAGCTCCATAAAGAATTCAGTCACCATCCCTCAACACAGCACATCATATATCTATCCACCCAATTCCAATCCAAACTAATGCAGATACCAAATTTAACCGAGTTCTACCTAGCCAGAAACCCAACCTATTACACAAAAATCAAAAAAAAGCATCCTTTCCACAGATTCCCAAAGAAAGTTTCCGAAATGGAACCTAATTAGCGGTGACAATTTGGTTCCCTCAACCACAATGCTAGTTTAATTTTAGTTTAGTTAATAAGTCAACAAACGTATGTAGTGTGAAACATAAACCGAACTACGTAAATATCACCAATAGAAAACAATAAAGTATAAAAAAATTTCAAACCTCAGTCTTTCCCACGTGTCGGCTGGCCGTATCTGATACCTATTACAATGAAGACAAGGCCTACAGGCGCTTCCTGTTTTATATACTAAGCTTGAGAAACTATACCCATTTAGGATTTCTGCTTCCGACGCTTTTTGAGATTACTACTCGCTGTTACTCCTCTCTAACGTGAATGGTCTATTTGATTTCATTTTGTTGACTTATTTCTTTTGGTATTTGTTGATATCATTCAACACATCATCAACACTTTATTTTCCTTTCCTTTAATGTAAATTCATGGAACTGTCCTTCGCCATTTCGGCCATCCTGTATCATCAATCTAATATCCAAAAGTAGAAACACTCGACTGAAGAGTTACCGGATCGTATCATCAAATTTGTAAAAACAATTGGGTATACTTTTTGGTAGACTAATTACTTGAGGTAAATCTGTATTAAAAATATCTTTGCTTCCTTTTCTTAAAGCGAGAGACCAGTTTCTTAAAATCATTTTTAACTTTTCCCTTTGACTATCAGCCATCTCCCACTGTGCGATGGTGGCCCTGTTAGTGTGTCCGTCTCCTCTTTTGAAGGACCCTTTTAGAAAGGGAAGACGCTCACAACGAGCTATCAGTGTCCGGAAAACGAGGGTCAAAATTCGAGTAAACAGAATTCGAGTGTGTTTCGGAAGCCTAAGTGCCTTGAAATTGTTCACAGTTAATGAGCGATGGTAATGACGAGGATCTAGTTGATTCAATTGGTTCGAGCAGGTGGAGTTAATAAACTTAACGAGAGAATAACAACATAATTTTAGTAGAAATTTCTAATACCCGTAGGAGCGAGGATTCCAGTTAGTCAATGGAAATATATTGATTTTTGAAAAGATATTGGAGAGAAACTAGCAGCTCCTAATCCGTATGCCAATTACGGCATGCAATAAAAGCATATCATTTAATAGTGGAAGTGATTTCGAAGAATTTTTTTACTTGAAAAGGTATTTCGCACACTCATTTCAAATGTCTCTATTGAATCATACTTAAACATGCCAATTTCATTTCGTATCAAGAACCAGAACGGGGATTAACAATAGGACTCGATATTTTTATTTCATTTTAGCACGTTGTATTTCAAATATTCCTTCGATTTAGTTCACTAAAGCATCAGTGTCAAGAAATATTAATAAGGGAAAATTATTGAATCTCTGACTATAAAATATACAAAATGAAATCACTTCTATATTTCCTTCCCCTATTATTAGATACAAGTTCAACCTCTATGCTAATGTCAAATAGTAATTATTATATATGGATTCTTCTACTTTTCATTCAACTTTGGTACATTATTAACCCGGCGGTGGGAACGTGAAAAATCATCACGTCAATGAGAACGTTGGGTCTGACAGACCCGCTAGTTATTACAGGCTATTTAAAGCACTAATTAATTAGAAACATATTTTATTATGAAGTAAACGATGCAAATAATTCACAGATCCCATATAAAGCACAAAGTATACCCCAATTTATTAAAAGTGTCACACTAGTGAACAAGAAATAAAATTGAAAGTGAACAAAGATCAAACAAAGAAAAGAAAAATGTAGCATTACGTTAATAACCAATATTAACAAAATATGTCTTAAACAAACATAATGGAAGCATTTAGTAATGTTTATTTTAATTAATTAATATAATATATATTTAATATAATATATTTAATAATATAATATATATTTAATTAATGTATTTATAGTAATGTTTTATTTAAGGTTTTATAATATGTTTTTTCTACTCCTATTGTATAATGCTCCCATTGGATAGCTGCAACCAGTTGCATAATGATGGTCATTTCGATACAGTTTTCATTATGATATAGGTTCTTCACCAATCACAGAGTTCCTTACAAAACAATATTGTCACTTCATTAATCATTCATCTTCATTAATCAAATTAAAATTGCATTAAATATTATTTTATGCTTCTCATTCTTAATTTCTTTTATTAGTAGCAATTTTTACGTGAAATATTAGTTAAAATGAATTGGATTGTAATTTCACTTTGATCCTATTTGACTAGCGCAGTGGTAGTTATTCCAGAGAACATTTGAGTGACGTTAAGATCTCCACGCGAGATCACGCGAGTAATTTTTTGCTATTTGCTGCTGCTGGTGTGGTTGTACTTAAAAACCGGCCAATTCTTTAGTTTAAAATATTTAGTGAATGGTGGTTCTTTCTGGTGGTGTTGACATTTCAAAAAATGAAAGAAAATGCGAAAATGGTGACGACGGAGTATTAATCCCGGAACTTTTGTAGTACCCTCGCCAGCGCTCTGGTAAAACAAAGCAATCTGTGCGTGTAAGGTAGAGAGGTACCCGCTAGGTGGCCTTAGCCGAATCTTGAGTGTCGACTGCCAGGAAACGATTCAGTGGAGAAGTTTAACTTATAAAAGTTACCATAAGTCGTAGAAAAAGTACCGTATGAAACTCGATGTAATGGGTATTAATACACGAGTGTGAAATTACGATACGAGCGAGGAACGAGCGAGTATCGTAAACTTCACACAACTTCACACATCATTACATCATCGTTTCATAATGTACTATTATGAAAGCGTTTTTTACAATAAGTTTTTCGGCTATTTTGTTCGTTTTTTTAACCTTTCCGAGTAAGTGGTTTGTAGCCTACAAAAATTTCAAATAATTTGCATTTCTTAACCTTAAAATACCGATTTTATTTATAAACATTCGACAACAAATAAATAAATATATTACACATGAAATGTTCAGGTTCTATTTCCTGATTCTCAGGTTCAGCTTAATCAATATTTTGTTGACAACCTGCATTCTAAACTAGAAATTTCTAGTTCAACTGATGAATCAGCAACTTCATAATCAGTTGATAAACAATCGTTTTTCTAAAATCTTGTTTATTAATTCAATATCTTTCGGATTTAATGCATTAAAATAACTCTTAGATGAGCAGGCCATGTTGTAAAAATGTCACGTAAGCGGGAACGTTGGGTCTGCCGGACCCATCAGCAACTTCGAGCAGGAATAGCACACCACATTTTTGTGATAAACTCAAACTCATGATGGACATCAGTTCAAAATAATTCCATTTGAAGGTAGACTGGTGGATAAGTTTAGAACTAATTTCCTTCACTTGATAGACAAAGATGTAAGTGAGTCTGACAGACCCAACTTTCCCACTGCCGGGTTAACGGCACCGATGGCAGCCATCCAACAGCTTTTAAATTCAGTAATCGGACAGACCTTTGTCGTAGTAAGCGCAAGAAATATATTCTGCTGTGACTGTAGCTATTACCACAGGGCAAGCAGCAGTAACAAGTTAATGCCCTATACTACTCCTGTTACTACTACCACCTCCAATTCACATATCATTTACGAGTCTCCTTGAACCAGTCGCCTCATCAGGGCAACTGCCTTGGAGGTTTTGCTCTTGCCTCTCACTCACTTTCACCCATTCCCCAACTTCCTCGTTAATACCAACTTTCAGACATCTTCTTTCTCATTGCTACCCCACCTTTGGCTTCACTACAGTTAACTTTCTGCTGCAAAAAGTTCGAAGTTCCCTCCAACCCCACCGCCACCGTCGCCGTCGCCGTCGCCGCCGCCCCCGCCCCCGCCCCCGCCCCCGCCACCGCCGCCCCCGCCGCCACCGCCGCCAGCACCCCCCCGCGACCACGTGGCTCCCACCGCCTCCTCAAGCACGGCTCGTTTCTTCCGACATCCGCCGCCAGGGCGGCGCGCACAAGATTTAGGCGCGTGCTTATAGATTCCCATTGTCCGCGTCGGCGGCGACGCAGGAATGCGTAATGTTGCGTCCGGCCTCCTCCCCTCCCTCGCCCCCTCCGCTCCTGAGCCGCGGCGGCGGCGGCGGGCAGAGGTCTCCCGGCAGGGGTTCGCCCGCGCCCCCCCGGCCGCCGGGCCCCGCAGGGGGGCGCGCGCCGGGGGGGGCCGCGTTTCTCGCATCTCGGAGAATCGCGCCGTTCGTTCGCTCGCTCGCCGCCGCCGCCACGTCAGCCAAGAGTTACAGCGCACGCGCACGAGAGAAATTGAGACGATCCACGCCGCGTCTCCGCCCCCGCCCCGCCTCCGCCCCCGCTCCCGCCCTCGGCGTCGGCCCGCGGCGGCGCCCAACTACGCACCCACGCTCCATCCTCAACCCCAACTCAACGCACCCACCTCGCAACGACACTCCCACGCCCCGCACCCATTGACAACTCATCGCACCCACCTCCCAACGACGTTCCCACGGCCCTCCCCACCCCCTAGCTCACCTTTTCATCTCCTAACGACGCCCCCACGCCCCGTATCCATTCCCAGCTCACCGCACCTACCTCCCAACGCATCCACGCCCTACCCCCAACCCAAACTCAACGCACCCACATCCCAAAGACGCCCCCACGCTCTGGCCCCACCCCTTATCACACCACCCCATCTCTAACGATGACCCACATCCCACCCCTTAGCTTAACACTGCCACCTCCCAACGATGCACTCACGCTCGACTCCCCAACCCCTAGCTCACGCTTCCCCCTCTCAACTGCACTTCCACGCCCCACCCCCATCTCTAGCTCACTACTCCCACCTCCCAATGACCCCACCCCCAGATCATCGCCTCATTTCTCTCTCCATTACCCCTGACGTTGTGCTACAACTCTACGTAGGCACGATTTCTTCAGTGCTTCCAGGCTTCATGCCCCTTCTTTCCGAGGTAAACTGGTGCAATGTGAAAAGACTTCCCGGGTCCGAATATTATTGAGCTATTCAAGCTGCTTACAATTTAGCTTCAAAAACGCTATAATAAATACATACTATATTATGCAGTTTAATTGCAACAATTGGGATTATCATCTCTTTGAAATAAACATGATAAAAATATTCTGAAATGAACGCAATTGAAATGCAAATTTTGAACTCCATCATAAAAAGTTTAAACGAGTCAAACAGCTGAGGGTATTTTTAAAGAATTACCATCGGAGAAATAAAAAAAACATTTTTATGTGTAAAATTCACTTTGGGGGAACTTCTTTCCAGAAATGTCCAGAAGACAGGTACCACAATTTCTGAGCGGTGGCTACAAATAACGTTATTCATAGAACACAATCCTATTCCTTGATCTCTGCATCAAAATTCCAAACCTGACAGAGTTGTATCAAGCCTCAGTTTTAACCATCATTCCCGCGGCTCTTTCTCTTAACCGTTCTACGCCTCTTTCATGTCGGCTGAACATCATTGCCTCTCTCGTTTCGTTAACCGGGATATCGTAAGATTCAAGTCCCGACGATGCCGATTTTTGAATGGGCTACTTACCAATGTCTGGAAGAGAATCCTAATTGGCGGCAGCTCTGATGGTTAGTTATCCGAGCGTTTCCCTATCAATTCCAGGAGAATCCAAGAGAATTACCGTAACAAAAGGACACGACCCGCGCGGGATCTTTTCTCCATTCCTTGCCCCTTCTTCTCCTGTAACACACACATACACTCACCGTATTACCACTCATGTCGGAAGGACAGTCGGGAGCTTAGAACTTGACCCGGCGGGAACGGTGCCCCATGGGTGACAGGTCTAGTGGTGGGGGAACCCCATAAGGAGATGTCATGGCTCATCTGACGTCCCAACAAGTGACGAACACCTGCGAGGTAAAGTGCAGTACTCTTACTATTGTATTGGCATTAGCAATTGTCATGACAGGTAACTCAAAATCCCTGCCCTCCCACCCACCCACCCAACCGTTCGTCTCGCAGTCTTCCTCCGCCATCCACCCACGTTCGACTCCTCCCCACCCTCCCAACACCCTCCACCCAACAGTATATCTGGCAGGCCGCCTCCTCCATCCGCCCACGCTCCGCCTAATCCCTCCACACAACTGTACGTCTCGCAGGCCGCCTCCTCCATCCGCCCAACCCACCCACACAATTGTACGTCTCGCAGACCGCCTCCTCCATCCGCCCACGGTCCGCCCGACCCACCCTCACAACTGTATGTCTCGCAGACCGCCTCCTCCATCCGCCCACGCTCCGCCCACCCCACCCACACAAATGTATGTCTCGCAGGCCGCCCCCTCCAACCGCCCACTCGGTCGTCACATTCCGCGGCGCGCCACCTGGCGCGGGCGCGGGTGCGACGCCGGGACGCGGGATAATTGGGGAGGCGACGCGCGCGGAATAAGCAGCGACGGCTCCTCGCGGCGGAAATTTATTCCTCCTTCAGACCCTCTCCACCACCAGGTAGAATCGGGACTTTTGACACCTCGTTTGAAATGTTTACCTCGTATTCTTACGGTCCTAGCTTTGGGGTAAAATATATCCTCACTTCACCACATCTGGCATTTCGGGTGCCAACAAGGCGACAAACGACAAGATGTAACAAAGCGACGCAATCCGACGCTTTCCCTCCGAATGATAAAATTCGACTCTGTCGCCATCCGTGTTTCTTCGACTGTCGAAATGGATAGTAAATTTTGTTGCGAGTTTTGAATTACAGCGTGTTTTTATGTCATCCAGAGAGTTGTTGTAACGCCTCTGCCGTAGTAAATGTGGAAAGTGTCCCATTATTCAAATCTTCTTATCCTGGTCAATTCACATCCCTCGTAGTTTTGATGTAACATCGATTGCCCGCCATCCATCCACCTCAATTAGAATTGAAATGAAAACGAAACGAATGAACTGGGGTTGATTAAGAAATTACTTTAATTTCTCTTCAATTCCTCGAGAAAATCAGTTAAAATCTCTTCATAGCTTCCTTACACTCAGCATATTCTTCTTTCAACGTATAATGATTGAATACTTTTCTTTTTACTACACTTTAATGAATAATATATTTTATACTGATCTGCATTCGAGGATATTTTCAATAAATAGTACAATTTGTACTAATTATGCGAGTAATGTTGGCAGTTTCCTCTTTTCAAATATGTTATTTTGTTAGGACGAACTTGTCCCGCTTGAAATTAAGTGCTCACGACTAAAAATGAGTTCATCAAAAGTCTACATCCATTACATTTATTAACATGCATCGAACGATTTTTAAATACTGAAAAATTACCCTCAAATTGACCTATTGAACAGACTTCAAAAATCATTCTGACACTTCAGAAGTACCTCATTTCCTTGAAAAAGAAATTAATTTGTAGTCAAACCTTCCCTTCCCTCACGCATTATTTTCATGGCCTCCCTTTTCATTGACTATTCCGTGCACGTGCCCGGATCTCCGAGCAAACGATCTCTCGCGAAACAGTCGGCCTCAGCTCCAGTCAAAGCCTCCTGGCGTCCGAACCAGCAGCTGCCACCGCCACCACCGCCGCCGCCGCCGCCGCGTGCGGTGCGTGTCTAGGAGAGTCCACGAGTGTATAACAGCGATCATTCGGCGCCCGCAAGCGGTGGCCGCGAAGCCCTAATCTTCTGTAATGAGGAGCGTGCGCGGTGCGGCTGCCTGGGCGCCAGCCCCGCCCTGTTCCGTCCCCTCTCCCCGGGCTTCACTCTGCCTTGCCCCTTCCCGTCTTCTTCGGTTCCATCTCCTGCTCCGGCTCACGAGCCAAACCATTTCTCCGTCCTCTCCTCGCCTTGCTCTGCTGTGCTCCACCACCAGCTCCAATTACACTCCCGTCTCCATTCTGCTCCGTTCCAGTCGTCAATCCATTCCCCTCACCGCCTTTTCCAGACCTGCTCTGCCCCGCCCCCCCCCAGCCCCCTCCAGCGAGCTTCACTCTGTTCAGTCCTTTCCCGCCTCTTTCGGATCCATCTCCTGCTCCGGCCCAGCAGCCAAATCATTTCTTGCTCCTCGCCTTGCTCTGCTCTGCTACAGCACGCGCGCAGAGCTCCACCCTCCTCTCATCTTCCCCGCCTTGCCCTTTTCCGCGAGGTCCACCCTGCTCCGCTCCCCCCTTCCGACCTCCTCCCAGCTCCAATTCCACTCCCGTCTCCATTCTGCTCCGTTCCAGTCGTCAATCCATTCCTCTCCCCGCCTCTTCCCGTCCTGCTCTGCCCCGCCACGACCCCGGTTCAGCTCCATTCTTCCCGCCTCGTCCCATTCAGCGTGTTCCGCTCTAACCTTCCCTTCCCCCACACCTCCCAGGTCCAATTTCGCTCCATTCCTACTCTGCTCTGTCCCGACCCACAAACCGTTCCGCGTCTCTCCTCTCCCTGGCCTGCCTCACCCCGTCTCGCCCTTAGTCCCTCTTCAGCCTCCCTTGTTGTCCCATCACGCCCTACTCTCATCCATCTCTCTCTCTCTCTCTCTCTCTCTCTCTCTCTCTCTCCGCAATTCCCCGCACTGGCAGCTCTTCGCTCCACCTTCCTCGACCCACATCCTAATCTCCCCGCCTCGCTGTGTCCTGCTTTGCCGCACACCACGATCCCTACCTTGCCCGCCTCTTCCTGGCTCCAACTCTTCTTCTACCCGACTCTGCTCCGTTCCAGCCACCAGCCAGTCCCCGCCCTGCCGTGCTCCACCACATCTGCGGTCCCTCTCCACCATTCTTATCCCGCCACATTCCGCGAGCTCCAGCCTGCCCCGCCCCTTCCAGCCATCTCCCAGCTCCAACTCCTCGCCCATTTCCATTCTGCTCCGTTCCATCTCCTCTTCCCAATCTGCTCTGCCACTCTACAACTCCGGTTTATCTCCATTCTTCCCTCCCCGTCCCATCCAGCGAGCTCCGCTCTGCTCCACTCCACCCTGCCCCCCACCCCCTCCTGGCTACGACTTTGCTCCGTTCCAACCACCGATCAGCACCCGTCTTGCTCAGCCCCGCCACTCCCCGGTTCCCCTCCATCTTTCCCGCCTCGTCCCATCACGCCCTTCTCCACCTCATTTCATCTCTCCTCGTTGCGCCCTGAACCGATCCGCGCGAAGCAGGTGTCTGCGGCGGCCCACGATACCCCCGGCGCCGTATTAAGATGCTCCGAGGAGCAGGTTCGAGAAAATCGCGCGCGCCTCCTCCCCAAGGTCGCTCCATATTCCGAAGCCCCGATCCCCCTCTCGATGGCTGCCCGCGAGGGCAGCTGTCAGCAGATTGACAAATCTCGTTATAATGTTAATTCTAGGCCGTGAAAACGGAGCAGGAAGGGAGTGCTGGAAAATTGAAGTTCACTGGCTGGCGCTGCAAATGACCGTGAAGCTAACTAGCGCTCTGTAACATATATTGAGAGGCGATGTATCCTGTTGGCAACATACTTTACAAACGATGTTGAAAGTGAGGTGTTATCGCAATTATAAATTAGTGAATTTTTGTCTGATTTTTTACGTGTTTTTATAACGTATTTTGCAAAGGCGTATCTGCAGTATGGCAGTTGCACGTGCCATGGGTGCGGTTCAAAAGGGGCGCTATTTTGAGTATACCCGCTAAAACAAATAACAGTAACCCTAATTTGAACAGGTGTGCACATTCTACGCTTGCCATGGGCGCCTGAATACCTAGATACGCTTCTGATAGTAGAATGTGTTGCTGCTGATAAGAATTATGGTAACAAATCATCGAGTATGCCTAAGTGAATACATGTGTGTAGATAAGGTGTTTTTCAGTATCTACATGTTCTATTTACACTAAAATTTCTTCATTTTTTGACAAGGAAGATGTGAGTCGCGATTCACTACTTCAACTCTCTTGTTCTTTCTTTGAGTTGTCTCTCTCTCCTTCCTTCTCATCGCACCCCGCATCTGCCAATGCACACTGTGTTGTAACACATTCACGTGTCATACATGGTAACATTTACGTCAGAGCGGGAGTATTCAGACTCCAGCGGCGGGAGTCCGAATGAGCGTGTCTGTCTGACGGCCGGCGCCGCCGCTCCGGGGCGCGCGCCTGCCGAGGAAGGACGTAAGACAGTGGACGTCTTGAGGTCGGGGTGCGCGGGAGACGGGGTCGGCGGCGGCGGCGGCGGCGCGGCGTAGACACGCGGGCGGGAGGCGGACAAGCGGTCGGACAGACAGTCGGATTGAGATGCTAATCAGGCGGCCGTGGAATGCTGGGCGGTGCGGCGCGCCGCGCCGGACGCGGGATCGCCAGGTGGCGCGAGGGCGCGGGGCGAGGTCGGGGCGGGGTGGCGGTGGGGGCGAGGTCGAGGCGGGGTGGGGGTGGAAGGCGAGGTCGGGGCGGGGGCGGCGGGGGTGGCGGGGCGTTGCTGGGGCGCGAGGCGTGGGTGCGGCACAGGGAGTGACGGGAACGGGGCCGGGCGAGGTCGTGGGCGGCGGGGGTGGCGGGGGCGTTGCGGGGGGCGTTGCGGGGGGGGCGTTGCGGGGGGGGGCATTGCGGGGGGGCGTTGCGGGGGGGTGGGGGGCGTTGCGGGGGGCGAGGGGTGGGCGCGGCCCGGGCAGTGGCGGGAGCGGAACCAGGCGAGGTCGATGGGGTTGACGACGGCGGCACGAATCGCCGAGGGTCGCGCCGGGGTCTACGAGAGGCGGCGGGGTCGGCGGGAGCGGCCGAGGTGGGTTGGAGTGGCGGAGGCGGTAGTGGGCCGAGTGATACTGGTTGCCTTGTGAAAAAGTCGACGAAGGTAAGATTGCAACAGTTGGAGTAGTAGGAAATAATGGTGGCAATGGGAGGAAATTTTGGAGTTTGGACCAACATTGTTCGCGGAGGTTGTAGAAAAATGAATACTACGAGTGTCTGAATGGAGACCGATAGGAAAATGAGAGGAGGAATAAAGGGAGGTTGTTGCGACGTATGATACGATTTTGATTCCCTATTTTATTCTATTATTATTATTACTACAGTTTATCTATTTAAGAACGAACGAATAATCGAACGTAATGCAGGCAATTTCAAATTCCAATATGCATCAGCGGCGCAGCCTGAGTGTAGACTTAGGGTATGTAACTCGAGAAATGAGAAAATAATTTAAAACTTTAATTATAATTTAAATATATCTCATTCACCAATTCCATTTCTGTCACTTTGATCAATTAGAGCACAGAAAACTGATCCAGTACAAGAAATAATAGCTCAAGTACTTCATGTAGTTTACTAGTTGAAAGTTAGAAAAAGTTCACGGCCTAGCAAAATAATGTGTGTCCTCATACTTTAATAATCAAACCCAATGATTTTCAAAATTGTTCAATTCATATGATTTCGAACCAGTAGAATTGGCATAATTTATAAAATGGAAAAAAAATGATCTATAATAAAAATATAATAGGAAAGAGAAAATCAATCAAATTACAGACACGCCATGAAAAACAGTTGACAGTTGTCCTTTGCTGCTTACATCAAGGGTTTCATCCATCATCAAGGGTTTAGCGGAGACAAAAGAGGCTTTAGAAATTTCATTTATAATTTCATGGGACGTAACCGTGCTCACACTTGAAATCCAATAAATCTGAATTTCTTGGAGAGATTGCACGAAATACTGGAATTTTCAGTTCATCCTTGTCAGTTTTATCATATTTCATTATTTCACTTATAAATTCCATGAAATTTTCTCTATTTGACGATCCCCTATTTTCATTACGGCTAGAAAATACAAGCACTTGTGTCCCAAAAAAAGCATTCAACTCGAATGAATTGTGACAGAATTTCCCTATTTTCCCTTATATCACCGTTGTATTGCTCAACATAGCCTGTGTTTGCTGTTTAAATAAAATTCTATCCTCTCATATTTTTTCAAATATTTTTAACTGTTTCTAATGTGCTATAATTTGTCCACGGTACAAAAATACGATTCCATAATTATGTAGGCACTTTGGATCGTGTGGTGCTCGCCATTTCAGGGCACAGATGTGGATTGCACAGTCACATACCCTTGTGCATTCAACCAGCACAATCCCTAACCGAAATTGGATACAAACATATAGTTGCTAAATGCATTAAAATAAGGCAATAAAACTTAAATAAAACGACAATTTTCATTAATTAACCTCGTTCTCTAACAAACACCGAAGAGAACAATGAAGTTTCGTAACACGACAGCTTTTTCGTAGGCACCACGGTAGGCACCCTGGATGCAATGGGTCAGGGTGCATCTGATTCTCTGCGCAGGCTAGGCGGCATTTCAGACTGATTCGTTCATCCTTGTGAAGAATCGAATTCTCAACGGCGCAATGTTTGAAATATAATAAATATTTTGTAGTAGAACAAGAAAATAACAAATTGACAATTTACAATCATTTTAAAATAAAATAGCTGTTATTGTCAGGGTATGTAACACATCATCCACATCCATGGACGCTACGCCGCTGATATGCATTAATGATGACGCCAGAAACGATAAAAATAAACTCCAGGGCTCAGCTTTATTATTTTTTATTTTTCATTTTGTTATTATAAAAGTCATTTATTATAATAATTTTTATCAATATATTTAGTATTTTGCAAACACCTTATCCTTCACCCTTTTGCAAAAAGTAAAGAAATATGATAGAGCTACAGAGAAGGGGTACAAAAAGACAAAATGGCGAGAGTTAATACTGAAATTATCATTATGATTGGAAGATTTGTCCGTTATTTACAGTTGACTGATTTATTAATTGATTGATTCGTTTCCGGGCGCGTCAACTACTTAGGTCATTAGTTCCGTAGTGCGTGCTTTTTGAGGTAGCGATGATCTTTTTCCCGCTGGATGGTGAGATCTGGCGCCGACCTACCGTCAACTCTGGCGGGGCTTTCCCTTCAACCAGGTATCTCCCACTAGCGGAGCACCGCACCAGCCAGGACAAGCTGTAAGCTCCCGACCAGTCTCCTGGCATGTGTGGTAGTGTAGTGCATGTTAGTGTAAGTGTGTGTGTAAGAGGAGAGGATAGGACAAGGAAGAGGAAGGAAAGATATACGCGCGGTCCGTGGCCCGTTTGTTAGGGTACTGCTCCGGCATTCGCCTGGTGTTGGTGGGAGAAACCCCGGAAAACTACCGATCAGAGCAGCCGGCCGCTAGAATTCTCCTCCAGACTGCGACTGAATTCGACCTAGATGACAAGCTAGTGCGAAAATCCTGCCGCCGTCGGGACTCGAACCCAGGACCTCTCGGTCAGAGGGACTGCAGTCATCATAAGGCACTGAGCCATCTCTCCCGGTTTTACAGTTCATACAGGTCTTTCGATACCAGTCCTGATGTTTTGACATCTACCCCATATTAATGTGGGCTAACGTCTATCGATATGAATAACGATATTTTAGATATCCCACGAATAATAACATCTCTTTGTGGGAGGGAATCTTGAGGCACGACCTTAGTGGTGAAAGTGAGCTCGTGTTAACACCTGTTATTTCATAGAACGATGAAATGAATAAAGGTTGCAGAGGTTACGACCAACAAAACGCGGATAAGCCAATAAGGCCACGGGAAGATGAGACATTGCATAAACGTGCTGCTTACAGATTTCGAAGATACGAAGAACAAATCATGTGGATGAGCAAATAAGCACCTTGTATTTTTATAGAGTTTATAATTTTGACTCTCTCTTTCATTGCGCATTATAAAATCTTAAAGAAAGAATCCCGCACAAATCTTAAGGATATGAGGTTTCGGACAAATGGTTTGGAAATTTAGTATTTTGTTCCTTGGATCATACTGATCAAAAGTCGTTATGGCCGTTAAGCAAAAAAAGTACTTTTTGATCTAATGTACATTTTAAAACGAAGTTCATGTCTATTTGTCGGATGGTAGAAAGGCGCATATGCGCTCTCAAGCGTACTCAAATAAAACAACCTCACTTGTTTAGACATGTGAATTATTATATTTCATTTTCCGAGAAGTAAAATCGTTAAAAGTACTGTTATTGCTTTGTGAAAATTAATATTTTAGATTATACGATAATTATATAATAGATAAAACGATAATTAAGCACCCCGATAGTGAAACGAAGGGACTCGATGATCAAACACCTCGTTAGTGAGAGGCAAGGGGACTTGCGGTAATGATTCGTCCTACCGTGTAAGGCAAGAAGAGCTACAGTGATGAAGTACCTCAATGTGGAAGGCAATGAGGCTCACAGAAATGAAGCACCATGACTCACAGAAAACGAAATAACATAATTCACAAGTCTAAACTGTGAGGATGTTTCATTTGAATATGCTTTGAGTGCACATGTGTGCCATTCTATCATCGGACAAATCGACATGATTTCCGTATTAAAATGTACATTACATCAAAAAAAGCAACTTTTATTCTTAACGGCCATAACGGCTTTTGATCATTATGATCTCAGGAACAACATACTAAATTTTCAGACAATATGACCGAAATCTCATTTCCACAAGATTTGTGCGGGGTTCTTTCATTTCACCGCAACGATGATGATCAATTAACGTTGGTATTCTTAAATATCCATTTTGTTAAATGTACGATTTTTGAGAAATTTTGGGGGTCGATACTTTAAAATGTAAACTCTAAACGATTGTGATTATGAATGTATGTAAACGATTCCTTTAAAAACTTACTAAAAAGTACATTTTCCTTTAAAACCACGTGAACATGTACTTGGTTCTCGTAGATGTGGAGACACACCAGTTCATTCCTGGCATTAAAACCACATGTCAGTTTTTTAAACATCCGGCCATCCTACGAGCGACAAGAACAGCGCCGAGCCCGACAAGAGACCTGGAAGGCCGCGGGAGCGACGGAACACTGTTGGGCGGTGGGCGGGCGCCGTTCCCACGCGGGGGTGGTCGAATATTTGCGCTGTGAGCTGGCCGCGGGCGCCCCGCCGAGGGCCTTTTTCCAGGCGGCCGAGGCGGCGCGGCGCGGCGTGTGGGGAAACCTGTTGGGAGCGCGGCGGGAGGTGCCAGCGCCCACGCGCCCGTGGGAAGAAGCCAACGGCCACACCGCGCCCAACCGCCCGCCCAGCTCTCCGCCCCCCCCCTCCCCATACACACACGATCGACGAACGCCCGCCCGCTCAGCTGCCCGCCGCCTGCCCAGCCCTCGCCAACTCGCTCGCCCGCCCGCCCACTCGCTCGCCCGCCCACTCGCCCACTCATTCGCCGGCTCGCACACTCGCTCGCCCGCCCGCCCACTCGCTTCGCCCGCCCGCCCACTCACTTGCCCGCCCGCCCACTCGCTCGCTCGCCCGCCCACTCGCTCGCCCGCCCGCCCACCCACTCGCGCACTCACTCGCCCGCCCGCTGACTCGCTCGGCCACCCGCCCGCCCACTCACCCACTCGCGGCCTGCACGCCGGCTCACTGGGTCGCCTGCCCGCCCACTCGCCCGCCCGCCCGCCCACCCACCCGCCCGCCCGCCCGCCCGCCACTCAATCGCCCGCCCGCCCGCCCACTCGCTCGCCCGCCCGCCCACTCACTTGCCCGCCCGCCCACTCGCTCGCTCGCCCGCCCACGTCGCTCGCTCGCCCGCCCACCCACTCGCGCCACTCACTCGCCCGCCCGCTGACTCGCTCGGCCACCCGCCCGCCCACTCACCCACTCGCGGCCTGCACGCCGGCTCACTGGGTCGCCTGCCCGCCCACTCGCCCGCCCGCCCGCCCGCCCGCCCGCCCCCCACTCACTCGCCCGCCCGCCCACCCACTCGCTCGCCCGTCCGCCCACTCGCTCGCCCTCTCTGCCACCCGCCCGCTCAGCCGGCTGCCCAGCCGCCCGCTCGCCCGCCCGCTCGCCTGCCCAGCCGCCTGCCCGGCTCCCGGAGTCACGGCCTCCAGTGGTTTTCGTGGTTCCTCGTTAGGGCGATTTCTATTCCCAGCGCGTGCCCGGAAGGAGCGTGGCTTCGCCCGCGGAGCGAGATTCCTCCGCGCCTCGCCCTCGCGAAACGCGTTCCTCGGCTGTTTGTCTAGATTCAAATTCGAGTTTCAATACAAACTCAGCAGTCGGCCCATAACAACGTCTTCATGAAATATATCGAGGGCCATTTCGTGGATATTACATGCCGAAAGCCGTAATAGCGATGTGCCTCATTATTCCATCCTTATTTCCGCTGATTTATTTCTTGTTGATAATAAATCCCCCCAACGGTTCCCCGATTTCTTTGTACGGCGAAACCCAGAAGCCCAGTATTTGACAGGCGAAGGATCAACACGGCCTTTCAATCGAAGCTCAAAATAAATAGTTCTGTAATTGAGGTTATTTCGTCTTATAAGTGTCAGGCGTGGGGGTACTTTGCATTTCTAAGCACCCCTCGGACGGGTCGCTCCCCGGCCACGGCATGCCGAAGTGCCGGCTGGCGGTGCGGCACCTGCGCCCGCCCGCTTGGGGTGCAGCGTTTAAGGGTGGCGCGCTGCACCCTCGCCGAAGCGTTTTAAAATGCAAATGCCCAGGCGCTGAGCGCTGCTTTATCCCTCGATCTGCTGCACAAAGCAGAGCGCTCCTGGGATGGGGTTGGGGGGAGGGCTGGCAGGGGAGCGAAGTGGCGCTGCTGGTAAATGGTACAAACGGAAGGGGTAGTCGTTAGTTCGATGAGTTTGTGGCGAGGAGGTTCAAGAAGGAGAGGGAAAAGACGAGGCAGTGGTGATAGGGAGGGAGGGATGGAAGGAGTTGTGGCTTTTGGGCTGATTGAGGTGACGTTGGAAGTGGTGGTGTTTGGTTGGCTTCGTTCAGTTGACGGTCGTGAAAATGAAAGAGTGATGGAAGTTGCAGGGAATCACTCTCTCAGCATGTGAAATTTAGTTTCTTCACATTTAAAAGTTACTCTAAAAGTTGTAAGATTGTAGAAATTACGAAAGAAAGCAATGTTTTATGTTACTTTGTGTAAATTTGTCTCGGTTTTGCATTACCCAATTTACTGACTGATGTGTACTGGTCTAAACTAATTATAATACTCTAAAAATACAACTGCAAAAGAAAATTAAATTAAAGAAAATTAATGAATTTATTCACAGGGCCTTCTTTCATTCTAACTTCTTTCTTGCTTTCATTCTATTTCAGACGCTCGTTTGACCTAGTTGCAGCTATACAAGATTTGTTGATTTTGTTCGTGTTTGTGGGATACAGACTACAAACAATTTGTAACAATTTGAAGAATAAATTTAACTATCTATCTAAATAACCCGAGTAAGAATATCTTTTTGACCTGCATGTGATCGCAAAACTACTCTGGGAAACATTTTGAATATTTACGTCTATCTGTACATTAAATTAATGCTAAATATTTATTATTATAATTCAGATATCACACATGTGCACTCTTTTTAAAGCGTCGGTTGAATCTTGAAAAATTGAACAATAAAAAAAGTGAACCTTTCCATAATAATTTTAATTCACACCTTGAATTGTAATTTCAGTACTTGAGTTTGAAATCAAGATATTTTTCCAGTACGTGGATTGTATGCAGAGGGGTTCACTTTTTGTATAAATAGCATCGTTACATTCGTTGCACGCCCCTTTGCGTATTAATAAATTATTCAATAGCTTACACCATCTTTTCTAACCTGAGTTATCGTACACCTGATTGTCGTTTTCTTTCTCGCGTCCTCTTCAACAGTTTTTTGTTTATCCTCTATGCAGAGGTGCACGTGTGTTTTGTGTTCACATAGGCCCCGTAATATATGCGGTATGGTACTTTCGTCATGAATATGTAGTAAAAGTTCTTTGAGAAAGATTTGGTTAAAATATGTGACTGATGTGTTGTGTAAAGGGATATACATGGCTTAGCTTATTTCAGAAAGATCAATCAAAGTGAATGATTTGAATTGGTTTGTGCATTTGTGAAACAGGTTTTCGGCAGTTACTGTCTTTTTTAACCAATCATCGCCCACTTTTACCGTATCTTTTCCTTTCCTCTCATCTTCTTCTTCTCTCTCTATTCTCTTTTCTTCATCTCATTCCTTCTCTTTTCTTCTTAACTACCCTCTATCCTTTTTCCCTTCATTATCTCATCCCCACCTCCAGCACGCATATTTTTTTACATTCTTTTCTCTCATTTTTTTCTTTCTTGAAACATTTGCTGCCACGTAACACCTGCTCTTGTAAATTTTCTACAACACATCGATCGCTTGCATCGAAGTTTCATTGTTGGTTGTTCTTCCCGTGACTATTTTAGTGAAGCCTTAAATTTACACTTAATTATTACTGGTTGTCAATATCCTTCTTGAGATACATAAAGTTCGTCCGAAGGCCTGGCCTTTCTGAAGCTCGTTCGTAACCCGTCTCCCCAGCATCCCCCTTACCGTGTTTCACCCTTGTCAGAGAGTCGACGGGGTGCTCCCCTGCTGGGGGATGTTCTTCAGGGCTTTTCTCGGCGCAATAAAATTTTGACCACTAATTTGTATCGTTTAATCTATTGCCGCCTTGAACTACAAAAGATTTTTTCAGACCATAAACTAAATAATAATCTGTCCAACCACAAGAGAAAAATATACTTCAATGTGTTCGCCACAGAAAGGGGTGTATATGTCGAGGAGGTTTCGGGGAGACTGTGTTTATGTCACCATTGTGTTACTGAACAGTTTCTCTCTCTTGCACCCTACTTCAGCACACGACCGTTAATTCGAACTGGAGTATTTTCGAGTTGTGAGGTCCCGCAGGGTATGAACACACGAGCCTTCTTTATGACAGGGGTTGTAAGATACAGAAATATTAACCATCCAACCATTAGAAAAATTGTTAATACAAGACTGTGGAGGAGTTATGGCGGGCAGCATTTTCATTAATAACAGTTGGGTGTTATTATTAAGTATCTACTTCTGTTGCAGAACAGTAGAACTTGTAGAATTCTTAAGATAAAATCAAGTTCTATTCAACACTCAATCTCTGAAGCCCCTTTACCCAGTCTCAGAAAATATAGCACATATCAGAAAGTCATGAGATAAACAACATTTTACAAGCTTATTGATTAAGTTCTTTTTTTAAACATAAATTGTCCAAATTTTCCCCGCCGTCTCTTACTTAAAGCACGAGTAATTTGAAGATGTAAAATGAAGAAAAGAAGAAAAAAAAAACAGAAAAAAAGACTTGATAAAATGTCTTCATAAGAGGAGGCCTGTAAGAAGTTATCAAATGATAAATGCCAGTGTTGGTCCGTAGTATTCGAATCACTATTTCTTGAAAAGAACCATCTCTAGTTCGATCAAATTAATTAAACAGACATGGATCGTAGGACAGAAAGAGAGTAATATACGGCTATGAAACGACACAAAACAAAAATGTTGCACCGTACGCCTAGTACTGCCGGTTCTAAAGCCCGCCAACCTCCAACCCTTGTTTCAGAAGAAGGTCCAGTTATAAACATCAGAAATTAATTAAGCCGCGTGAAATATTCGGCAGGGTGGGCGGGCGGGCGGGCGGGCGGGCGGGCGGGCGAGCGGGCGGCCGGGCGAGCGGGCGGGCGGGCGGGCGGGCGGGCGGGCGGGCGGGCGGGCGGGCGGGCGGGCGGGCGGGCGGGCGGGCGGGCGGGCGGGCGGGCGGGCGGGCGGGCGAGCGGGCGAGCGGGCGAGCGGGCGGACGGACGGACGGGCGAACGGGCGGGCGGGCGGGCGGGTGGGCGGGCGGGCGGGCGGCGCTTCATCTTCCGCCCTGTCGCCCGCGGAGGCGCCGCCCGGGTGGGCGCGACGAGGACCTATCGCCCCTTATCGGGCGCATCGCCCCGCGCTATCGGCGGCGGCGGCGCGGCGGCTGTCGCCCGCGCGCTATCGCACGTGCCCTTTGATGGGCGCCGCCGCCGCCGCCGAAGCCCTCGTGCCAGCGCGCTACGCCCCTCCCCTCCCCTCCCCCTGCAACTACTGGTCCGACGGATTTCGTTCGCGACGAGCACAACTGTGGAGGAAATGGAGAGCCGATGCGCTTAAAAGCCGAGCGATTCTTTGGTAACTAGCTATTATACTAGATTTGATTGATTAATGATTCCGGGTGCCTCGAATGCCAAGGTCATTCGTCTCGTAAGTGTGGTGCATGCGCTTTCCTCGGGAAGTAGCGGTGATCTTCCTCAACTGGATAGCCAGATCCTACGCCGACCTATCCGTCAGCTTGGGTGTATTCCCAAGCAGGTATCTCTCAGCAGAAAGGCAATCTCTTAAGCTCTCGACTGATCTTCCGACAAGTGACGTACTGTAGTGAACGTGAGTGTGTGATTAAGTGCATGGTCCGTTGACCGTTTTTGTGGTAGAACTCCGACATTTGCCTGCTGATTGGAGAAACCACGGAAAACTACCTATCAGAAACAGTCGGCAGCTCTAATTTTCATCCAGATAGCGGCTGAACTCGACTAAGTTAACTAGCGTCGAAAATCCTGCCACCGTCGGGATTCGAACTCTAGGAGATCCTGTCTGAGGCAGTGCAGTGTGATGCTCTGAGCCACTTAAGTCGGTACTAACAGTAGGGTTCGAAGTTCCCTGACGTAGTGAAATCACTGGTGTTCTCGACGATTGCTATTGTACGGATGAAGATTAATAGAGAAAAAGAACGATTTCCAACTAGCTTTCATTGAAATCAAGGGACATTGACTCGTTTTGCGATAAATATTTTATTTATGAGAGAACATTTTCCCCGAAAAAATATCCACCAGATTTCGAGTGAGCGCAAAGTCAACTACAAGACAACAGGCAACTCGGAACAAAGTAAGACTGATCTGTTTTCTAGTTCATTGTCTTATCGCTCACTGTTTATCCCGTGAAGGCATGCAGAACTCGCAAGCACACAGTATGATACCACAACAAATAACTTTAACAAGCTACGTTAGATTGAGTGGTACTACTACATTTTAGAAAGATTCGTCCTCTACACAGATATACGTGGGTGAATCAAAGTGATTGGAACACCAGTTAGTGCGCGTTAAAATCTCCACGAACGTGCATATTATTTGTGGCAATATTTTAGTACTCTTTGCATTGAACAGATGTGGGGACTAATGCAATAATCAAAGAGAACGAAGGCCACATATTCGATTTGAATTATTGTTTCGATGAGTAAAGAACGTTCGCTAGATTTAGGCAGCTCTGATACTGAGATCAAGGCAATATCTGTTATTTATAATCGTCATATGGTATTCGACGTTGCACTATTTAAAGGATGTTATATGTTAATCGCTGACATTGAGTTCGAAGGTCGTAACCTTGTATCTTCTAATTGGTTGAATTATCAGAAGGTTTTGCCATTTCTTTAAAATATCCGTGCATCATGGACATGCACAGGAAACGGACGAATTTGCCAAAGGGATCTTCGCTTATTGTGCATCACGTGGCAATGTTTATTAGCAGTATTTAAGAATACGTTTGTCCAAATGACTGTAATACAATTACAAGTAGAAAATGCCAGGATATTTTTATACAATTTCTGAGGTTACGTAGGTTGCAAAAACGAAACGTACATTTACTGACAGTTGTTATTTTTAGATAAATAATAATGCTCGAACTAGATGCTAATTTGGAGCTAATGACTCTCCCAAATTCCCCCCCCACTCTCTGACTGACTATTATTCCAAGACTTAATACGCTTTGCTACATATTCTGTACTTCTACCATGATCCTGCCTCACATCGCGCAAACTCCAGTTCCTAAGATAGCAAGAGGAGTAAATATTTATTTTTAACAGAGAATCTATCCGTATCATTTTACGCCTGCTCCAAGCTTCAGCCCGTGTCCCTAACGACCACTTAAATGTGTAGAGATAAGGGGAAGGATGACACTCTCGACAGTGAGGTTTGTAGTTTTTTTAATGATCACTTGACGGAATGTGGGGATCGTTGCCAATGACCTTTCCCTCAGTGATGACCTCTGGTTGCTATGTACAACATGACTGACCTCCGAAGACCACTTGAATTCAGTGTATTCGATTATTAATTGTATTGAAAAAAACTTTTCTTGTCGAAAATTGGGTTACATCCATCCAGCGAATATTGCAATGCAAGAGCTGATGACTTTGAGAATTTCCGGATCCCTTCGTTGTGTAGGCTGGTTGGAAAGATGACAATTTTCTCCCTTTTTGAAACACAAAACATTAATATTATTTCGTATTGAAAAAAAGTAATGACTAATGAAACCCTCTTCGGCCTAGTGCTTGAAATTCACAGTTAGAATGCCAGTTCCTTTTCACTTTCTCGCAAGACGCGTCTTCGCCGGGCTCGACATTTCCAGAAATTTAATTATTTGTAATTCATTAATCAAACGTGAAATAGTCTTGAGTGCAACAGGACACTCCAGGAATGCGACACGTCGGAAAACGAACAGGAAATGTGAAATAACGTACGAAGTAAGTAGCACACCAACATGCTATTTAGTGATTAAGACATGTCCTTCAGTACGATAATAAACTGAATTTAGATAGTAATACATGGGGGTATAATTTTCTTGATATGTATATTGATTCAAAATTATTTTAATATGAATGCGAAATCACTCACGACATCGTTACCACTAAAAGAGTAAACAAGTGGATCGTAACTTTTGACGTCGTCCTTACAAATGACATTGTCCCTACAAATTATGCTACACATTTTTATTTTCTATTCTTCAATCACGACTATCGTTACATCTCTAGGTCAATACTCTATCTGAAATTCTTGTTCTCTATAGTATCTCTATACCGTGGTCTTCCAACAGAGTCTGAAACCTACTAGTATCACCTCGTTTCTATCAATTGCGGTACACTGATATCGCCACCGCCACCGCTGCCGCTGCCTTCGTTTTCACATCCGCTGTGACCCTTCTGCCCACTCTACTTGTCCTGTCCACGCCACAGCTCTTCCCCTGCCTACGCTCCCGTCACGCCACCGCAGCCGACATACCCGCTCTGCCACCGCCACCTAATGATGGCAAATTTTATCAAAACATCGATACATCACCAAAAGGATTCGTTGTCGATGAAAAAATTGAAAAAAAGAACATCGATGTTTGAAATATCGACAGTTTAAAAATGATAAAACAGATGGTATTTTCCCATCCTGTTTACATTTTTAATTAGAATACTTAAGTGAAACCAATATATTTATTGTTTGGTCAATACATAATTGATGTTAATAATAATATACTGTTTAAATGATTTTACACGTACAAAATCATCAAAAAAGAGAACAAAACGTTGTTTTTTTTAACTTCAATGTTTCTAGAAAAGTATATCTATTTGAAACAAACATCGTAAACAAAACATCGATGTCAACATATCGATGTTTCTGGCGAAATATGTCGGTTTTAAAAACATCTATTTTTTTACCATCCCTAACGCCACCGCCACCTACATCGCCCACCGCAATCGCCACCTAAATCACTATCGCCACCGCCATCTCCATCATCTCCGCCACCGCCAACAAATGACCATCGCCGTCGCCGTCTCCGTCGCCATCTCCATCTTCTCCACTACCGCCATCTAAATCACCACCTTTTCCGCCGCCGCCACCCCCACCTCTGCCGCCGCCGCAGCCGCAGCCGCGCGTGCTGCTCTTTTGTCCAGCAGGGCTCAAAGGAGCCGCCGCGCCGCGCCCCGCGGAGGAGAGGAGCCCTGCGCCAGCACACTCCGCTCCGGCTCTGCTCCCTGCAGCCCAGCACCGCACAATGCCGTGCAGCGCCCGCTCGCCAGTGCCCTATTCGGGAATATACCTTATCAATTATGTTGATTCATCATTGAAAAGACAGAAAAATTCTTGAAATAACAGTTTATACAATATTAAATGAAATACATAGTCACAACGTTTCGGAAATTACTGGTTTCCATCATCAAGTGACAAAACAAATAAATATAATATTAAATATAATGTAATAAACAATGGCTAGGTACAAACAGAAGAATTACATAAAATAATGTACACAAGTCAACAGAACGCAGCTTATTAAAAATTTTAGAAAGTTTTAGTGTGATATAATGACAGTATGAAAGGAAATAGACATTGTAAAATCAGACGGAAAGAAGTTACAAATAAATTTAAGAAAAATATCTTAATTTTTAGAAAATATGTTCAATAATCCATCATATATTTTAGTAAACTTATTGGATTCTACCTGTGTATTTAAACAAGGAGATGTTTTGATGTACAGTGTTTCTAATATCAATCTAAGATACGATAAATTTCAAAACTGTTATTTCAAGATTTTTTCTGCCTTTTCAATGTTGGACCAACATAATTGATATAATTGAAAATATGGACAGAATCTAAAAATATTAATTACCTCTATTCGGGAAGTGCCCTCAAGTAAGCACAATGTGCTTTGGAGTAACACGGTAATGGCGGTGAAAGAAGGCTGGGTAATATTGCTTGAAATGGGAATATTCGTACAATTGCTTGGAGATGAGAAGACCCAGCAGAATTGCTTGAAATTGGGAACTCAAGCAAGAACTCCAAGCAATTCTTGTAAAACGTACAAGAATTGCTTGGAGTTGGATAGATTCAGTAGTGATGTTTGAAGCTGGGAGGATTCAGTAGAATTGTTTCGAGATGGGAAGATTTACTCTGATAAGAGGACTGTTCACACAGCGTTCTCGTCACCCCAAAACGCGAACATACGGACTGCCTGAACTAGTACCCCTCTCCGTACTGACATTGACGAGATGTATGACTTTAATAAAATGTATTATCTGAACTTCATTGAAATAAAATGGTTGTTCTCAATATTCCCTGCACAATTAAAACTAAAAAATCAGCGACATTTTCGGATACATCACATAAGCTGTTGAGTATTCGCTTCGACTTTCGTTTCCTAAGCACTTCCTTCCTAATCGCCTCATTGCTTAGGCAACATACCAAAATCCCATACAGGTTCATGCAGCCTTCAACCCACTATCTTGAGTTAAAGACTTGTTTGGAAATGTACTAGGACAAATGTTTCTGACAGTGGCGGATGGTGGGTTCAAAACTTGGGGAGGCCCAGACCGGTGGAGGATTCACGAGGGGGGGGAGGCGTGGTGGCCTTTTGTCCACAGTTGCGCCCTGTATGCATTTTCTTCGAAAATTATTGAGTTTTTATTTACTTCCTCGAAGTAATTGTGAAGACTTCCTAAGGAATGTTGAATCTCTTTACATTATAATTTGACTATATTCAGCCACCTCTTCATAAACACATAATTAGTACTAGGGTTCATAACAACAAAAGAATAACAGCAGAAAAGGAAGCAAACTGGGGCCAATTTAACTAATACAACAAATACGAAAATGATTCCATAATAGAGAGAAGTAACAGAAATATAACTTCATTCTCGTGAATACTCAAAGCAGAGAAAGTATGTGTAATATAAAATAACTATTTCTATTGTAGGAAACTTCCATTGGGTTAATTAGAAGATACAAGAATGAAGTTCTCTCACAGTAATAAAAGGGTTGGGATACCTCCAATGTGGATATTTTTAGAAATAAAACTATCTTAACATTTTTAATGTTCAAAAGCACTTATTTTTATTGCATTACTAACTTCCTCTGCTCGAGAGATGTAAATAGTTTGTACATATTATTAATTTCTGATACACTTGCACAAAAGAAAAATGTAGTTCAATTGAGGCATAGAACACAAGTCTAATGGAATGGCTTAAGTCATGTCTACACTCGTATTACTTCTTTTCGTCGAAATATGAATAGTAAAAAAAAATGACTGAAATTATAAAATTCCTCTGCGTCGAAAGTCCCAATTTTCAACGAAAACTGAACTTTCCTCAAAAGGAATTTCAGAAAAAAAATTGGAGAGTGGTGAAATAACGATTATAATAAAGAAACAGCCGTAAATCTATATATACTACGAATAAAGATAACATGATAATGAATTATTAATCTGTAATATGTTATTTTTCATCGTATTTAGCCCTTCGCATTTGCAAGCTATGGCGTATTCACGGAGACCTGAATTTCCTTTTAACCTAGCAGGTACAACATATGATAAGGTATCTTTAACAAATGTTGTTGTTTTTTTTCAGGTAAGTATATTCTTAGCTCTTAGCATACTCGTTCGATTTCTTCGTTCCATGACTATCGACCCAGCGAACACGTGGTAGCTATTTCGATTAACTCACCTACAGCCGCCGGAACGCTGTCACGACGCAGACAACGCCCGCGTGACGTATCGGAGCAGCTGGACGTCTTTGTCCCGCGTCCTCGCTCTTTCCTGCTGCTGGCCGGCCCGTGTCAGCGATTAGTCGAACAGCGAGAGCGGAGGGCTCGGCGCCGGGCGGGGGCGAATAGCGACGTGCGGCGCGTGCCTATCTAAAACCGTCGATGATCGCCCGGTCGGTGATGTCACCAGCACGCGACCCCCGCCCCGGCCCCGCCCCCTTCTTTACCTCGCGTGTTGCGTGGCGGCGAAAACGCGATCGGTGAGGCAGCTTGTCTACAAAGACTTTGGAATATAGAAACTAGACCTACCCTCCTGTCCTTCAGAGCGCTGCAAATTGAACCCTACGCGATCCGCCATGTTGATGGCAAACTGTGACGTAAATAAGGGAATTCTGTTTGTGGTTATATGCGTTTAATTTAAATCGAAACGAAATGGTTACTTCGTGTGCAGCATTCGGTTGTACGAATCGAAATACGAAAAAATTGTAAACAATTCTTTAACAAGTAAATATATATGAGATGCATTGTAGCACATAAGGTTTCTTATAAAATTGCTACACACATTTTATCTGTTTTTGACGTAAAATAAATAAAAACAAATTCGTCCAATCTATTGAACATATTCATAAAATGTCCATACCTAAATCCTTTCCAGAAGAAAAACCTTACTGACATTAATGTTATTGGTTTTAATATTTGTAATAATCTTTTATTTTCCATTCATATGACATCTTTATTCTCTCAATTTTATACTGAAGTGTTATACTAAAAGGCAAATTGAAATTGTTCTTACTAGTGTCGAAAATTCCATCTTAATCCTATGTATAATCCAGCTGATATTCTTACTGGAAAATTTGTAATAACTGAAAGATTGCATCTTCCTTTCCATCAAATGCCATTATGAAAGCTATGGTATTGTGCCAGTCAATTTGTTATGTAAATAAATACCAAAAGAGTTTATTTACAGTAATTTACAGTAGAGATTAATCATTAAATATTCTGTTTAAAACAAGAAAATGTGTTCTCATGAACTTTGTGGAGAAATCGCATTGATCTAATGAAAACAATATTTTTATTACGGATTTTTTCTTATTAATACATTTAACTTAGGGTTTTTTCTAACTTTTATTTCCGAAACGCCCTATTTATTTGCTCAGCTTGCGTACTTGTTGCCATCAACATGGCGGACTGCGCAACGTTCAATTTTTGTCACTCGTTGTATCTCCTTAACATTGGCATGTAGGGCCTTGCTTGTCTATACTGCGATTTTTCTAACTTTGCCTCTGAAGGCCTCTCTTCACGATGGAATATGTCACGGTATTTCGCGACGTTCTCAGTCGTGCCGCCAGGCATCGCATGATCGCGACCGTATCCAGCAGTGCATGCGACCATGGGACTTCTCGCAGCACGACCGAGAAAGACGGGAAATACCGTGACATATTCCATCGGAAGACAAGCCTTGAGGGACAAAGAAAAATCGCAGTATACTGGCTGATAAATTCGCTCGCGCGCGTGTGTCGGGCGAGGTGGGGAATGACGTTGCGGAGATGAGGGCACTCGAGTTACGAGAAAGTTGGTTCTCTGCGTGATGAGTGGTCCGCGATGGCAAGGTGGTGGAATCTAACCTCTTTACAAATTGGATTCCTGTCTCAACAAATTGGATTTTAGAATTATGAAGAATGGTTAACTATTGGGTGTTAATTTTCATAATTCACTTGTGATATGCTCCTCGTGAAGCTGCGTGACCTCTCTTCCTGCTTGACGTGCTCGTTTACTGCAGGTTACACCCCTGTAACCTGTTTGTACAGGAATGAGTATGTCCGTCGAGTAATGTTCGCCCTTCGTATTTCATTCCACGCTTTTGTATGATTTTGAGAGTCGCGATTTAGAAAGCACAGGTTAAAAAGTATTGAAATGAGATGTCATGGAGAATATCTTAAAGATGAAATTTCGAGGTTTGACTGTGGTTCAGGCGAGCTTAGAATCGTAATGTAAAATCTCACAATTTCATAATGGAATTTTGAATTTTCTGCCTGCACACATTTCATGATATTCCTCCATTGACTTTCAACTTATTTCCATCTCTTCCCCTCCCTTTCTTTCTTTTCCTTCTTTTTTAGCCCTTCTCAACTTCCCTCCCTTATTTCCAATCACTCATTTTTTGTCTTTTCAGTAACATAGTGTTCACCTTTTCAAGATGAGAGACAATGGGAGAAATCTCTTAGGCACAAAATCATGTTGCTCACAAACCCCACGCCATTAGTATGCGTGCAATATAGTATTATGTCATTTTCATAAAAAAAATGTTTACTGCCTGAGATTCTTAATATTACTCTTTCTGAATGATTGACCTTCGTTCTCGGCACATTTTTTATTTACTTGAATGTTTTTAAACGGTGACTTTCGGGGCCACTCACGCGTGTAAAATCAAGAACAATGCCTGTCAAAGCAAGACGCTAAATCACACGAGAGTTACGATCGTGGAAAGGCGGGGGAACGTTTATGACGAAATCGGGTACGAGCGAGAGGGCCCGCGGGGAGTCCGGGTAACAAAACCCGGGGCAGCGCTGCGTCGCGGGCGTGTTTATTGCGCGGTCACGTGCGCCCGCGACCAGCTGCTGGGGTTGCGAGCGGTGTCGAGTTGCAGGAGGTCGAACCACGCGCCACCGAGTGAAGGAGCCAAAGGGGAACGGCGAGCAAGGGGTCCGCGGGGTTATCTGGAATCGCGAGGCTGTTAGGCTGTTGGGAAGCCACAAGTGGTTTGAGTGAGACCGTCTCGAAATCTCGTCTCCATTTCGGGCAAGGACAATCTTCTCATATTCAGATGTTCTTCTTTTTTTCCGTTTACTGTCTTGTTACTTTTCTTTATTTCTTTTTTCTTCCATTCCTTCCGTCCTTCTTTCTTCCTACCGTTCTTTTTCTCTCTCTCCTTTCTTTTTATTTATTTCATCATTCTTCTTTGCCTTTTTTATTACTTCAATCGTTCCCCTTTCTCTTTTCTTTTTTGTTCGCTCTTTCACCTTCGCTTTTCTTTTGTACGCTCTTTCTCTACTTTGTGCTTCGCTTTTCACCTGTACGCTCTTTCACCTTCGGGGGTACTTTTCACACTATGTAAATTATGAGAGTAATCTCATTACAAAATAACACTTCAATGCCTAAGAAAGACTTTGCGAGCATACCATTTATTTTTGATAACGTGAAAATTATGTACGGTTTGCTTACTCAAAACTAATTCACTATCATAATAATTTCTTCTGCTTCAACGAAGAGTTTTAAATATGTGTGGAATGCAGAATACGTTTTCCCTGGTTGTATGATCTGTATGAACAATGCCTTTATACGTTGTAGATAAAAGTGGAAAATAAATTGCACCTAGAAAATTCACATAAAAATTACATTTTTATGATCAACCAGAATGTTTTGGCCAATACATTCTTTTCTCGTACATCGCTTCCTCCCATATTTCCATGCAAGCTGCAACCAGAAACTAGATCATCAACTTGTTTTCTTAACTTCTCAAGAAAATATCATTCCATATTTGTTTCATATTTACATGTCGAAATGCTTGTATTCTATATCCTTCTAATGCTTGGACATGGAAATATAAATTACGATGAAAATAGTGAAATAAAACTTTTAAACATGCCAAGGGAAAAGAAATGTAGGTACCGTTTTATTTCTCACAAAGTGTATTACCCCAGATCTGAAAATTAATATTAATATCTAGAAGTGTAAGTCCAGAACTGTTTTGGATACAGCATTTTTTCAATATTTGCAAGCTTCATGTAAGTTCCATGTAACATGCTTTTAGCATTCCTATTTTTCAAATTTCCTATGTATATTTTTTCATTGACATTACGTGACACTGTAATTTCACCTTTTCTGACGACAATTTTAAGATTTTTTCGATTTACAGAACAAAGTTATGGAACATATTAGTTTATTATTATTTTTATTAGAAATTTACTAATTATAACATTAAATTTCGTGCGACGTATACTCTTATGATGACAGGGCAGGGACAGAAAATCGCAGCAATACTGGTTGAACCGTCCAACACAAACACGTTTGGGCCAGTGCAGTACCGTAACAAATGAGTTACGGACCGCGCGCGATCTTTCCTGTCTTTCGTCTTCCTTGTCGTTGCCCTGTCCTCACCCTTTCCTTACACACACACACACACACACACACACTACACACACACACTCACATGCATTACAATACACACATCGCCGGGAGACCAGCCAGGAGCTTGTCCCGGCTGGGGCGGTGCTCAGCTGGTGGGAAATACCTGGTTGGGAAAAAGCCGACATAGGTCGGCGCCGGATTTCACCAGTCAGAGGGAGAAGATCATCTCCCGCGATAAACGCATGCACTACACTTAGGAGACTAATGGCCTTGGGCGTTGAAGCGCCTGGAATCACTAATCAGTCATTCAATCAATCAATCAATCAAACACGATTGCTCGGCGGTGTAAGAAAGTCCTAAAATCTGCTGGGGAAACTCATTTTAAATCGTTCCCCCTAAACAGACCCTCTACATACGCACATTGTCCTTGTCCCTCTCATACAGCGTTTTCTTCCGTCACCGTCTGAACCGCCAAGCCCCGGCGCCGCACAGTCTGGTCAAAGGTTGCGTAGAAAGCCCGGGTCGCGGTTGCAGACGCTTCGAATTGCTGACGCTGATGTTTCAGCTTCACTTTTTGCGCGTCGGTACTACGCGAACACGACGTAAAATACTTGGAACTGTTATCAGAAAATCCTCATTCTTTATTTGGACGCAACGTTTTTTTAAAATTTCATTCGTGGTAAACATAATGCATTTTCGTTTTGGGGATAGTATACATTATATGTCATCGTGCTCACAGATCCGAAATGCACTATAAAAAATCTTCAATGTATTAATTCATCGTTGTTTTGGTGCAAGCGCAAGATAGAAGTCGAAATACTGAATGCATTCTTTGTTTCGTTATATCTGGAAGGCAGGCCAATATTTGGATACATCAAAATTTATTGACAACACTAGATAAACACGTGGAGTTATGAATACGCTCATGAGTCTGCAATCTTTGAATGGCTCTTCAAAACCTGTACTTAATATTTTAATACACAGATAATCTGTGTTTGATTTATTTGATACGATAAATGCTTAAAAATAACTTCCTACTGAAGTCATATTTCACTAAAAAAATCTGGAGCAATGTACACTAAGCTCTTCAAAAAGTAAATATAAAATTTGATAGTCAACCTGATGCCATAGGAACTTGCCGCACGTTACACCTTCAGGCTGAGAGTTTGAATCCCGGCCAGCCTGTAGGGTTAGGCTTGAGTGTTTTCACCAGCGTGATCCTGACTGGGAAGCCATCTCATGTTTGTCATTCCAACCTTTTTTTTTACTGCCCACACTGCAGCAATATGTAAAAGTTAGAACGAAGTTGTGGACAGACGAGACGAGAGATCCTAGAGGTGGTATCATATTAATCCACTCCTTAACCTCAATCTCTCTCCCCTTCCGGGTGAGATGAGATGAGCTGGCCCTTCGGAGTCTCTTAGTGTTCCGAAGAAAGAGAATTCTGGCTGAGACTGGCCCAGGAACTTCCTCAGGTATCCGGTGTGCTCGTCGTCATCCACGTCCAGCAATGTGGAAATAAATGGTTTAGGAAAGTATTTCGAATAGTTGGCGTCGGTTTCTTAGGAGGAGGGGAGGTCGCAAAGGCCTGGCAAACAGACAGACTAATCTAAAACTAATAAAAATAAAATATAAACTTACAAAATACTCGTTTAAAAATTGTATCACGTCGAGTGTCCGTCAATAACGTACATTCCCAAGAATTTCTATTAATACTCGATGTAGAGATGAGGTTTCCATTCGAGAAAAGTGAATCATGGAGTAGGCAATATTCTGTATTACTACAAACAAGTAGAAAACAGTACTCGTTGGCAGATTGTTGTTGTAGTGAATATTTTTGTAACAGGAGGTGCCGGTGCTCTTTCCCCACTGGATGGTGAGATCCGGCTTCGAACTACATGGTGCCATGTGTGAGTATGTGTGTGTGTGTGGGGGGGGTAACCTTCCAGGATCTTCACCAGCCGGAACCCCGCGAGGGCAAGCTCTCAGCTCCCGAAATGGTCACTCGACATATGTGGTCGTGTAGAGTAAGTGTTAGTGTGTGTAAGGGGAGAGAATAGAACAAGGAAGTGGAAGGAAATATCGCACACGAACAGTGGCCCGTTGGTTAGGGTACTAATCTGGCATTTACCAATTTTTTATAGGAGTAACCACGGAAAACTACCGGTGGTAGCAGCCGGCCACTAGAATTCTTCTCCGACAGGGACTGAATTTGACTCAGCAATGAAGATGTCGTCGAAAATGCACTGGCGTCGCGACTCGAACTCTAGGACATTCTACATAAAGCCAAACGCTGCCGATACTAATGTTTCGGATATTTCACAAAGGGGAGATGTTTAAATAACGAAAATATTTTTGCCTCTAAGAACTAATACAATGTTTCAAATAGAGAAAATTGTTCTAAAGAAACAATTGAGCAAGAAACAACAAAGAAATCAATTTGAATAAATGTCATTCTTTGTAAATATGAAAATTTGAATTGTTCAACTCTTAGTACGTATTATCTTTTGTTAAATTCTTTGCGCACAATAAATACAAGCTTGAATAAATAAAATGGAATTATTCAACAATGTTTTCAAGCTTATATTAGATTTATTACATTGAAAAGGACTGTTGTATGGGAGTCAATAGACGGCAATAATCCCACAACGGAACTTCGAAAGATTAGGAATTCGCACTTGCCACACGTCTCCGCCATGACCAGTAGCCATATAATATTCGAATATATATTATGATTTGCGTTGATAAAAACCAAGACACCAACCTTTTCTTTGTTCCCAAAGACAATTTGTCAATAAATTTCTCGGCCTGAAGACACAAACGAGGAGAGGGTGGAAAAGGAGCGAAAACGGAGACTCGGAATTACGGGATCTACATCTTAAATCGCGCCTTTGGCTCCCCTCCCCCGCATACCGGGACGCCTATAAACACGCACCTGCGTCTTCTGAATACGACCCTCCGTGGCGCGGAACGCCCTTGTCGGTAATGAGAGAGCGCCCGGCGCGCCGCACCCCCTGGGTCATGTGGAGGGGGGTGGGGGAGGGTAGGGGGAGGGGGCGGGGCTGGCGCGCGCGCGCAGGTGTAGCCTTCCGCGAGAGAAGTAGCGCCCCGGCGCGGCGCGGCGCGGCGCGGCGCGGCCAGGTAACGAGGCTGCAGGTGCCGCGGCTCGCGGCGGGGGCGGAGAGGGTTAGTAGGGTGAGGGCGGCTGAGGTCCGGCGCTCATTGGCTGCCGCCGGCGCGCGTGCGGAGGGTAGCGCAAGGGGGTGGCTCTAATTCCTGACTAAACTGCGCGCGCGACGCGCCGCCCTTTTGTTTCATCTGCCGCCGCTGCCTCCGCGCCGGGCCTGTGAGAGACGCTTCGCCGCAGAGCCTGGCGCTTTCATGCCCTTGTGGTGTTAAACAGTAAAAACATATTTTTACTGTTACGTTCTGAGTCGCCTTACTTATAGTCTGTAGGTAATACAAGGGTATTTTACTTCGTGTAACCGCAATCATTAAATTGTTTCGTTATTCTCCTGGCTTCTTGGTGTTCTCAACCGCACTCTACTTAATTATTCCAAAACAATTTTTCTTCATTCAGTCATTACTCTTAATGTTCCCTAGTGTCTTTCGTTGCTCTGTACTTTCAAAATCTTTTCTATTTAATTTTTTCTTTAATGCCATATTTGCTAACAACATTTTGTATTAGCATATTTCTCATCTGTTTTGATTGTGTTACTTCAACTTTTCACCTCAGAACTGTATTTATTCTCTTATAATCACAGTCGCTGTTAGAAGTCCATAAAATCTTATTGTGCACACGACACATGTGTCCCTCACATTTGTTTGTTAGAATAGCTCAATCTGTTCGAAAATATGTTGCTAGTACCACAGAATTTAACCATGAGAGAGTAAAAAGAAAAACTGCAACAACATCAGTGCGGAATAATTGTCGTGTAGCAATTTCATTTTAATTCAAATGTGTTTTCATATAAAATGTCTACGCTCAGACGCGTTTGGGGAAGACTAATAGAATATTTATATACGTCTTCATTGGTGGCGAGACTCAGGCCATTTAGCCTGCCCATCCACCCGACCACATTCAAAAATTTTTATTACAATTCATTTTATGATAAAAAGGAGATCATTCAATGAGAAATACGTACGCAATTTAGATGAAGGGTTTCACATGGGAGGCAGTAGTGAAAGCAAGGGAGGAAGAAGTTGATAGAATAGGAAACACACTCACAGCATTTGTGTGATCAAGTTTATTAATTTCACGTTAGGGAGGTATTAAAAATTAAAGGTATTAGATATCAATCTTCATGAAAGAAAAAACTACACCACAGCATCCCTTTACCAAATTGTCTACGGACAATTATATCTCGCCCGCCTCCTTCGGTTTCTCTTTCTTCATATCCTCCGCCGCTCCAACCACAGCAGTTGCCCGCACTGTCACTTCGACCCAACACCTGCGAGTGCCAACGCGTCGCCCCCAGACGGGGCGGAGCTGGTGGTTATCAATTACACAAGCCAGGCGGTGGAAAGTAGTTCTCGGCCAGCGAGGGGCAGTCGATCCTGATATACAACTGACGGGTTTCAGCCGTTATATTTTCTTGCTTGTATTTATTTGTATGTTCAAGCGTTCCGCCGCACCTAGATTTAGTGGTATGAATGCAATAAGTTTAATCCCTGTTCTGTATGTCTTCTGAAAATATTTGTTACCTGACCCTTGTTCTCAATTCTGTGACCAAGTGAGAGTTGTGGGGTTTATGTGGGCGTGGCAACATTCGATTATAAATGACCTAAGAATTTTCTTTCGGAGATTGTTAGCCTAACATCTGTGTAAAATAGGAAGTAGTTAACTATATTTCAACTCTTTCTGGGAAGCAGTATTTTCGATATTGGTTGTGGGCGAGAATCTTTCTGCACTTGATGCATAATTTCGAATGAAAAATACTCGTTTCAAGTTGCTGTTCTTTGCTCAAGAAGGACAGCTGCACATTAATTTATTTTTATGTGAATTTCTACTTCTCAAAAAGTAGTAAAGTAAAATACTTGAATGTTGAATCAGAAACATTTACATTTTTTCTTAATTTTCTATAGATTATTGTTTGCGATCATGCTTCAGAGATGCTCAGAGAGAAATCAGTATAAGCCACATTGTATGTCATTGGTATAGCCCTCGAAAATTACATTGAAAGTATCGCTCGCAAAGAAAAACTTAATAGTTAATATTATTGTAGAAATTTTAGATTCATTTAAAGAAATGTTTTACCTAAATGAATATTTCCAATATGTATTGTACGCATGACTTGTAAAACAAACTTGCTTGTCGGTTACGCTAATTCCTCCATTCTACACAGCTATTACCTGTTAATAGAAAATACCAGAAAGAAGAAATGAATCAGAGCTCAAATACGTTTTTAAATATACGACAAATGGCGAAATACATGGAAAAAAGCTCTTCTGTAATTGACTGCATCAACAGAAAACACTGAGAAATCTGAACATTTATTTATTTATTTATTATGTTTAAAGGAGATTGCATGGTTCAGTTTATTCTACTTTATCACATGTATTGGTTTCTTAATGCTAAATTATAACTAATTACAGCCAACATAAGAGATTGAGGAAACATATTGAGGTACCTGTGTTTATTTTGTTTGGAGAACAACGAGGAATATGTGAAATGGATTTTTTTGTATTGTGTATTGGGTTTCTGCACAGCGTGAATTTATTTGGGATGGTATTTGCGTAAGGCTTGTGTAAAAGGAGAGGTATGTGATATAATGAGCTAATTGCTCTAGGTTAAATTATTATGTAATTGTTTTGTAACATACCAGGGTGCATTTGTTATTGTCCTGAGATATTGGTTTTGGACGATTAGACCGTAGCTAACGTCTGCAGCACTGATTAGGCGTAGCACCGAGACAGAGCCATGACTTCGGCCACTTTATGTCCGCAGCGGAACGCACCCCTCCCCCCCCGACCCGACGCATCGAAGTGCCATCAGAGGTCGCCTGCTCATAAACATTTCTCCGCTGCGCGCAACCCCTCGGCCACCACTCGCCAACCCCCGCACCCCCCTCCCCCGCCAACCCCGCGCCTCTCGCGCCGCCCCGCACCCCGGTAATGGGCCGATCCTTCACCTGTAATTGCCGGCGCGGCCTAACCAGGGGGCGACGGGCGCAATTTATGAATCGGGGGTGTTTTTTTCCCCGCGGCCGCCTCTGCCGAAGCCGCCGCGCCGCCCCGCGCCAGGGGGTGCCGTGGAGGGGGTAATGAGCCCGGGGGAGGGATGATTCACAGCGCGGCGTAATGACCGCGCGCGACGCGGCATGCGGGATGCGGGCGGGGTGAGGGTGGGGGCGAGGGTGGGGGCGAGGCGGGGGCGGCGCGGGCGTGAAGACGCGGGCGAGAAGGCGAGGGCGAGAAGTGCGGGCGCCCGGGGTGTGGACGAGCACATAACCGATGGGGCGCGTGGCGGCCCGGAGAGAGAAAACGTCTCGTTGGGAGGAGCGAGAGGCGGTGCGGTTCGGGAAATGGCCCGGCGACCAAGAATGGATTATATTTCGATTTTTTTTATAGGTCCGACGACCTTGTACATGTCAAAAATACGTACGCAATATTAGCTTCTTCAAACACTCTTAAACAGTCGTAGTAGTACGTATTAACATTTCAGTGATTTAAACAAATTCTTTCTAATTTTCCTCCTGTACATAACTTACGAGTCAAAAATAATTTCTCTAACTTTAAGTAAAATCTCACAGTGGTCAGTCTGATATATTTGTGATTAATTTTTAATACCCCCTAACGTGATATTCATAAATTTATCACACAAATGCTGTGAGAGCATTTCCGGTTCTACCAACTTCTTCTTTCCTCGCTTTCACTCCTGCTCCCATGCAAGCAACCCTTCATCTAAATTGCGTACGTATTTCTCATTGAATGTTTTCCTTTTTATCATAAAATAATTTAAATTTTAAAAGTAATAAAATTTTTGAAAGTGGTCAGGCGGAAGAGCAGGCTAAGTGGCCTGAGCCTCGCCACCACAAAGACATTTATTTATTTAATTTATTTATTGTTACCCCTCCTGCCTTATAAAAGGAATCTTTTTAACAGTGGTAAGCACATTTCTGGGGCCACGAGCCCCGTTGAGAAGGACATTCGCGAAATAATTAAAGAGATTCATTTTGTGAGGCAGGAGGTGTAACAATGACCTAATGTCACCGGCCACTTTAAAAAATTGAAGTAGAGATGTGGGATTGTCATATGTCCTAAGAAAAGCGGGATATGTCCTGAATTTCGACATGTTTGCTGTTCCGCCATATTTTTCTTTGTTTCTGCAAATGTCCTGAATTTTTACACTCTATTTTAATTTCACACTGTCATATAAAAGATATGTTTGGGACTACTTGTGAACAGCATCACAGAACTTTGCGCTACATAAGAGAAGGCAAGCAGCTAATTCCTTCTTTTCTAACTCTCTTCCTTTTCTTCCTTTTTTCTAAAATATATTTCAGAAGTCCTGAATGCCATTGTTATCCTTATGGCAAACCTAATTAGTTGGCACACCAGGGAGCTATTAGAAATTTTTCAGGGATTCGCCGGCGTTCCGACATTTTAGCGAGAAATTCCTTGAAAATGTAAAAGTTTTGAATGATGTGTGAAGGAAGCAATGCAAGCTTTCATGACTAGTGTCATGGATAATTCGTTGTTTTCCTCCCGATGGGCAATGGTCTAATGGAAAATGTGCTCCCAAACGTTCCGTATATATCCGCGATCGAAATAGATTTTCCATTAGACCATAATCCAGGACAACAATCCAGGATTGTGTTTTAGTATCACAGAAAACATTACAATGACTGAAAACAAAAGTTACCAATGAGCTATCAACTAAGTTGGCTATCTTACCGGAATTTTACAAGTAATACAAATTTTTCTGTTCTGTTGAAAAAGAATGCTGACTAATATCCGAAGAATATCTTAAATAGCCTACATCATTAATGACTAGACTTTTTTAAAATAAATAATTTTTTATTTTATCCAGCTACACAGATTCAAATGCATTTTCATTTACGGATGAAATAATATTATTTGAATCAGATAGGTTGAACAGACATGCCAAAATTGGTCAGATATCATTTAAAATTTAATTCTATCTCTTACTGTATTTAGTATTACTTATTTGCAGTTGATAATCAAGCCTTCAATTTATACGATTATGGAGTCTTTTATAAGTAAAAAGCAAAGTGTTATTTTAGTGGGGTGGAAAATTTATTAACTTTGTCAGTATTAGCTAAACGATTGTATTACAGAAATATATTCTATTTATTAATATATATTAATATTTTTTGTATCGAAATGTTTATTTACGTTCATGAAATCCTTTCAATTATGTACGTGTACTATCAGGATATCATCTCGCAATACAAATTTATTATTTGCCTTTTGAGAAGATTAAAAGAACTTTTAGAACGATCCAGAAAAATTGAAAATTAATGTGAGAGTAAAAATACAGAATTAAAACATTGAAATAAGGGAAATGAAATATTAGATGTAAACTATAGAATATCGTGTTATTGTTACAGCAATATTTGTTTCGTGTGTAAATTTCATCCTAAGACAACTCCGCACAAAAGAAAGGTATGCGCCTCGTGGAGCGGAATGAAAACAAGTGATGAGTGACAAGTTTGGCGACAACAACGCATCAGTCTCTTCTCAAAAGCAGAAGCCGTTGACACTTCGTGCGCCAACACGTTTATTTAAACCTATTTTTATGCAGGCTCGCATAGCAGGCAGCACACCAGTGCCAGCTCGGCACCGGCCACTCTCCAATGTTGCTGTCCATTGGCGACTTTTCAGTCCTCGATCGCGAGAAATCTCTCTTATGTAAGCTTTAAATAAATATGAAATATTGTCTTCAGAGGGGTCCTACAGATTATTTTATTATGTAATAATTTATACATCTAATTTTATTGACTGACATTGAATTAGATTTTGATTTCACAATTCAGCAAAAAACTGACAGTTCTCCGAATGTATTGGGCAATATCTGAAAAATGATACGTCTGTCAAGAACATTGTGCAGCAGCTGCAAGTTCTTGAATCGTCTGAAAATAAATTACTAAATGTAGATAAGCACCATGCACTAACTGAGATATTCAAATAAATATATTAGAAATTTATTTGACGTCCTAATGGAAAAATGGTGGCTTGTTTTACGATATTTAATGAAAGCTTTTTTATTGTTCAGAGGAATATTGCACAACTAGTGTTCAAATGTCACACCTGACTCGAAATTATGACTCGTTATTTTCGTTTTCTCTTTCTTTTTCTGATTACAAATATTTGAACACAGTTGAGAATTCCTGTATTCATTAATTACACTCATGTCTTCTTTCAAGTGATTCACAAAAATCAGGAATTACATTCGAACCGACAATCACACAAAATCAATTCTGCTTGCAAATTAAATGCAAGGCAATCATTCGAACAATCATGTACTTGACATTGTTGATGAAATGAACCGTATCAGAATTACCAAATTACGATGATTGCAAAGTGCGGAAGTAAACTTTGTTGATTGACATATGCAAAATGCAAATTTAAATTCTAATCTCTTTCAAAAACCTTTGCGAGGAGTCTGGACCAGAGGGGAGCGTAGTATCACGCGACTTTCCCGTGCGTCTTATCTGCTGTTCCTGAAATAACTTGGCACGAGCGCGAGGACGCCAGCGGCGACAGAGGGGTGATGGTGTAATCGGTCGCGGAAGAGGACGGCGAGATGTGGCCTCAGAGCCATGGACTCCGTTCCCGCCCTCATCACCACCCCTGCTCCGGAATTCGAGAGGCCTTGTGTTCTGAACCGTAGTTTTCCGAGGATACTCCGATCAACTCTAGGAGAATTGCAGAGCAGTTCTACCCTAACAAACCGGCCACAGACCTCCGAATTTTCCCTTCCCATCCTTGTCCTACCTTCGCCCCTTACTCAGACACACACAGGCTCTACACTACCACACATGTCGGGAAGTGAGTCGAGAGCTTGGAGCTCCTGGGTCGATGTCCCGCTGGTGAGAGATACGTGCCTGGGAAAAAAACACCGCTAACCGACTTGTAGGTGGGCACTGGATCTCGTCGTCCAGCTTGGGAAGATTAACACCATCTCCCGCGATAAAACTCCTTGCACGACTCTTACGGGACTAATGACCTTAGCAGTTAACGCGCGTGGAATCACTAATTAATTAATCAAGCCTCGTCCTTCGCTACGGCGTTCATCAGGCGATAGGATAGGTTGCGTTAGCAACATTCCTCATAGAAAGTTTTTCTTTCACACTGTTACGTCACATTAGTGTCTGAATATTCGATACTGCCGTTACCACCGTTAATATTTTATGTTGTCCATAATTTGAATTCCAAATGATATAATCCTGCGGGTGAATGACACAAAAGCCATTGCGTGAATTACATGAATCACATCTCTATACCCGTTACTCGTATAACTATTAAGCTATAGTTACACGACGAATTATGCGATTTGTGAGTATTACCAAAATTTATTAATTTGGCAATGGTTCGGGAGCTGCTTGTAATATTACAAACTCCTGAAAAGCATTTGGTTGAGCCTTCTCTACTAAAAAATAAACGGACAAGAACATTTCTTAGTATTTGTATTATTCGGGATAAGTAATGTTTGAATTGACGCAAGTAAAATAACGGAATTCGCTGTATCCAAATTTTATATCAAATTAAAAATTCTAATAAATTAAAGTTTGAAAACATAATAAATCTGTTGCATAGTACACTTTATACACTCCTTGATATGAAAAGCTGGAGGAAACTGATTGATTGATTGATATGAAATGGCGTGCCATGCCGGCCAGCGAGTTCTGAATTCTTCTATTCCTTAAGTAGAGTTGGAATTAACTCCCCGGTTATAACCAAAAATCTCTCTTTCTTTTGGTGCCCCTTTTGTTGTACTATTTTGCTTCGGTTACAACATGTTTTTTAAATTCATTAACCTGGCGAAAGTGTCTTCTGAAAAGAGATAAATTAGTTCAAGTATTCAGTGGTGGGCTTTTTCATCGTGGTTCAATTGGTAACATTCTGATAATAAAACGACCTTTTTCGTTGGATTTGTTGGAAAATTTGTTCTCCGCTTAGGCAGCACTTTCATGCTTTGGCACAACCAGGATTTTTCTTGGAGGTGTGGACTTTATGTAGCGATTTCTTATAAAGAATTTTTCATTATGTTCAATTCAAAATTGTTCTCTATTTGTGAGTTTTTAGTTATTTCTAATGTAGTAGAGAAATAGAATGTATTTGGTTAGCGCTATATAAAATTAGAAGAGGTATACCTGTGAATGTGTGTCATTAGCTTCTGGGGGAGGGGCTGAAGCTTGATGAAACCCCTCCCTCTGCGGTGCGATACTGCCTACATGTGATAATCGAAATATGTTGTCTAGTACAATACATCTAATTGTTTGTTTGTTTCTAATGTATCTAAATGTTTGTCTATCTGTGTATCTATTGTCTATCTAATGTATCTATCTATTTGTTTCAATGTATCTAATGTTTGTTTTCTATTATACTAGTGTGAAAAGTAAATTTTATCGCTCCTGAAAGAATCTAAATATTTTCTTTTGTATTTAAACACATTTTATATTTAAACTCATTGTATAAGGGGCGGTTATTTAAATAACCAGTTAATTTTGTAATAACCGTCAATCCTATTTCAAATGTCGTTAGGTTTCCGATGAACGTTTCGTTCGAAACGGTTCCAGGTTCATTAGGAGGTCCACTGAACCAGGTTCGACGCCGCAAAGATCCGCTTTAACAAGTGCACCCGCCACATGTCCCACTAGGGACGGATCCAGCCGAGCGTTTTGGGGAGGGATCGCTGATTTTTGTTAAATAATAGATATATTTGATACGTTATTTACGTACTGTTGATGTGATACTACACAATATTATAGTTTAAATAATTACATAATTCGAATATAAATATTTAAATCCACGTTGCCAAATAAAGGAAGAAGGTAAACGACAACTCTATACTGCGATTTTCGTAACTTTGTCCCTGACAGAAATTAGCTGTTTATAGTTTCATCCTATCGAGGGCTTGAACGTCACCATAGTGACGTCACTGTCGCGAAATATAAACTCCTGATTGGATGGCAGCGAAACAGCTGATTCCGTCAGGGACAAAGTTACGAAAATCGGAGTATAGCCCCTTTTTGGGGGGGGGGGAAGGCCCCATCCGTCAGTGTCCCCCCTCCCCCGCAATGGTGCCGAGGTGACACTGGGGCTTCGCGCAGACAGCGCGTTTGTCAGCCCTTGGAGATTCTGCGTTAACGAGTGCACCCGCCAGATGCCCCACCCCGCCGCCGCCGTGGGGCGCGACGCTGGGGCTTCGCGCGTGGCGGCGCGTGTGTGTGGGACGGCGGCGCGGCGCTGCGCGGGCGCGCGTGACGTCACGCGACGATAACCCGCGCCGCGCCGCGCCGCGCCACGCCGCCGCGCCGGCCCGTCCCGGCCCGGCGCGGCGCGGCGGTCGCGGCATCCGGAGCGATAACCCGGCAGCGCGCGTCAGCCTGCCGCCCCTCCGTCCCTCCCCAGCCAACGCTGCGGCACGCCCGCGGCCACGCCGGCAGTCACGCGGGGGCTGGCGCGGAGCAGCTCGGCGCTTTCGGTAGCGTCCACACGCGCGTGATAACGCACAGGCCAGCTGCACGCGGATCAGTACTCCTGGAATACCAATGAATCGCCATCTTTTCAACATTAAAAGCTATTTGATGTTGTGAAAATACTGTGTAAATAAAATAATTAATGTGATGATTTGTGTTAAAAAATGATGTTTAGTTGTCATCGATCATTGTACCGTTTACTGATCGTGCTTGGTTTCCCACACTTATCTTAAGAGGATATATTGCTCCAATGGTCTTTGGTTCCAGGTTCCCACAGAAGCGAATTTTCCTTATTGGCTACAGAGCTGGGTAGAATTCTTGCCTGGAGATTTCTAGCGGCCGGTTGCTCTGATTGACATACCGTGATTTCTCTAATTAATATCCGGCGGTAGCCGGTGTAGTAGCGTCATAGAGTAAAGATGTATACATCCTTAGTCTATGGTAGCGTAAGAAACGGGCCTGATCACAAGTAACCTTTCCTTTCTCTTTGTCTCCTCCTCCTCCTCCGTTGCACACATACATTTACGTATTCTACACTACCACACGCGCCGGGAGCTTATAGCTCGCCCCCACTAATAGGTTCCCCATTAGTGCAAAAACCCCCTAAGGTGACATGTAGTTCAGCGTTGATTTTCACGTTCCAGCTGGAATATTGTCACCTCTCGAGATATAAGATGCACTTCGCTTACGGAACTAATATGAAAAGTTGTGGCGGCCAGATTCAACACTTACCCATTGTATGATACCACTCTCCTCCTTTGGAAGCGTCTCTCTAGACTTTTTAGTACAACCATGCCCTTGGCGGAAATCGAAACCGCGATCTGTGGGTTCGAGCTCGCTTGACACTACTGCCTTAACGATTTCGGCAACCATGGATCGGCTATCTAGAGTCATTCATGTGATATCGTTCTGCGACTCAGTTCTGTATTCTTTAAAACAAATTATTATTCTACTTGGATTTATTCAGAGTTGCGTCTGCTGTAAATCAGCTGTTACGGTGTCACCCAATCGGAAGGTTCAACGCCACCATAGTGTCGTCACTGTCGTGACGTGTAGGGTCACGATTGGATGGCACCGTAGCAGCAGATGACCTGCCAGTGGCCGCTCTCAATAAATCGCAGTACAGTGCGATTTTTATAACTTTGCCCCTCAAGCCCCTATGGCCACGATGGCACGACATTTCGAGTCTTTCTCGCTCGTGACAGTAGATGTCCCATGATCGCAAACACTGCTTGATACGGTCGCGATCATGCGATATCTAGCGGCAAGTTTGAGAAAGGCGCGAAATACCGTGATATATTCCATAGTGAAGATGGGCCTTGAGGGGCTAAGTTACAAAAATCGCAGTATAGTGTGCGTTCTTTCAGGATCAGTTACACTGCTTTGCGTTTTCCTGTGTTATTTCTCTCCTTCGTCACCTCGTGTCATCACCGCTATTCCTTCCTCGCGAGTACATTCCATTTCTGTGCAGTCGGCTGCGCCTCCGCCGCGCCACCCGCCCTCGTCCTTCCGTGCGCTCGCCGCCGCCGCCACTGCCGCGTTCGCGTCACCGCCGCCTTCGCGCAGCGCCAAACGCTCGAGCTGCACTGCGTGGGGTGCGCGTAGGATACACACACGGTCTCGTGCAAGTCGTATCCTGTGTGGTGCAAGATTTTTTTTTTCCAGCAGCAGTTCAGTAGAATTTCCCGAGATTTCAATCAGGGAGTATTATTAGCACCCTCGAACGTGGAGCACTATCAATCTTCCGCTCATGCGTAGTTCCAATTTCCAATCACTTTAGTGCATCTGCGCATGCGCAGAAGATCGATAGGGCTTCACATTCGAGGGTGCAAAAACTCGATAATACTTCAGCAAATGAGCGTGGCAAATACAGTCGACTCCGGTTTTAGTGAACTCTGATAGAGAGAACCCTCGGTTACAGTGAACTTAAGTCACTTACATTACAAATAAGCATAAGAAGATTCGTTTATTGTGAACCTGGACCACGGTTATAGAAAATACAACGACCTCGAAATTAATTCCCCCCTGGAAAAATATATATCGCCTCCGTGCCACAATTTCAACATTAGGTAGCTTGAAAAGAATATCGGCTAAAGGTCGTAATCGAAGAAGTCTCCCTGAGGTGAAGGTAGCTGTCCCGGAATAGAGACCTTACTGATGACCTCATGCCACTCAATTTCACTGCGGAAACAAAGGCCGTGTCCTGCGTGGGTTACAACTGGCGGCGGCGACACGTAATTGCTTGCTTCAGTTTCAAGTTTGATGTTACTTGATATTCCGCAGGACAAAGTATGTTGTGTTCTACGAAGGCGTCAAGAAGCGCGCGACTGCCACAGCCTAGCGATACACGCCGCGCCTCATGAAAAGGCGATGTTATTTTGCTGTATCTCTATATTAATAAAATCAATTATTGTGAAGAAATTCTATTTAATTTTACATCATCACATATAGTGAACCAAAAAGGTTAAAACCCAGAAGTTCACTATAAACGGAGTCGACTGTATTAGAAATTCGTGGGTTAGTATATTGTATGTTATTGACATTCTAAATTGTTTCCTTATTTGGGGTTGTACGCAAAAATATTTCAATCTTTGAACTGATTTTTAAGGATATTGAAGTTGCGACGAGGTCAACACCAATACCAGCGAGTTTCAATGCGAGGACTGCGTCTGGAGCGTACCAGAGATATCAGCAAGGTTTTGCGGTTCGTTCCAGACAAGGTAGCAGAAATTTAATTGGTGTTGATTCTAAGTGAGTTGGTAGTACCTGTCTGAATCGAATTCGTAGCCTGATTGCTCTAATGAGATGCTTCCGTGATTTTTCTTATCACAGCCTCGCGAAAGTCGGTATACCACACTACATAGAATAAGCGCAACGGACCGGGTGATATTATTCCCTCCCAATTCTGTCCTCAGTCCTATCCTTGGAACAGATCGCTGTTCTGATTGCTCATTCTCATGTAGTCCATCGATTCATTTAGGGCTCATTCATAAATTACGCTAAAGGGGTGGGAGGGGATCCGAGGCAGCGTTACGCTGCCTTACATAGAGATAGGGAAGTGCGTTACAAAGAGGAGGGGATATGGAAAATACTCGAAATTTGCGTTACATAATTTATGGATGGCCCCTTACGCAATTTCTGAGAAAAGTCAGAAATCAGGAGAGCTGTCACAAGCTGTGAGCTCCCGAGCAAGTAAAGCTGTAACGTCGTGACCATGTTTGTGGAATAATAATGATAATGATGATGATGATGATGATGATGATGATAATAATAATAATAATAATAATAATAATAATAATAATAATAATAATAATAATAATAACAACAGTGCATAAAATATTTTGCGTTTGCGAGTGTAAGATAGTACAGGAAATTTTCGAATATTGAATATTTAGCTATAGCTAAATGAAATTACGCGTAAACCAGATACGTTTTCTCCTCCAGATTGTGGCATAGTTGTCTTTCCCACATGTAGTTCAACCGAACATCATCCAATCCATGATACCCACCCTCACCATTCACCCTTCAAGATCACCTTAGCACTTTTCATACAGTGAATGGAAATAGCAAACAACCTCTGTGTTTAATTGCCCAGGAAAATCGCGATCTTTTTGATGCGAGACTCCTGTGTTCGGGAGTCCAGTCCCGCATTCGTATATCGTCATTGACATCATCACAGTTAACACATGCAAAGTATCTTGATTGTGACATTCCGTCCGTTAAGTGCATCAATTTATTTGTACATCTGCCGATATTCTCAATTCTTGTTAGACCCAATGTTCTTTCACCACAGCCCACATTCAGTTACAAGTGTTCTAGGAACGATCGAACTTCTCAGTATTCAAACTACGCCGCAAGGTTACGGCTGTTTACATGCGCACCATTCCTTGCCATCCCCTCGTCTCGTAATAGCGGCGCATTTCTCCGCATTAACAGCGGCCAGGTGCCGGGGGCAGGTTATCTCGATGGCCGAGGGCCGCGGCGCTGGGCGTGGCCGGCGCGCTCTCTTTGTTCTCGGGTTGCAGCTCGGGTGATCTAACGAGTGGGCGCGCCGCCCTTACGTTCACGCCTCGCGGGGCTCGGGGAAAAAATGGAATGACGCTGTGGTTGGGTGGGGGCGACGCGCCGGGGCAGAGGGTGAGGGGACGAAGCGGTGGGAAGGCGAAGACGGAAGACCCGGAGAATGAAAAGGACAGTGAGCTGGGGAAAGTGCAAAGGAGATGGACGCAAGAAACGAAATTAAATGTGGAAAAAAAAAGGATGTTAGCAGAGTTAAGACAGAAAGTGATGGGAAGGCTGGAGGAGGACCCACGGAGGAAAAGGACAATGAGCGATGGAATGGTGGGAAAATGAAAAGGAGATGAATGCAAGAAAGGAAATTAAGTAAATGCTGAAAAAGAAAAAAAGTGAGCAGAGTTAAGACAAAATGGTGGGAAGGCGGACAAGGAACACTCGGCGAAGGAAAAGGACGATGAACGGAGGTAAGATTGAAAGTGTAAAGGAAATGAACGCAAGACACTAAATTAAATAAATGTCGGAATAACAAGCCGTAAGTGAGCAGATTTAAGACAGAAAGTAGTGGGAAGCCGGAGAAAAGGACCCCACGAAGAAAAAGGACAATGAGTGGAGGAAAGGCGAAAAGTGTAAAGGAGATGGATGCAAGAAACGAAATTAAGTAAATCTCGGAATAACGAGCCGTAATTGAGCAAAGATAAAACAGCTAAACGAAAAAAATTTCAACAAAATAAGAAACTTTTGACGCAGTGAGTGGATTAGTGAATGGTGAAAAGGGACAAACGATAGCGGTACATGTGTCGAAATGATGGACGCTCTCTGCAAAAAACTTATCTAAAACGAACATGAAAATTGAGAATTGAAATGGACATACGGAGGGACACCAAAGAATTAGGTAACATATTGATTCGATAAGTAAACTGAGAAAAATTAAAAAGAGAGAGGCTATTTAAACATGAAAATTGAGGGAGAAATATATTATAAGAAATCCTACAAGAACTCAGAGCATAAAATTAGTGCGAAAACATAGATTAGATCTGTCTGAATTTTACCTTTTTATCCAGCATCTTAATAAGTGGAGCTAAAGCAAAACCGCAAAACGAGGGGACTAATGACGCACAGGGATGGTGGGGGGCGTCGGGGATTTTCGGAAGCTACTGGATTGCAGAATCAAGGGCCAGAAATCAAAACTAATCAAAGGCAGATACAGCGAGTGGATGAATCTTGTAGAAGAACGAAGAGAAGTGACGCGAAGAAGAGTAAACAAGAGAGTCGCGAAGAATAAGACTTGACAATGGGAATTAATATCCAACATTGCTCCGACATTCGCCTGGTATTTATCGGAGAAACTACGGAAAACTACCGATCAGAGCAGCCGGCCGCTAAACTTCTCCTCCAGACAGCGCAGCTGAATTCGACCTAGCTACGAAGGTAGTATGGATAATCGTGCCATACACGAACTCGAACCTAGGACCTCCCGATCAGAGGCACTGCAGTGACTTCAGCTGATCCTTGAGCTAGCTCTCCCGTCATAGTAGCTGATGTGCAAAATAATGGATAATAGCAGTTGATCTACTCTACCCAGAGTGTATCGTTTGTTATACTATTTCGTTTGTTACTATAAACTATATCGTTTGTTTTACTACAGCTACTATTTGTTTCGCTTTATATTGATATATTATTTAGATGATTCTGATGATTTACTTCTGTGATTTTACAAATATCAATCTAAAGTAACCCTGCTAAATCAGGAGGCCTTTGCCCTTTATGGGATATTATAGGCTGATAATGTTACCCAGAGTGTAGAGTAGAGACTCAAGTAGAGCAGGGCTGGCGCGGAAGGGGCTGCGGCGGCGGTGGCGTGTTCGGGGGCGTGGCACTCGGGCGCTTGCGGGGCGGAGGTGCGAAGAGCGCCGTTCATCACCCGGCGATCGGCGGCGGCGGCGGCAGCGGGTAATCGATGCACGATAATTGCAGCGTCCGCAGCGACTAACGCCTCGTAATCGAACGCTGCCCGTCGTAACACGGTGATTTTTAATACGCGCCTACTGCTTCTAATGCGGCCGGGTCGGCGAATGCGCCTGCGGCACCGCGCCCGTGTACTCCCTCCCTCTTCCCCCTCCCCTTCGCTTGGTCTCCGCTCGAGGAATTCCCCAAGGAGCCGACCAACTGGGCGGCCATGTGACCGGAAGTCACGGCTGGTGGACGACCTGACTTCATCAGATTCCTAACATGTGCCAAAAGGTGCAAAAGCTGTTGACGTCCCCTAGTGTTTTCATTTTCAGTTTTTCAGGATGCATATACAGGAAACTACGAAGCGATAAGATACGACAGTTATAAACGGACTCATGCCCTTAACAATAAAGTGAAATACTTGTTAAAACAAATGGAAGCATTTGTCATCGTCGGTAATCTTGAAAGACATATAGATTATACTGTTTAGTAAAAAAATTAATCTGCTATAAAAATGATTTTTGAAATAAAATGTGATATCTTCGTTTAAAATGATTCTTCACTATCTAAAATGTCTGTTATATTCGACACAATATCTTGTGCTTAAAACATCTGTGAAATTCAAATTTTCAAATTCCATTAGGCCTACTTCTCGAACACTATCACTCAGTTCTTCAATACGACTTCGGTGTCATCCCTGAATATGTATTCCAAATGCGAACGAGAATTAAGATTTTAAATTTTTAGAAGCTGCAATTGTTTTGAATCTTTAGGAGTTCGTTCGTTGAACTCTCTCTTCATTCGCATCACATCTACTCGATTGTTGGATTGAATGAAAAATGTCGAAAGTGCGCCACCGTCGTTTTGTGATTATTTTTGAGTCAAGAAAATCTAATTTGCTAGATACTTTTTTTTCTACGAGTAGTTTTCTTACACGTTGCTGTTACACATAAAGGGGATTTCGAAAAGTCGTTTTCTTTTTAATTTTCGAAAAACGTAAGGGCCAAAAAAATTATGTTTATATATTTGAAAAGCACAAAAATAGCACAATATTTTGTATACAAAGAAAATTTGATTTGGCCAATTGGCTTTCCCAGTTTAACATTAAGCCAGCAAAGCCACCAATTTGTGGAAAAACCGTTGGAGCAAAAAAAAAAAAAATTTAATTCTTGGATATTCGGAAAGCACAAAATTCTGGGTATAGAGAAAATGTGTTTTTTGAAAAATGGTTCTGCCAGCTTAACGGACGCGAGACAGCGGCAAAGCTGACTCTGAGCTGAGCTCAGCCGGTCGCACGTCCTCAGAAGCAAGTGGAATTCAAGCGTACTAGAAGGTTGTCTCCCAATATTTATTATGTTTCACAAGAAAAGTTTCACCTCTTTATTAGATTCTCTGAAGAAAAAAAACGGTCCACCCGGACGTTTACGAAAGTGTTCCTCAGTACTCAGAGATCATGCCGGAAATACATTCCCGGAAGCTTTTAGTAGGTGGGGAGAGTGCGCAACGACGGTTGTTGTCGGTAATCGATCGACATTCCTCCGTTCCCCTCTTGATGTGTCTTCCAGTGCTGAAATCGCCTTTACGCTGGAAGAAATAACGATCAGAATGTCCGATCGTACGCTGGCTGTGTATGCGTTGAAAGGTGATGGCAGGAATTAACGTCGTTTTTACGGAAGCCGTTTTTTACTCGGAGGTTTCCACTCGCACTGAAGGTTTCGTCGGCGAGTGCGCCTGTACGTTCCCTGGGACCGGTTCTGACGCTGGATGAGAAAATACGAACATCTGGACGAGTATCGTATGACAGAGCGTAGTAAATTTTTTGAGTGCCCTGGCGAGTTTGTGTCGTTGATGTTGGAATATTTTCAGTTTTATATTCTCTTTATGGAAAAGAGACATTATCAACGACCCTATTCAAATATCCATTTGTTCAATTTGTTTTTCATATTTGAGAGATTGTATTTACAATTTAATTCATTCAACAAATTTTAATAAATATTTATGTAAGTGTAACATTCACATTTTAAGAGATTATTGCAGTATATTTCATTAAGGTAAGCACAACAAATATTGATAATGAACCAAAATTAATGTACTTTTTAAAGCCTCTTAATGTACGATTTATGGCAATGCAATATCGCATTCTAATTTTTCCAAGTATACGGTTTCCTGGTCTCTGCGGAATTCCATCCCTTTTACATTATAAGGGTAATATACATGGTCAAGGGTTTTTATGAGAAAATGGTTTTAAACATTTTAAAAAATCCGGTGTTTAATTGCGTTAGATTAATTTATATGCACAAACTATATGAACAAACTATATAAAATTAACATAAGCAAAACACACAAACATATTCCAAACATTATGCCACTTGTACTATTTCAGGCTTGCATATTACAGTGTACTAACGATAAATTACGTATACTATGTTACGATTTAAATTTTGGTATTGAAACTCCCAGTTCAATGACAGTGGCCCCCTCACTTTTCAGTTCATAATCTTAAACGGACACTGTTTTATTCGAAGCATATAATTCAAACATTATAAACTGTAGTATTAGTAGCATAGCAAATAGTACTCTCAGTACAGCTAAATACGAATGCATTAACCGCAATGGAAAGGCGATTCTTTGAAGCCGCAAGGTACGCCCGCTGCCTTGCGCGCCAATTGCCCAATATCTGCGTGGCTGGCTCTCGTATCGAGGAGGAGTTCCGGTTCGATGGCCTGCGCAACGCACGCAGAGCGGCTCGGCGCGGCGTGGCGGCGCATCGTGGTGTGTGGCAATGCGACGCAAGGGAGCACGCGGTCGCCCCGCCCCCCGCCTCCGCCGCACGCGATAACCGCGCAGATAGCCCGAGCGCCGCACGCGCTACGCCACGCGATGCCGCCCCGGGGGCGCCCCCGCCCGCGCGGAGGTGCGGTCGCGGCGGCGGGGGCGGGGGGGACGGCGGGGGCGGCGGGGGCGGCGGGGGCGGCGGAGGCGGCGGAGGCGGCGGAGGCGGCGGAGGCGGCGGAGGCGGCGGAGGCGGCGGGGGCGGCGGGGGCGGCGGGGGCGGCGGGGCGGCGGGGGCGGTGGGGGCAGGGGCGGGGACGGCGGGGACGGCGGGGGGGGCGGTGGGGGCAGGGGCGGGGACGGCGGGGGGGACGGCGGGGGCGGCGGGGGCGGCGGGGGCGGCGGGGGCAGGGGCGGGGACGGCGGGGGGGACGGCGGGGGCGGCGGGGGCGGCGGGGGCGGAGCGTAGGCTACCGCGGCCGAGTAAGTAGCTATAAAAACTACGATTTTTTAAAAGTGGCCATTGACAATAGGTCATTGTTATACCTCCTGCCTTATAAAATGTATCTTTTTAATTATTTTTAATTAATTTGCGAACGTCCTTCTCAACGGAAACTCAAGCTATTGATTTTGGCTAGGACTCTTCTTTACTATGAAATCTGCCTTCAGTTGTCCCGAAAATGGCTGAACAGGCAATGACGCTGTTAGGCGTCCCAGGAACCTTAGATTAAATACAACGGCGTACATTACAATTTCTGAGCGAAGAAATCAAATACCCTACTCAGGAATTTTGTTGAGAACATTTGTTGCATCTCGTAAACATTATTTGGAGTATATTAAAATCGATAAAATCAGTGGAAAATGAATTAAAAGACGGAAAAGGTAAAAATGACCTCTTAGTCGAAATCGACGAAATATGTAAAAGGATTTTAACATTTTAACATATAAACGGCATTTTCCTGAAGTGAAAAGAAAAAAAAATTTCATTATAATCCGCCCGCTACAAATAACCCATTTTTTGTCGTTCATCATCTTCATAGCTTGTGGCATCTTAGCAGGAACCCAGGGCTTATGTTTTCAGATGACTTGTTTATAAGGTGTCCCGACGGAAATCTGCAAAGAGAGCAAATGTGATTCTCTACATTACACCTCTTGAACTACTTTACAATACAATATATCCCACAAACTACCTTAACGAGATAATTCCACACTATTGTTAAAATGTAAATATACTTTAAAGCAAATACTCAGGAATTAAATATGTGCTTTTAGAAAAATAGGGGTTTAGTTATGCTTATCTTATATATACATCTTACAAGGAAGTGGTCCTTAACCCCCGTCCAGACCTTGCACAAGTATTCATGCAGGACATACGCACGCTATGTAGAAATCCAGAAGAAGAATTGCACAGATTACAAGCTAAATTGCAGGGGTAGAAGGAACATAGTGTTAACCCACATGCCCATAATTTTTGTCAGCCAGAGGAGAAACAAAGTTTTAGAAGAATGGATGTCTTCTTTTCTGTACACTTTTATGGCTGTTTTCTACATATATACTCTAGTTCTATGTGTGCAATATTGACTTGACATCAACCGTCACTGAGGGAGGCTTTTCGTAGCACGTAGTATAAAAAAACTAAATGGAGTATGGAAATTTCGTTTATTAAGTTCATCTTCCTTAAATACTTTATAGGTTGTTTTGCATATGTTTAAGTTGCTTAGTTCCAATTACCTTTTAAATTGCAATACTTGATACACTGAAGAACCATTGTTCGCTTTGCATCGTATCACGATCTTGGAATAAAACTTAAATGAAGAAAAATTGTTCTTGCTGAGATCTGGTACCATGTTCTTTGGCTGCAGAGCGAGAACTGAATGAGAGGTTCCGAGATTTCGGGATCCGAATCGTTGAGGGCGGAGAACGAATCCCTACGACTCCGAAACTTGTGTTCTGGTTGGTTTAATTACGGATTCAACATCCTCCTCCGCTTGGGAAATGGTTCATAATTCGTGGGTAAGGGAACAAACGTATGAATGAGTCTTATGAATATGCCAGATGATTTAACTTTCACCTTTCCATTGCGATTATCACCCCCAGGAATAACCTACATAATTCTGCCTAATTTCCCTCTTAATGGAGGAAGATTGTCAACAAGCAATACTATATCAATACTATGTTTATGGATTTCGAAGCCATTTGTACCACATTTGCAATGAATGATGATAAATCGTAGACCATAATTTCCAAAATCTTTGATGTCTGGACATATGTCCCAATGTGTAAAAAGTGTTGCCTTGTTGGCAAAAGTAGGGTTGAGAGATTCCTTGTAATGTAAACTTTTAATTTAATAATTTAATCATTTTTCCTAATTGACTACGAATATGGTAAGTGAGGTCAGTCAACTTTAGCTCTTATGGAATTTTAAAATGAATAGTAGCCCATTCGGCTACTGAAATATTACCTGTGATTTTAGGCAATACTAAAAATGATTGACATGATTGACATTCTTGATATTCATTATTTTTGCGAGAAGAAAAATCTGTATCCAGACTACTTACAGCCTGGTGCTTTGATTCACTTCCACTATTGTTGCATTTCTTTGATGTTGATTCAAACATTTAGAGAAACTAGGACATAATATTCGTCTGCGATCACAAGCCAAATAAGCAACGAGCTTCATGCCAAGTGCCACGTTTATTAGCTATTTTTATTATCGCAGAAGATAATAAAACTTGCTGATATTGATTATTGAAAGTCACATGTGTCAACTGATTTAATACATTTTGAGAACTAAATTAATCTGGTGCTTCAGTGCTTGATGCCAGAAATGTACCAGTTAAATACCTAGGAATCTCTTTTGATACTAATTTAACGTGGAAAGGCCATATAAAAACAATTACGGATAAAAAATATTCAAATGTCGGAACTATATCCCCTACTGAGTTGAAAATCTTCCTTGTTAGAATAGAATGTGGAACACTATTATACAAGTAAATCTTAAGACCATCACTAACCTACGCGTATCCGCGTACGTATGTGGTCCAATGCAGCTGTGAACCATATAAAGAAACTGCAAATTATACAAAACAAAGGCTTACGCTGAATAACCAAATTCCCATGGTATATCAACAATAACCAGCTTCAGAGAGGGTTAAAACTAGAACCGATCAAAGATTTTTTTACAAGAATTTCCCGATCATTCTTTGAATCCTTTAAAAATTCCCCATTACCGTATTTTCATTAGGAAAAACGTACCAAAACCCTGAAAGAAACAGATCACTATCCAAAAGATAATTGAAAATCCCTGCAATCAAGAAAATCTAAACCAATTCTAACAGTTCCAAAAATTTGGTTAAACAAAAAAGAAAGAAAAGAAACCATTAGAAATTAGGTATCTTCAATTATGAATTTGCTGAAGTAGCCACATGGCAACAATAATTAGGAATGGTCAAGCCTAAACGTGAATCAAATGTATTTATAAATACCCCTGAAAGACAGCAATACCGAAGAAGTGATTAAATTTTTTAAAAAAAGGGGGGGGAGGGCTATGTGTCTTGTTTCATTGAGACAGTTCTATAATCAAGTACATCAAAATAAGCAATATATTATGCTTTCTGTGACATTTTCAACCAAAGATTTACCCTATTTTAAGACGCTTATAAAAAAAACATTAATTGCTTTCAAATGATTTTCTTTTTCTACAACTGATTTATTTGTAAAAACAGGACATGCAAATAATTGATAAAGCTCAGTACACAAGGAACAATTTTTAATTGTCATTGAGGACTGCTGTTTATAAGATTTCCTTGATATTTCCTTTGCTGACACTGTTTTACCTTTATATATTTTGGATGCAGAAGTTTGATTAGAATATTGTATCTTGTTCAAAACATTATAATAATGCCTCAAGAATATAAATATTTTCTTGTAAGCGGGTAATGCATTAGATTTATTCACCAGTTCCCATTCATGTCTTGTTTGTGCATCTAGTTTTGAAGAGAGAAGATACCCAGTGAGGATATATTTTTCAATAGCTTTCAACATATTAATATCAGTCTCCAAAGTGGATATCTAAAAGTTTCCTCAATGAGGAAGGTAATGGACGTTTTTGGTTTATTTAGCTGAAAAAAATTACTTACAATTTGAGTTTTAGTCAGTTCTTAAATCTAGTAGTAAGTATATCCCAACTATGCCAAAATTGTCTTCTGTGAAGAGTAAAGGAGCACTACTATCCAATATTCCCTTTAAGTAACACAGTATTTCTACTTTTTTCAGATGATAGTTTTAATTACTACTGTTTGAAACACTGCTTTGAAATTCTCCTGTAGGGATTCAGTTGAGAATTTAATCAACTATTTTGAGAAATTTTATCAGAAGCTTTTCATGTTTACAGTCAAAAGTTAATGATGATATTCCTTTATCTTTATCTGATACAACAGACTTATTAGCATTTGAATTTGTTTCAACCACCCCTGATACCTTTTGTAAATTGTTAAAAAATGTTTCTCTTGAACAACAGCCTCAACTTTTAAACTACGTGAATATTTTCAAACTCTTCCCATAACAATTGATATATGTCTATTCTGAGTTGATTTGCACGAACTTCTACTTCAGGTTTTCATTCAGATATATATTTATTGAATATAGCTACTTTAGCCTTTACAAAGCCTCTGTTTTTAATTAGTAACTGTTGCCTCCTTTGCTCTGTAGTTTACACTCACCTTCAGTCATTTTGAAATAAATTCACAATTGCTTGCATGCAATACATTCATTTATTGCATTAATTGAATGCAATGCAATTATTTATTATATTAATTTATTTCATGTAATGGAATAATTGCATTTATTGCATTACAAGCAATAAATTCACAAAACCATTAACCTCAAAATCAAAACACAACAAAATGAGAAACACTGAGTAGTGACACATACAAAACTGCATCAACTTCGTTGACTACCGTTTCATTTCAATACGCAATATGCATATTTCAAAGTTTCAATTGCAACCATAATTATATCCTACAATCTTTGAACAGTCCTCTATTCGGACTACGTGTCTGTAATATGTGACTCCCCCGGGCGGAAACACTATTGGATATGCAATATTGACCACACATCAGCCGCCACTGGGGGGGGGGAGGGGGTCCGTAGCTTGTACAGTTCAAGAGAGTGAAATGGAGTCTACAACTTCGGATTATTAAGTTATCTTGTTTAAATCTTTTACAGGTTGTTTTGCACTCATTCACACTTTTAAGTTGCTAAGTACACATTACCTTTTAACTTGCAACACTGGATACACTGAAGTGCCATGGTTCGCTTTGCACCGGATCACAAGCTTGGAGTGAAACTTTGACAATGAAAACGTGTTCTGGACGTGTTCTGGCACCATGCTCGTGGTCTGCAGACCGAAAACTGAATGAGAGATTCCGGGACTTCGAGAACCGAATCATTTTGTAGGCCGAGAACGAATCCCTACGACTCCGAAACCTGTGTTTTGATTGGTTGAATCACGGATTCAACACTATAAACACGTTTGTTCAGCATTTCCGTCATAATGTTTGTTTTCAGGAGACATTATTAGATCTATGGTTTCGATTTATGAAATAAGTGTTAGCATTGTCTTGTTCCGACCCCTACAATCCAAGAGCTTTACGATGGTATACCGTAAAGGATTAAATTCCTAACGCTGTCATTACTATAATATTAGTACTTTAAGCACTAACCTGCAGAAGTTTTGCCAAGTGAAAACTTGGGTAATACACAACTTTTGACACCCATAAGCAAACCATCATATTGTGCCCTCACTATTATCTCTTCATGCACAGATTGTTGCACAAAACACGAGTTCACGAGTTGGCACCATTAGACAACGGAGATACTGGGATATTCCATACCACCCGACATAATCCATAACCCCTTACTTTCCTCAAAGTAAATAGTTTTACCTGGCTCGTCAACGACTTAGGTCATTAATCCAGTAAACAAAGTATATGCTATATTGCGGGAGGTGTCGGTTTTCCTTCCCCGCTTGAACATGAGATCCGGGCCGATCTGTGCAACCACGAAACACTTTTCCTGGGATCTTTACCATTCACCGCCTCAGCATTTTGAGCGCATTTTATTGATCATTTTTGGCGTTGTTTTAGGTCATCAAAATCCGCCCCCTACTTTTTAAGTACTGTGAAGTATTGTTAGTAGTTTTTGCCACAATTAGTATTCGGACCTTTCACGACCTTCCGCTTATCGAAGTGCGGAAAACGCCGCGCGTCGCCGTTTCTGCGGCGGTACTTAAAAGCCGCCGCCGCGCGACCTTTATCAGCCTCTCTGTCGGCAGGGCATCCATTTCCACGGAGGGAATGCAGGGTGACAAAATCGGTGTTTATATCGCAGGTTCAGAAAGACGAGGTCGAACACATGCATGAACAATACGAATACAATAATTGCAAAATGGGTATCTAAAAATGCTATCTTGCTATAGCATAAATAAATAAATAATAAATATGTGCATACATTTCGCTTTTGCATTTTAGAAAGAAAATATTCAGAATATTTCTCTAATGAAAGTGTCAAAACATAAGAGTGTATCTTTGTGTTAGAATGTCATCAAACGCACCGTATGTAAGCTTCTTTTTCAGAACAGCTTTAGTTTCCGATATTCTTACAACTGACTTCAGTAGAAGTGTTTTAGAACGCTTGTCACTGTACATTTCTAACTAAAAAAATGACCAACGGGTATAGCCTTTGCCATCAGTTTTGAAAGGACGAACGTGCTAAAGTTCTGACACCGATTTATAGACTTCGCGTAACGCATCTGGCGCTGCGATGCATTCTCTGAATCAGTTGTTACTGCCGCTGCCGATGTGTAGGCAGTAGAGCTCTGCAATCAGGCGAAAACAACCGCTCGAGACTCTCGGGCTCCGCGCCGACGCTCGGCGAAGGGTGGGGGACCTTGCTTGGGGGGGAAGAGATAGCTGTTTAACGGACATTTCGCCCGGCCCGCCTTGCGGCTCCCGCCGAGACGCGGGAGTCGCCGAGCGCCTGGGCGCACGAGCGCTCGAGCGTCTCGAGCGCTCGAGCGCTCGGCCGCTCGGCCAAGCGCCGGACTGCACAGTAGCTTCGCCCCTCAATGCATGTACGGGATATAAAGTCGCCGCATGTAGTGATCGCAACACTTTCAATTCATTGTAATCGAAAGAAAATACAATTTCAATTAAACGATTAATTTGTTGAAAAGTAACAATTTATCGATTGACTGGAAATAATTTTATAGAGACAAACAATACATTTTTTGAAAGAATTAAGGCAAACAAAGACTCTGAAAATAAACTTTTATTGTTTTTCTATATTTATAGTGCTTGAGAGAAGATAATTCGTTGCGTACCAATGGTAATGTCATTGAAGTTTCTTACAAACCCGAATATAAGGCATATTTATTAAATACAATGAATATTTGGTCATAATTTCACGAGTATATAAGAAAAAAGCATATGCTAAACAAAAATGAGGTGAGTACTATTTTCCTTGCATCAAAAACGTCTTGTCATTGGGCGTAGTAATTTATTGTGAAATAGTTTATGTAAGCCGACATGGCCTTTGTATTTGTCGACTCAGTCGGCGGCCAAACAACAGCGGTCACGGCACATCAGCCTATTCAACTCAATAATTCAAAATACATTATTTACTATTATATACACACGTTTAACATTATTTTAAATTCGTCAAAAGTATGAATACATGAAATGATGCATATAAAGTTTTATATGTGCGAGTACAATGTTTTTCAATTATTCCATTATTTTTCGTTTCAATACAAGATAAGCTATTAATTGTAATTAAAAAATCGTAAAAGCTGAATTTGTGAATCATTGACTTCTGTGGAGTAGTATTGAAGCTCCACGAGACCCCATTCCTTTGGGTGAACTACTGAGAACAGCGTGGCAGGAAGCGATAACAAAGGTTGTGCGAGGTGACTCGGTGGCTCCCACGTAGCGCGCCATCGCCGTTGCGACGAAATTTCCAGAAAAGGACAGGAAGCAGTTGAAAGAGAAGGGTCGAGATATGTGCACAAAGCTTTCCTCGAAAGATATTGAGAAGCTCGCAAGATTATAAATAAAACTAAAAGTACAATGAGCTCAAAATAATGCTGAGGTGACTGAGGCACCCCGCACGCCTACTGCCGGGTTAAGAAACCAAGACCTGCGTTTCAGATGCCTGAAAATTACAACAACACCAACAACAAAAATATTTGGAAAAAGACGGCAAAAATACAAAATTGGAAGGGAAAGGTACTAATATATTTCATAGCACTTGCATCTAAATTTAGCAGAGCATTTGTATTTGCTCCATATTGCACCATATAAAATGAAGGAAAATTAATAATTTTATGTTCATTAGAATAAAATAGGCAATTTCCGAAGCATCCGATACCTAGTCATTACAAAGAACGGAATTTATCTCTAAAACTGTTGAGTGCCTTTTCTTTGAAGTCACAGGCAGAACTGCAATAGATCCACTTGAGGTTCTCCCGTGCGTCCGAGGAGTCGATTTTTAAAGCTTTTTATTCTTTTTTTATACAATTTATTAAAATTATTTATTACAATTAAAATTAAAATTATTTATTAAAATTATTTATTACAATTTATTAAAATTATTTTATTAAAATTTATTATTTGAAAATTAATATTAAAATTCCTCTATATTTTAAATTTTTGAAAAAACAAAATTATTGGTCATTTATTTAAAAAAACCATTCAATACTCCTTCCTTTTCCTGAAACGTGCCATTAGATATTTACTCCGACGTGTCGGCCGATTGTTACGTGGCGCAGTTCGCCTGAACGGGGTCCGCCGGTTGTCGAGTCTCGTCGGTTGGAGGCCGAGTCTCGGTCGGGCGCCGGCTCCCGGGAGTCCGCAACCGGCTGCGAAGGACAGTCAAGCGCGTGGTCTCGAGAGAAGAGAGGCGAGCGAGCGCTGGTCGGTAAAAATCGCGGAGAATGCCTACTAGGCAGTTCCCGGAGGTCAGCGTTTCGACCCACAGACGTCTACGTTTCGGTCGAATCCTCAGGGTATCAATTTCTTTTCGCAGAGTGAAGGACTGAAATGTATGCGACGGATGTTCGACCGTTGGCCCCAGCAAACTTGCTGCCGAGTGTGTGTGTGTGTGTGTGTGTGTGTGTGTGTGTGTGTGTCTGTGTGTGTGTGTGTGTGCGCGCGCGCGCGCGCATGTTTGAGAGGGAGGGAGAAACCGAGATGGAGAGAGAGAGGAGAGGGAAAGAGAGGGAGAGAGAGGGAGAGTGTGGGAGAGGGGGAAAGAGGGAGAAAAAGAGAGGGAGAGTGGGGAGAGAGGGAGAGAGAGATGGAGAAAAAGAAAAGAGATGAAGAGAGGGAGGGAGAGGGATACAGAGAGGGAGAGAGATAAAGAGTGAGGTGGCGCGTGGTGGGCGCGATTATCTTTTATTTAAGCATTTCGCAAAATGATTATTTTAGGAAAGTTTGTTATTTCCTCTGTGGGGATGGTGTGAGACACATCATTTTCCATCTAAAATGCCGGTGAAATACCGGTATAACCTTAATGAACGTCCGTACCGGTATAGATGTCCTATAAAGATGTATTTGACCGGTATAAAAGAATAAAGGTATTTGAGAGAGGTAGAAAAAAATGTCGGTATTTTACTGGTGTTTAATGCCTTTTCGGTCCATGGTATCTATTTGAGAAAAACACACTTCACAAATTCAGAATCTTTCATCCAAGTTCTTTATTTTTCAAGCAAATGGTTGAAATGTCAACAACAATATTTACGCGTATTATTTGTTTCAAGAACATTACTATGCATACAAGAGAAGTGAAGGCCTATGCGTAAACATACTAATGAATTACTGGAAAAGAACGGTGTGTCTTTTAATTAAATTACTTTGGAGAAAAATGTATCCTTTTTGTGGAAATTATATTGTCTACTACTTATACGTATTTGCTGACAGAAATAACGATTGATTTCATTCGATTTCTGTATTCATTTGGTGAAAATAAGCGAAATGCCATTAAGATTACATTCCCGGAGGTCGAACGTAATGTCCGCGAAGGGGAATACGCCTTACTTCAGATGCGGTCATTGCCAGTGCGGGCAGTTGCCAACTGGCAGCGTTTGGCAGCGTCTGCATTTGCACTTTGCCACGATTGCCAGCATTCCGCTCGCGATCCAGTTGGCTCACCATTGCGAAAATAAATAATAATATTATCGTCAATGAAAATAGTTCTGGACAAAAAAAAAAAAAAAAATGAAAACAGCGGGGTAAATGGAAATTAAACGGTGTTCAAGAAAAGCGTTCTTGGAAGACAGATTACCCGACATTCTGGAAGGAAATTGTTATTTTTAAATGTTATTTTCACTTCGATTTCGTCGCATCCCAATACAGCATTGTCATGTTTGCCATCAAAACGTATGAAAATGAACAAGTATTGAAATAAGATACTTGTTAAACACAGATTTAAATCAACAATATAGGGTGAGCGGTTTAATGAAATAATAATATTATTATTATTAATAATAATAATAATAAAATAATAATAGTGCTACATATTGTAGCCTACAAAATGGCATATGAGCTAGGTGTTCGCTTTTGCCCTACCCTCTTTCTAGCTGCCATTTTCAACTTCATATAAAACGTTTGATTCTTCGAGAAACTCCATTGGAAATAATTTGAAGCACTTCTACTCACAAATACTATTCACACTATAATAAGGTATAACGTCCCTATAATAAGTGTTAACGACGTGAGAGATACTTCAAAAAAATTACATTAGTGTAATTTTGAATAAACAAAAATAATCTAAGGTAAGTGGCATTTATATTGTGTTATTCAGTGCATTTAGCACAAGCCCCACAAAAAGTTTAAAGAACAATTTGCAACCGTTTTTGGGGTTCTGAAAATGCGAAATTGTATTTGTGCGTTTCTGAAAATGCGGAATTTTGAGTTCATTTTCACAGAAAAGTTTTGATTTTTCGAGAATCTTTATAAGACATCATTTGAAGCCCACATATTCACAAATGTCAAAATGTATACAGATTGTCGGTAATGTAAATATTAACGGCGTGAGAGACATTACTTTTTTTTTGTAGTTTTTGACAAATCAAAACATTACGTCAAAATGGCGTTGATATCAACTTTTATAGTGAGTTTGGCATTAATCCTCCAAAAAGTTTGAAGAAAATAATTAGAGCCCTTTGAATGGAAACCTTGTTTTTAATACTTTTTTAATATTGTCTGAACGTGTTCATGATACGCGATGTTGGTGCGTGTTGTACATGGTCCACACGTCAAGCCAAGGCGGAAAGTGATCCCATTGTGCCATATTGCTGCCGTAGCGTCTCCGGCGGACAACTCGAACGTTTTATTTCTTCATGGGGTACTTCTTTTTCAAGCGACTGAAATATACATTATACATGGTTGCTTTATTAACAAAATGCAAGGATAATATAATACTGTACAATATGATTTAGCCGCTTAACAAAAGATCCTTTCAGCTCAGCATAGCAATGATTTTTGAATTTGGTATATCACGTTACTTTCCTCAGTGACGTATCTTGACTCTAATAACGCACATTTTTTGCAATTGCAAACCGTCGTTATAAATTGTTATAGAATTCAGATAAATGAATGGCAGGACAACATATAATATCAACTCCTCTGCTGTGCATGTTCCAGACATAGCCTACTGTATTCTACTGACATAAGTTTTATAATTGTCACCAGATTGATAAACGCGCAGGATCTTGTCTCGAAAGTAAATAGTGGCTCATTTCTTCTCTGGTGTACCTTCACACGAATATTTCACGTGATGTTTCCTCATACCTTCCTTATCTAACTATTAATCTTTTTTGATTCTGAAACTTCAGAGACGCTGATGTGATATGTTATCTACAATTAAATAACAAAATTTAATATTTCTCTAAAGATACAATCATCTTGACTTACGATGTCTTAGATTAGTAAGCAATGCCCTATGGTTTGTATCAAACGCCACTATACATAAAGATCTACATATTACCACTGTTAAAGAGGAAATAACGTCTAAATCTCTCAAATACCAACATAGACTCGATAACCATGTTAACTATCTGGCCGTAAATATCTTAGATAACAGCACAATGACAAGAAGACTAAAAAGAGTACATCCTCTCGATCCGGACCACAGATATAAATAATAAATTTTGTAATAAGTGTTACTGTAGAATAGACCATTTTCATGTTTCATTTTGCAATTATTTGTAATATTGTTTGTATCTTTGTTTTGTATTATTGTGATTTTTATGTGATGTATTTTTTTCTATTTTTTTCTCTAATATGTTTAAAAAATATTTAGAAAGAACCAGAATTGGCTGGTTTCTTTGCAGGACAGTTTCTTTGTACAATTGCCGAATGATCTAGTAGATCAAATTGCAAATAAAGCAGATGTAAAAAAAAATCTTGACTTACGAGGCTAACTATTTCATTGACTTCGAACTTATTGCATATCTTCACCGCTATTTTCACTTCACATACTGATATCAATTTAGCCTACGATTACATACAATCCGACCTTTACAGCTATACGAATTGGACCAAAAAATGGAGAATTAAAATTAACCCCTTAAAATCACAATCTAAAATATTCACACTCAGACGTTCTCCCTTCCCTGCACCCTTACGAATAAATAACACCGATATTCTCTGGCTTTCTCATTCTTCGCCAGTCAAATACTTAGGTGTCTTACTAGACAAACGGTTAACATGGAAACCGCATATTATTTCAACCGCCCACAAAACACGTGCAAAAAGTTTTAAATTATACCCTTTTATCAACAGAAATTCCACCCTTAGCATAGAATCTGGGCTGCTCATCTACAAAACGATCATAAGATCCACAATGACATATGCTTGTCCAATATGGCGCAACATAGCACCTACCAACCTATCCATTTTACAGACAATCCAGAATAAATATTAAAGACAAACCTTGAAAGCACCATGGTTCATTTCTAATTCACAAATCCATCGGGAGCTTCAAGTACCTCTCCTATCAGAATTCATCTCGCAAACCTCTCAGAAATATTATTCTCTTCTCCACGCATGTCCTAACACTCCAATATTCAATCTCGGTCAAAACGCACATTATCCTTCACGCATTAGATCCAGATTCCCCAAAGATCTCTTTCGCCCACCCTGAATCATAAAATCATTTGCCCCCTTTCCCATAAACACCCTCCCTCCACTTCCAGACAATAAATGCAAATCTTAGGTTAGTCAAGTATTTCAAATGTGAAATTTTAAAAATAGTGAAGGGTTGCACCGATACCCGCATTTGCCTTAGGATGCATTTGCCGCATCTGCCTTAAATTCATTGCATGTAACATTGTACCCGTTAAAATCCCCGAAAGACGAAAGTCGAACGGGAACAAAATTTTTAAAAATGCATATCTTCCAGAGATGGTTTCAGACCGATCTAGGTTTCGAAGAATCCATAGTAATTAGGATTGATTGATTGTTCGTGATTCCGGGAGCGTCAACTGAGGTATTTAGTCATTTAGTGTTTTTTCTTCGGAGGTGGCGGTGATCTTTTCCCGGTGGATGGAGAGATCCGGCGCCGGCCTACAGTCGACTAGCGGGGTATTCCCCTCAACCAGGTATCTCCCACCAGCGGGGCACCGCCCAGCCGGGACAAGATCTAAGCTCCCGACTGATCTCCCGGCATATGTGGTAGTGTAGTGTATGTTAGTGTAAGTGTGTGGGTTCGGGGTTAGGATAGGACAAGGAAGAGGAAGGAAAGATCGCGCGCTCCCCGTGGCCCGTTTAATGATCATATAATCTACTGCTCCGGCATTCGCCTGCTGTTCATCGGAGAAACCACGGAAAACTATCGATCAGAGCAGCCGGTCGCTAGAATTCTCCTCCAGACAGGGACTGAATTCGACCTAGCTGACAAGCTAGTGTCGAAAAATCCTGCCGCCGTCGGGACTCGAACCTAGGACGTCCCGGTCAGAGGCATCAGGTTGATACACTGAGCCATCTCTCCCAGTGGCAGACGTTGGTGTTTTAGTTCCAGTAAGAAGGTGCTGCAGGAGAGCGCGCCACTGTAATGGTTTTCCACCATGGTATATGGGAGTTAAAAGGCGCTGGCCTCCGTTCAGTGCCGCTTGTGCACCCCTGGAGTATCGCGGCGTGGCGCAACGCGAAAGGACGTGCGCGTGCCCCTCTGCGCCGCCGCGCGCGGACGTGACGGACGGGAAGTGAGCGGCGCGCGCCGCCGCCGCCGCCGCCTCCGCCGCTGCTCTCTCACTGCTTCCATTGCACACACGCCCACCTCACCATCGCCATGTCGCCATCGCCGCCGTCATCTACTTCCTTTCTTCCCCTGTTCTGCTCTCGCCTCCGCGCTCACTATCCTCTCCTGTCCAGAGTTGCCAACCGTCTCGATATTTTTGGATTTGTCGCGCGTCCTGGCAGTAACCTAGTCAGGACGGCCATTTTCCCTATATTTCAGAATTTTCATTTGAAAAGTAAATTTTTGTTTATAAAATTGATTTTTATAATAATACTAAGTTTTTTGTATTCGAAGCTTAAGGCAAAGAAAATGCCTAAAATTGCATGATTTTGCCCTTATATTTACATTCACGACACTTCACGACCTGATGCATTTGAAGACCAGTCATGATCTCGGTGAAACGGTTCCTCGCTGGGGAAAATCCAGGTTCGATCTAGAGTGGAATATATAGACAAACCTACGAGTAGGTAATCCTGGATTTCACGTTGCAGCAGAGGAGGAACACTGCCACATTCCGGGATACACATTTACAGGACGTGTGATCTAAGTACTTCACGCTTCTGGAAACAAGCAATTTTTCTTCCAACGTAGTAACTGAATACAAATATTGAAAACAAGAGCCACATATTGATCGCGTTATAGAATATTCCCATTGAGCTTGGGCAGACCTTATTCTTAAATAGGTTCCGAATTTTGCGTCACTAACACAGGAATGTATATTTCTCGGCGGGGTGCAGGAAGCATGTCCTGGTCTGTAAGAAATGTTTATCAGGCTTCGATCGAGTTACGCATGGACCTTACGAAACATGAGGTTGCGATAACTTCTGCTTCGCACACATCCGTTCACGCGTTGAGTGCGCAATTTCCAAGAAGGGGTTAGGTTTGACAATTCACGGCGAAGGTGTGGAAATCATAGAATCACAGTTTGACTTTGCTTTGTTTCATAGAAAGAGACATTTATTTGCACACACGTATCTGAAATATTCCATTTATACAAGTAAATATAGCAAATGGTAACAAAATATCTAGGTAAACGTGTAATTAGACCAAAATATTTAAAAATATGTAAAATAAAAATGTTTTTAGTGCATTCAGAATGTGATGCAAACCCTAAAAAATTAACACAGGTAACTTCTACCTGTAAAAATAATAAATATTTTCATGAAAATCCGTTTCTTATACTTTGATTTGAATACTTCTTATGATTTGCCATCTTGTTATTTACAACCATCCTGTCACCCCACCATATATTTCTGTCTTCCTAACCTTGCCGCTCTGCCTCCCTGCAGCTCTACCGCCCAGCAGCTTTACTGCTTTGCCGCCCTCCCGTCCTGTCATCTCACCACTCTGTCTTCCTGCCGCCCATCAGTGCATTCTGCTTGACAATCTGCAACTTTGCTACCTGACATCCTCATATCCCGAATTCCAGCACCCCCTCCTCTTGTTGCTCTCCCTTGCAACGTTTCACAGGACAAACCTTGGTATTCGAACTACGTTTTCCCTTTACAGTAATTTCGGACCATAATCTCGTCAAATACATTAAAGAGAAAACTAAAGCAAATTGTAAAATATTAACTTCATACTGCAATTCTATAATTTTTTGAAGAAATGGTAAGGCATATCGAAATGTTGATTGCCTAAACAGAGGATTAGCAAGTACGTTCCTTGATTAATGGAGTTGTAAGAAATTAAAAGAATGTATTTTATACGGATTTTCAAATAGTTAAAACTGTCTCATTTATAGGATTATTTTGGCATCAAAGTGACCAAAATTCTTGAATGAGGGGACATGTTCGTTTGAAAAGTTTCAGATACAATTAACCAATATTGTTGGTCGTATGATTATTACAATATCAACGTTGTTGATATAATGACTTAAGATGTAGAATTCGGTGTGAGTCGATGAGTTATAAAAAATTGTGATACTAAAAAAGCAGTAATAGTGAAACAAGATTTTAAATGTCATGGTAAATGTATGAAGTGCGTAGACTCATAACAAACATTTTGAAAGAATCTTCCTGATGCTGTATTGAACGTAATTCTAGTGTTGACCTGTGAAACGTTACACCATTCCCTTCCCTGCCGATTACACCTATTCTCAACCCCGCCTCGCTTTGACGACGCCCAGAAGCCCCGGCTTTGTCAACTTGCCAATTTGTGTGCCTAGTCTCCTCCAGACTTTTACTCCTCTGACACCCTCGTCGCTGGAATATCGTCGCTCTCCCATCGCTGCCACCTCCAAACCGTCCAAGGAGACCTCGGTTTCGGTTGTCTCCACCATTTCTTCGCAGATCTACTCAGAACTTTATTCGCTCTTTGCAAACACTTATACCGCTTCTACTGCTCCTGCTAATCATCACACCACCTCGCGTTCTCTTAATGAGACTATTTCCATCTTCTCTAGCAATCAATGTTCGTGCTCGCTTTCCCAAAAACCCATTTTTGCAATTTCCTCTCGCATCTATTCCTCACAAAAGCTTTATTGCAGCAATGGGCACACTACCACACTCCATCCACCATTAATTATGTGAGCATTCAGGCTGCTAGCTGTTTAAGAATCCTTGATTAAATTTTCCTAATAAAATACTAATTTATATTTCTATTGCATTACTAATTATAAAAGTATACTTGTAAATTTTAGGCAACTGTTGAAAAGTAATGAGCGTTTTCTGCAACTTTTATTATTGAAATTATAACTTCGAAAATAAGTGTTAAAAATCCTTGGGTTTTTCAGTTCAGAACGTTTTACACGAGAATAAAATTCGAAGTCATGTTTACATCCGTGTTTAAAAAACGATATAGCTTAAAAGATGCATTATTTAATTTTGCGCAACAAATCTGTTTGCAATTAGGATGGTTTGGTCACATAAATAGTATGGAAGTGAATCGTTCACCCAAACAAATCTATACTGGACTTCACCAGGAAGAAGGAAAAAAGGAAGACCAAAAACTACTTGGAATCAAGAAATTTACTAATTGTTGGAAACAAACTTATTAAATTCAGTGTAATGTTGTAACAGAAAAGTGATTTAGTTCATTGTATAACTGTTAAATAAATAAATCTGCTTGCAGGGCCCTCTGATAAGTGTGCTCTGGGCTGAGGCCTGTGGAATCTGTGGGGAGACTTGGCGCCGGCCGTCCCTCCCTGTACGCGTCCCCTCCCACTCCGTCACCGCCTCCGCCGCCGCCTCCTCCGTCTCCGCCGCCGCCTCCGCGGCCGCCAGCCCCGGCGCAGATCGCGGCCGCGCCGCGAGAACCGCAAATGAGCGGCGAACCGTAGCCGAAGCCAAATGGATTGGCCGGAATTGACTCCAGAAGCGATGGCGGAGCGTGAAGTTTATCTACGGATCTCGCAGAGTGCACCTGTTTCATAAGAAATGGAATTGGTGATTCAGCGCCTCTCGTGCGCTCGTTTTCTCTCTTCCTTGTTGAAAAGATTGAATGGATGGAGAGATTGGAAAGGAATGTTCTGACTGCTGAGATAATTCTGTGGATTGTATCACACGTAGATCTGATTAACGTGTTGATATGTTGCTCTGTAGTGAAGGGCATGTCTCAGTTCGTATTCGAATTCGAAAATCATTCGCTTAATGAATACTTTGCTGAATACATATATACTGATTTGAATTCACGATATTGAATTATCTACTGTATGACAGTAATAGTAAAAATATTTTACGCAACACTAGCGTTCCAACAGCATTGAAGTAAGGAAGGCATTACGATTAATTAAAAGATTACATTACGAAGAATGTGGAGGGATAATATTTCCAAGTTGTTTCTTCTTTCTATGAAGTGTAAACATGCAAATTTATTCTTGAACTGAAGACAATAAAATGAAGTTCTTGTGGTGTATGTTGACGTTACGATTAAAGATAAAACATGGTGTATCGACCGAGAAGGAAAGCACACCGTGTGTGTTCTTCCTTATTGCCGAGTATGCCCCACAGCGCCCAGCCATTTCTTGGCGGATGACGATGGGGTGCCTCACAAATTACAAGTGTGTCGGCGCTGCGCGGCCATTAACGGGCACGAGCTCCGATTCCGACACTCGCGTCGGACGTCGAAGGCCAATAAGAAGCCCGCGACGCGCACGTTGGACGCGCTTGGGGCGTCCGTCGCCGGTGGAGCCAGCGACGCGGCGCGCAAGCTCAGGAAGCGCGTGCTCAGGAATTCGGAAATTGAGGGGGGTGTAGAGCAGTGGTTTCCAATCGGTGGGACTTGTACCCCTTGCGGTACGCGCGCATCCTCTGAAGGGATAGCGAACACATGTCAAGACAAGTTTGGTTGTACGAATGATCTTGGCTGTCCGGGTGACGCTACGTCGAAGGCCCAGCCATGAAGAAGGCCATGACAAGATGGTCGAAACGTTGGTAACACAGCCTTGGACCCCGACAGCCAAGATCATTCACATGACTCCGGCCGAGGAAGCTTACGACTTCAACTTTTGTTGTATTTTTCCTTTTCGTTTTCAACGGAACATTCCACATGAATATCCCAACAGAATACGCTTTATATTGCGAATTCATCTCATTATCCTTCTTCTGTACTCAACAATCCTTCCGAATTCTACCAAAAATCCTTTTAATCTTCTCTCTTCACTCGCCTATACGATTCTCTGTTCCTTCCATTCATCTCTTCAACACGTGTACCCAAATTTTGCTTCCACCCCACAATCTTCTTTCAATCATTATTTATTACTTTCTTGTATACATACGTATATACCGAGTAATATACGTAATATAGGGAAAGTTATGTAATGCTGCGCAAAAAAACGGCGGATTTCCGACAGAAAAATATTAATTGCCGGGCCCTGATAAGTAAAAAATAGACAAATCTAGTTGTTAAATGAAGAAAATAATCCCGTAACACGTGGTGTAGCCAGAATCCCTGTTTTGTGATACCGAAAAACCAATTGACAGAAAAAACGTCCGTCTGTCCGTCAGCCTCTCCGTCCGTCTGTAAACAGCATTAGCGCCAAAACCATGCGTAAGATTTTTTCCAAGTGGAAGAAACCCCTATCCATCTGACTCCTGTCGAAGCTTTTAGATTCTTAAAAACATTCTTTATAATTTGGGGTATTTTACGTGAAATCCCCCGAACATTTTTAAAATTTTGAAATAAAAGGGATCCATTTTTTTTCTTTAAATTTCCTGTAAGAATAGAGTAAAATTAGTTTCCTGTATTCTATTGTCTTTTTCAAAAATTACATAAATTTAATTTTTTATTTGTCTCTCACGTAGTTAATATTTATACTAGCGGCAATTTGTTCATATTATTATACTTATATGTTTTAAATAATGTCAGAAAAAGTTTCTGAAAAACTCAACCGTTTCCTGTGAAAACTATCTTAAAATTCCTCATTTTCAAAAACACTCAAACGTCATTTTCTCATAAATGGCTCCAATTTTTTTCTTCAAACTATTCGAATGGATAGTGCAATTTTTATATGATGGAAATTTAATTTTCGGGTATATTTTTGTTTTCCCAAAAAATTACCCAAAAGTATTGTTTTGAAAGATCTCTCAGAGGGTTAATATGCACATTCCCAGCTATTTATTAAATACCATTGTATTCGTGAATTAAAGTGCTTCAAATGACTTCTAATGAAGTTTTTTGAAAGTTTCGAAAACTCAAAACTTTTTTGTGAAAAAGAGCTTCAAATTTCCCTCTTGCATAGCACTTCAACGCCAGTTTCTTAAAAACGACTCCAAATTTTTGAAAGAAAAATTGCCTTTGAAAACGAGGTTTTACTGTTCTTTAGTATTCTTAAAATAACATTTCCGTTCTACTATTAGAGAATCGAAAAATTAAGAAAATGTAAAAACATGTATTTTGGGCGGAAATAGATGGCAGCTGGCAAGAATATGTGACAAGTCCGAATAACTAGCTGAGACCGACCTGAAGAAGAAACTAACACGGGAAAGTCTGTGTCATTCTACGATTGCACCACTAGTTGGATTTTACACTCATTCCCTAGCCCACATCAAGAATGAAGTTTCTCGCCAGCATCACCTTTCTTTCTATCATACTCGGGGTCCCCATAATAATATTATATTGAACGTCATTTTATCGAAGTCCCTCCCCATATCTTCCTGCTCCTGTGTATCCCTACCCATATCACCAACCAACCTACTAATTTTAGCACCCTTCTCGTTTAACCTCCTCGCCTCTTCCTCAGAAGCCCCCTCGCTTTAAAACTTTTCTCTCTCCTACCCAAACTGATGCCAAGAAACGAACAAAATGACAAGGAAAAACGGAGTGAATGTTTGCGAGGGGAAGCAATTCTCTTCCAAATACTCAATTTAATTAGTGCACACACGTTACCGCCCAGCCCATCGTTTTCGTCCCGCAAGCTGTAAAAGGCCTTAATAAGGAGGATTTTTTCTAATGGGAATAAAACGGCGATGCAGTTACACTCCCTGTCACTGGAGAAAGAAAAGATAAAAACCAAGTTGCAAAAAACAGTCTGTGGAGCCATTCTTTAATTATTTACAATTTAAAAAATTGTTTATCAACTTTAATTTCGAGCAGTCATGTGATGGCCACAATTCATTTGATTAAGCGAAGACGCAGTTAGACCTGTGACAAATTAAAAATGTTTAAAAGTGATATCCGATGGTAATGTGAATAAAGAAAAGGAATTTTATACGGTAATCAAAGTCATAATATCATCAATCATAATCACGTCATCAACCATAAAATAATGACGAAAATGCTATGAAATATTACGAGAACGTGTCCGAACTAGTGAGAGCTGTTCGAAATCATGACATTACCAAGCGGGAAAAAAATTAGGGGAAGTGGCTAGGCAAAAGAATTTCTCCAGAAGGAGTTTTGACAGAAATAGTACGGTTGAAAGCATTGAAACTACACCACGCCAGCGCCCTCAATGGAACATTATCTATTGTAGTAAATTGATATACGAGCCGTTTGGTGAGGCGTAGGAATGTGCGGATTAGAAACCTCAAACGTGTTTATTATATCTTAAGACCAAAATATGCCTAATTGGTGAATTGGCCGGTAAATTCTTACATCAGTCGAAACGATTTAGATGAAGTTGTATTACAATGAACGGATAATCTCAGACTTCACCCGTCTCACATTGGTTTTAGGCACAGAGCGCTGGCTAGAGTAACGTGGTTTGTTCGAGTGTGCGGCTTCTTATGTGTTCACAAAAAGTATTTTGGTATAACAAATAAGTTAGACCAAGAGCCAAAATCTGGCCATCTACTCGGAAATTTAGGTGGACTCGTCGTGAAAATTACGTGGAAATAGAATTTAACGACTGACCCAGTGAACTCGAAACTACAATATATCCTCAAGAATGAGGGGGGCGCGTAATTTATACGTATGTTAAATGAGTAGTTTCATTACTGGTCTTATGTTCATTGTTAATGCCAATCTTCTGTGTATTACATTTTTATTTCTACTGGTGTTCATACTATTTCTAGTAAAATGTGGCAAAAACCTTCGGATATTCTTACCGCTCAGGTCAAGGTTTACCCAGCACTGAAAAAAATATTTACTGTTGATCAGTAGAAGATTGACCGAACATATAGGTCTATGTTCCATTACATTTTTTTCAAGGTCGCATTAACTACTAGGTCATTAGCGACCACTATTGGATTTAACGTTATGGCATGAGGATGAAGCGATATGGTGATAATAGGGGGAGAAAGGACGAACACATACAAGCATGCTCGAGACGGGACTCAAGCCCGTGACTCCTCGGTCCGAGATCACTACGGCACTATTTCCTTTGCAATCACGGCCACGTGGCCGACGCATTAGATTTTGAAGTCTGGAGGGAGACTTGTTAACATTAATTTGTTGATCGTAATTTATTGCCATCCACTCACTAGATCGATATTCATAATCTATTAAAGTTATAAAACGTAATCAAAGTCGTAGTGAAACTTATGAAATATTTTTTATTAGAGATGCTCTCTCTATCCAGAAAAAATACCCAATTTTATCAGGATTTGTTTTAAATATAGAAGGGCTGAAATATTTAGAAAATGCTACAAGATGTTAAACTCGGTGCAAATTAAAGTGTAAATTATTGAAAGTTGACTGACGGAGTACTGACAAAGAATATTAGTGTAAGGTGAGAAATGGAAACGAACAAATGAATAAAAAATCTTGGAAAGGAAACTTTGTCAATTGGGAAAAGAAGCAATGAAAAATTAAAGAACAAAGAAAAGCCACAGAAAGCCGATTAATATTCAGGAAGAACTAAAATACTGCTAGTGTTACGAGAGAGAGGAAAACCTTGAACAATAATGATGCAAAGAGCACATTGATGGACAAATATTTGTAAGTGGAAGAAGTCTCAGGTAATAAAAATTGGGTTGAGATTGGAAAGAAAATTAAAATGGTTAGAGAGAACTACAACAAATAAAACAAATATAGTACGTGTCAGGAAATGTGATATAAAGTATTGAGAGATCATTGAGAGGGTGGTAAATATAATAAGACGAAGAAGGAGCGGGAAAGATAATGAAATAATAGTTGTTAACTATAGGTATCTATAAAAACGCTTGGCAAGGGAAAGAAGAATCTGCTGCATCCTGCCTAATGGTAGCTTAAACGCAAGAAAAGTTCCTTCAAGTTCATAGGCATGAAAAGCCTGAAACAGAGTCCGACAAAAAGTACATTCCTGGACTCCCTTTTCAATTAAGGTTTTTTCTTTAAAACATATTTTAGTAGATCATGAATAAAAACACACAAGGAGAATAAAAGTATAACTTTAATTATGCGATTAATAAATACGAATGGTTTTACGTTGAACCATGTACAGAGTTGCCAGATGGCTTGGGAAGCCTCTACCTCAAATGCCACATAACAATTCCCAAAATGTCAGGTAGAAAACGTAGAAAATCAGAAAATGAACGTATTTAGGGAAATAAAATATTTTATTACATCAGGCTATGGAGCTCGTTTCTAAAGTTCCAGGCTAGCTTCTAAAGTTCCATGGTTTTACGTTGAACCATGTACTGAGTTGCAAGATGGCTTGGAAAGCCTCTACCTCAAATGCCACATAACAATTCCCCAAAATGTCAGGAAGAAAGCGTGGGCAATCAGAAAATGAAAGTATTTAGGGAAATAAAATATTTTATTACATAAGGTTATGGAGCTCGTTTCGAAAGTTCCAGGCTAGCTTCTAAAGTTCCATGGTTTTACGTTGAACCATGTACAGAGTTGCCAGATGGCTTGGAAAGTCTCTACCTCAAATGCCACATAACAATTCCCGTGGGAAATCAGAAAATGAAAGTATTTAGGGAAATAAAATATTTTATTACATAAGGTTATGGAGCTCGTTTCGAAAGTTCCAGGCTAGCTTCTAAAGTTCCATTATTTTACGTTGAACCATGTACAGAGTTGCCAGATGGCTTGGAAAGCCTCTACCTCAAATGCCACATAACAATTCCCCAAACTGTCAGGTAGAAAGCGTGGGAAATCAGAAAATGAACGTATTTAGGGAAATAAAATATTTTATTACATAAGGCTATGAAGCGCGTTTCTAAAGATCCAGGCTAGCTTCTAAAGTTCCAAGGTTTCACGTTGAACCATGTACAGAGTTGCAAGATGGCTTGTAAAGCCTCTACCCTCAAATGCCACATAACAATTCCCCCAACTGTCAGGTAGAAAGCGTGGGAAATCATAAAATGAACGTATTTAGGGAAATAAATATTTTATTACATAAGGCTATGGAGCTCGTTTCGAAAGTTCCAGGCTAGCTTCTAAAGTTCCATGGTTTTACGTTGAACCATGTACAGAGTTGCAAGATGGCTTGTAAAGCCTCTACCTCAAATGCCACATAACGATTCCCCAAACTGTCAGGTAGAAAGCGTGAGAAATCATAAAATGAACGTATTTAGGGAAATAAAATATTTTATTACATAAGGCTATGGAGCTCGTTTCGAAAGTTCCAGGCTAGCTTCTAAAGTTCCATGTTTTTACGTTGAATCATGTACAGAGTTGCAAGATGGCTTGGAAAGCCTCTACCTCAAATGCCACAAAACAATTCCCCAAACTGTCTGGTAGAAAGCGTGGGAAATTAGAAAATGAACGTATTTAGGGAAATAAAATATTTTATTACCTAAGGCTACGGAGCTCGTTTCGAAGGTTCCAGGCTAGCAACGCGGGGGCTTGCGTCCGAGATCCAAAGATGCGCGTCCGAAGGAAGAGTAGGAGCGGCGGGAGGCGCGCGCCCGCCGCGGGGCCCCTCGCGCGCCGCCCACTGCGGAGGCGGTAGTTGAGGCGGCGGCGGCGGCGGCGGCGGCCGGCAGCAGCTGCGACGCCGCCACGCCCACCCGCATCCATCAGCGGCAACGAGCGCCCGCGCCGCGCCTCGCGCCTGTCCGCCCGCGGGCGACGCGTCCTCGCGGCCGCCGCCGCCGACGTCCTCAACGCTCCGCGCCCGCGCGCCCACGCGGTGGCTCGCTTCCACTCCTCAGGCACAGAGAGCCCCTTCAATGCTCGATGGTTTGTTTCAAGTGAAACACTACACAATGACTTACTCATACCCACGATATACCAAGAAATTCAACCAAATTCAAGGTCAAAATAAACTTTTTTTTGGTGAAAATTACGAGGTGTGGTCGGAATCTCTTAAAAGTCGGTGGATGTAGGGATGTGCGGATTAGAATACTCAAACTTGTTTGTTACATCTTAAGTCCAGAATGTGCCTAGATGGTGAATTGGCCGGTTAATTCTTACATCAGTCCAAACGATTTGGATGAAGCTGTATTACTATGAACGGATAATCTCAGACTTCATCCGGCTCACATAGGCTTTAGACACAGAGTGCTGGCTAGAGTAACGTGGTTGTCCGTCTTCAAAGTCGATCGATTTTACCGGAACAGTGAACCACAGAACCACATAAGAAATGGTTAAATTTGCATAAAGATGGCATGCACGGTGGCCTAGCAGCTCCCTCCTTTGTGTGACAGGCCAGGTCAGCGTTACGCCACACTCAGTCGATGTAGAGTCGTCAAACAACGTGGAAACGTGCAAGCAAGGGCTGGTATGCCTCGGTGACGCCAAAGGTCACAATATCAGCATCTGAGTGAGTTCGCTCGGGAAAGATTGATCGGTCTCCGAGATCGAGTTTGTCATACCGTGAAACTGCGGCTCTGAACGAGGCGTGCTGCTACGACAGTAATGCGTGTGCGGAACCTGTGCATAGAGGCTGGGTCGTACACAGCGACGAGGGCGTACTGGATTACAGAATGTGACCAGAGTCTTGTGTGGACAAGATGGCTTACCACAAATATGATCATCTTGTCCACATGGCCAAAACCGACAAAACATGGGCAAAACCACCTCAGGGTTGGCTCGACTTTCGAGCATTGCAAAGGATGTGGTCATGTTCGCGTCAACGGTTCGATGCCATCTGCTGACGGCTGGACTGTTGGAATGTATACCACTGGTCAAATTCTACTGACCAGAAAACACCAACACCTCACACAGCAATGGGCACGTGAACGTGTCCACTTGTGTGCTGAGCGGCAAAATGTAGTGTTTTCGGGCAAGGTCCGCTTCAATTTGTGTTACAGCGATGACCTCGTACGTGTTGGACGCTACCGTGGTGATCGCAATCTGGCAGCTTGCATTGTTTCGCGCTGTAGTGGACAAACGCCGAGTGTGATATTTTGTGGCACCATTGGTTACAATGTGCGATCTTGCTTCGTAAGTACTGAGTGAAATCCGAACAGTAACCGCTATGCCAGGGAGGTTTTAGAGTCCGAGGTACTGCTCCTCCTGCAAGCAACTCCATTTGTTTTACTTCAGCAGAATGCTCGATTGCATGTGACGACAAATGTGCGTGCTTTCTGCAAAGAACGTCGGGTATCATTGCTTTTCTGGCAGTTTGTCTGACATATCGCCCATCGAACATGTCTAAGGTCCGTTCGCTCTAACTTTACTCAGCACGTAAACAAATGCACGTGGTCGCCACTTGTTCTCATTGGCTGACGGACACCACACTCCCCTTCAAGGCGTCGTGCGCTATAGGAGTTAGGTCCCTTTCAAAATTGATTTATTTCCTGACTCTCTACACAAACAGTCGAAATAATTTTCTCTTTTGCCTTGAAGTAAAATCAGATACCAAGCATGACCTTAACTGCCAACCTTCAGCTGTCAACGGACCTCTTTGAGATAACGTTCGATGGCCATGCCGTTGACGCCGTTCCTGCCAAATTTTAAAAGTTCCATTCTCGAATGAGAAAGTTCTAAAAGAATGCTGTATTTTTGTTTGGTTAGTGAAAGGTGTGGCCGCTCATTGCGTTGATTTTTGTTTCCACATTGAACACAATAAGTGAAGCAGTTCCCGGGATAATCCGCTTTGAAACATTCGCAAGGAAAATCCCTCAGAAGTGGCGAGAAGAAAGTGGTATTGATGTGTTTGAATAATTAGAGGCTAAAAATCCGTCAATGACTTTGTGGCAGGTGGAAGAAATGACTGCTGAATTGCAGGTGTCGGTATCAGAAGTGTTTGAAAACTGTGTAATGAATTAAGTCACAGGAAAGGTAACTTCTCCACGTAAGAAGAGATGAAGAGCAAAACAGGTGGAGGGCGAGTGCGATGAATTTGTTAATCTGCCATTCGTAATCATGTGCACATTTTTCATAGAAACAAATTTTCAACATAAAATAACATTCTTTATGTGGTTAATGAAGATTCAGGACTGCCAAATTTTAAAAGAACGTCACTGTATGTTCTATTGAAATTCATGCTTTGGGTGGGATTTCACTGCTACCTTCCAAGAACACACGTAAATGTAAGTGCTGTGATATTTAAGCAAATTATCTGCGTGTTTTGGCTGGTATTTTGGGCGTATTAAAGAATTACTAGTGAAAATAATATGCTGTGACAGTTCTGGCTGTGACACGTGCGGGCATTTGAGTGTGGTCGTTGCGCGACTGGCGACGCCAATCACGAACTACGGAGCGGAGGGATACTCTCAAAGTTTGTTTACATGCGGAGTGAAGTTACAGCGAACGGACCTTAGGATATGATCGGTCGGCAACTTGTTCGTCCTGATCCTCCTGCAGCCACTGTCGGTGCTTTGTGGTCACGCATAGAAACAGCGTGACAGTGTGTTCCCTAGCAGCATACTCAGGCTCTTTTTCAATCCACGCCACGACGTCTAGATGCTCGGTTGGCAGTGTGTGGCGACTTCACACCATAATAAATCCTCAGGCCGTATGCAGGTGCAGCTCTGTGACTCTTATTTTTGTCTGTGGAATAAATCTCATTGTAATAGGATGTTTCCTTGGTGTTGCCATTTTCACGAACACCGGAGTGTCATAAAGAAAATCCCTAGCCTAGAAAATCACTCAAACCACTATCACTAAATTTACTCCACAATAGGCATCATCAAAACATAGTAATGTATCAAACTATTTGAAAATAATATGAATATTTCTCAAATGTAATATGAATGTTCGGTTCTCAAGTAAATATCCAAAATTATTTCTCTCCTTTAAAAAAAAGTGCTATAATATCTCAAATTATAACAAACACATGTGATAAGTTAACATTAAATTAATATAATCTTATAACTTTAACTTATTATCATAATAAACGACGAGGGACACAGAGAGAGAGAGAGAGAGAGAGAGAGAGAGAGAGAGAGAGAGAGGAACAGAGGGAAAAAGAGAGGGAAAGAGAGTTGGTCAGAGGGACTGATAGAGAGAGAGGGACATATAGACACAGGGAGTGTGACGGCAAGAGATAAAGAAATATGTTACTGCAACAGTTCTTGCATTATGATCGGTCTTATACGAGTATTCTTTAACTTGCAAGGCTTCAGTTGTAATAATTGGTATAATTTGTGAAGTTTTGTAAAATGTAAACTCATTCAAGACGCGAGGAAGATATTTCAACTATTTCTTCTTCATTTTCACCCTTCTACCTAATTAGAAGAAATTGTGTCGAAATAAATGCGTAAATAATATGCAGGGTTGGGTATGCAACTTTATGATACTTTTTGAAACCGCGTTGAATTTATTCACACTTAAAAACTGTTTTCGCACTCTGACTAACATTACTTCTTAAATCCGGTGAGTTGCACCTCCCACAGGAATCGAAGCGAGGGCCTCATGGCTATCGCCAATACGCGATTTAAACGCATGGTAAGAAATACATTAAGAAAAGTTGTTAGAGATGAGGTGATGAAAGAGGCTGCTGGACTCATGTATTTGCTTAAAATGTTCGTCTTCAATATTACAATATTAAAAACATTATAATGCATAACGTGGCTAACCCGACGGCCTTTACGCGTTATAAAACCTATAGTCTAAAATTCCCTCCTATCCAGTTCTGGCAACAAACATGAAAAATTGCTTGAGGATCTGCAGAGAAAAATCTCATGGGGGAAAACCTCCCACCACGAGACGAATGCATTCTATATACTTAACAAACCAATGAAGCCAACCATTGCAAAATAAATCCATGCTCTTGAGAATGCTTTATGTAGAGCGCTGTTGGCGAAGGTTGTTCATGAGGAGGATGACTAGCGCAGTTTTTTAGGACTCTACCAGCATAGTCTCTTCCGAGTAAAAGATGCATACGCGCGTCCCACATCAAGCATCTCGTGATTCGGGGGTCTTCGGTTCAGTGACTAAGTGCGGTAGCATCTCAGTTCAGAAGTCAAGTACGAAAAATAATCATGTTTCAAGAATTCTACACAAAAAGAAATCTATTAAAAAAATATTCATTGAAACCGGAGATAAAGTGGAAGATAGACATGTTCATAAAAAATGTATGTCACTTGATCATCCTGCGTACGATGATGACATTGACTCTTCGAATAACAGGGTTAGTCATAAGAAAAGTTTGGAGATTTTCACTCTATTTCTGAGTGATTAAATAAACATTTGTTAACTGAAAAAAAAGTAAAATGTGAAATATATAAACACAAGGAGAGAAAAAATTCAATATCATCGTTGTAAAACACGCCGCCGTCATTAATTTTAATGCTCTGAATTTTTTTATTCTTCTTTTCAGTAATTAAGAAGTATTAGCAAGGTATTCAAGAGCAATATGGCTGACTTCTCAACAAGGCTGTATTATTACTTTCTGATTTTCTAGTAGATACTATTTATCAAGGGAATGGGTATCTTGATCAGATGTAAGATGCGACGTGAGGGTTAAAGGAGAAATTTCAATTACGCTTCTAATCCAGAAGTCAAAAGAGAATCTGAATAAGTGTTTCTTTTCAGATTAAATGTTTATGTTTTAAAACTTCCCATATCTTTTCCCGCCCATAAACTGCCTTAGCCCGAATTGAAGCTATCTGATTGTGAAGTGAGTCTAATTTACGATTTGAAGCGCTGCTACGGATCTCAAATGCATGCAGAGTTTTTCGTAGCATGTGCTTCTCTCTGCCCGGTTTTTTCACGAGCAAAATTTATCGCTATGACCTTCACGCTCGTATAATTCGTTCTATCTGTAGGTTAGGGTTTCTTTCATGGACTCTCAAAGTGATCATCACGCAGTACTTGAAAGCCATTTGCAACTCCAATAGTTTCCTCGGAACATTTTTCTTTCGAAACTGCCAGCTGTAATATAGTGTACTCGAAAGCAAGTTCGGGCACCCTCCACCTGCAAATGTATTTCTTTGTGCAAATTGTATGCTGACCATTCGCTAGTTATTTTTCACCAGCAATTGGTGGGGTGGTCTGATTTATTTGGCGAGAACATTCACCTCAGCGGGTCTTAACGTAGTATCTCTGATCGTAAAAGAAAGTTCCCGATAACTTCTTCGCACCTTTCATTAATTCCGATGTTGCGGAATTGTAAAAGGTTTTATCAAGGGAATCGCGATTCATGACTGCCCAATAAAGCATGGTGTTGAAATAACTTGTAGGAAACGTCTACATTTGAAAATCGTTTTGAAGCAGTGCTCTTCTACAATGAAGGCATACACTTACAATAAATGATATCTGATTAACTTTTTGAAGACATTGAAAATGCAGTTTCTATTTTTAAGAACAGCCACCATTAAACAAATAACAAGGCAATATCAGAGTAAATGTGTACGTAAATTTTCTTCGACAAAAATCATGATAACGGAGCCATAATTTCTCTGCGTGATAATGCTGAAGTAAGAAGTAATAGCTTATTTTTTTAAATTGTTTATGGTTGGAAATAGTAGTTTATATTGAAAACGTACTTGCAAAATTGATCTGGTTCTTATTTCAATTTATTCACGGAGAAACAGTGAAATTCACGGATACACTCAAAAGCGAAGAAAATGTTTAAAAAAGTAACAATGGGAATAAGAAAAATGTAAAATATAAACGTAAAAAAATAAGAATTAAAAATAGACCATACAGATAAAATGATGTGCGACTGATTCACACGCCAAACACGAAAGTAAAAACGAGAATATGCAGGGTTTTGTTATTGATGCTTTTCGACCAATCTACATTTTTATACTCTCATGTTTCAGATTTTTACATTCTCATCTTTATATAGACATAGAAAAAATAATTTGGTAACTCTACTTGCTATTTAAGGAACACTTATATCGTACAAAAACATTTTATTTCTATTTTGCAATGAAAACCATAGGGGAAACAAAGAGAAAATTAGGTGGGAGCCAAGTATCGCACAAATTCCCTCTCTCATAGATTTCAACTCTCATTCACATAAATCGGGCGAATTTAAAGCAACCGGGGCCTTTAACCCACTCGTGTTTACACATTATCGCGCGAAATATCACCCGGGCAGGAAGCCCACGCGCACGGCGACGCACAGTGGCCCCGACGCCTCAGCGCGCGCGAAGCAAACGGGACAATTATCCCTGGAGAGGTGGCGGTTGCCGGAGTTACGTCAGAGGTAGCGCGGAGTCATTTCTGACACCTTTAAACTATTTCTTTATAAAATTATATTTATCAAGAAATAAGTGCGAAATTAGTTATTTTAATAATAATCAATCATTTTTAAGGTTGTATAAACATAATGCACTATTATAAACAAACATGCAAGTGAGGAATTGAAACAAATTAAAGGGCAAAATTATCATTTATCTTTCATTTTATGTAGTTACTCCATTGACATTTTCCTCAATATTTCAACAACAAAGGTATCAGAAAGTTTCATTTTCTAACATGGTCTCACATAAGAACAAACAATTTCTTGAAAATGATTCAAAGCCAATCAATACAACTTAGAAAAAGTACGAAATATAAGGCATTTGTATTGGTTTCACAAATATTTATAGATAAATTATTACATATAAAATTTTGAAAATCTTTCAGACAAAAGCTAAAGAATGTGGTGAAAGGTATGTGAAATGTAAAGGTTCTGATTCGCAAAATTAGGCAACTGCAGCAAAACAAAGATACTCGGGGTCACAAAAGACCCCGCGCCATCTCTCCCGAGTTAAATAAAAATCAATGACATATACTACTACTTTGCCTCTCAAGGCGCGTCATCATGATGGAATATGTCACGTTATTTCTCGACGTTCAGAGTCGTGCCGCCAGATACCGCATGATCGCGACCGTATCAAGCAGTTCTTGCGATCATGCGCCTTTTAGCGACATGGCGGAGAAAGACGCGAAATAGCGTGTGATATTCCATTGTGGCCATAGGGACTTGAGGGGCAGAGTTAGAAAAATCGCACTATAACTCAATGTAAGCTTTCACGGCTGGATATACTATTAAAAATACATTCCGGGCTATTTGGGCACAGAATGTCCGCTCGACAACGGTTATACAGTCCGGAAGGTATTTCTACTTTTCCGTATACGTACCATATACGGAGTAATATGTGTGATATACGGAAAGTTACGCAATGCTGCGGAAAATCGATTACGAGATTTTAACGGAAATACACGTTTTGGGATCCCCTGATACCGAAAAAGTGTTGTTTTTTTCAGAACGTCCCTCCGTCCGTTTGTCTGTGCGTCCGTCGGTCTGTGAACAACACTAGCGCCTAATCCATTAGTACGATTTCTTCCTAAATGGATATTCCTCGGTCGATCTGGTTAATAAGGAAATAACTAATACGTAATAGAGTTGTGCATTGGCATCAGACAAGAAGTGATAATGATTTCATAGAAAGTAGGAACAATCATCGCACAAAACCTGCTTTGATATTGGTCTGATCGGAAGAAATGGTTATCCCGAGATTTGAAAAGTTCATTTTTTCTGTCGCTAGATTTAAGAAAAATATAAGTACATTCGTGACAAAATAGTAACACTTAATAAGATGCAGACGTAATTAGTATTATCTTCGTTATATAAGGTTATATATTGTGGTAAATTATTTGATTAAATTTTTGATTTTATAAATTAACAATTTTTTGATAAAGAAATAAATGAAATAAAATTGCTGACCTGGCTAGCCGAGATGGGTAATGTGTGATGGATTTGCGGGTTGCAATGTACAAGCGATAAATCTATGTAGCATCATTGATTCCTAAGGTTCGATTCCTGACTTTGAGTTCCGAAACAACTGTATATCTATGACGAATTCAATCGCTGTTTGGAGGAAAATTCTGTCGGCCGTCGGTTCTGACCGGTAGTTTTCTGTGGATTCCCCGATAAATGTCTCGTGTATGCCGGAGCATGACCCTAATAAGTGAACAACAGATAGCACGCGATCTTTCTTTCCCCATACTGGTCCGCTCATCTCCTCTTACATTGCCTTGACATTTGCATGTACTTCAGTTCCAACATGCCGGAAGCACAGTTTTTTTTCCGACTTGGCGGCGCATTGTTAGAGACCTAGAAAGCCACGCAAGACGACGCATAATTCCGCGCCAGATATCACATTCGTGTGGTAAGAACATTGCCATCTTCCGGGATTTATCTTCCACTGTACTGACGGGAATAATACTCAAAGTAGTTGATCCGTCAGGAAACACGAAGCATATACCTCACTCTCCATTCTGCGCTTTCTGCGCTATCGCGGAAGATGGCGAAGATCTTTTACAGCTGCATGGTGAGATCCGGCGCCGATCTACCCATCGGCTTGCGAAGTTTTTCCCCAAGCAGGTATCACCAACCAGCGGTGTACCGTCCCAACTGGAGCGACCTCTAAGCTTCCGGCAAGCCTCCCGGCACGTGTGGTAATGTAGTGCATGTAGTGTGTCTGGAAGTAAGAGGTGAAGAACAAAGATCGTGCGCGTCTATGGTTAGTTTGTTAGGGTACTGTTCAGGCATTCGCCCGGTGTTGATTGGTGAAACCACGGAAAACTACCGATCAGTATAACCACTTGCTAGAATTCTCCTCCAGACAGCGGCTGAATTCGACTTCGCTTTGCAACTAGTGCAAAGTCACCGTCGGGATTCGAAACTGAGGATCTCCTGCACAGAGGCATTGCAATAGCATCTATTGATACGATGAACCACCAAGGCCGGTATACATCTACGTTAACATTAATGTATTCATTTACGAATGGATCTGAAAACGTTTATACGAGATAACAGATAATTTACTCTGATATAAAATCGTTTCAGTTTTCAGAACTTATTTTTTCCTTGGTATACCAAATAGAGGCTTTTTTGTGCTGCTCGCAATACTCCCCATAGATGTGCCCTGTTCCCTGCTCGTAGCTGCATTCTGGCAAAAGATGCAATAGAATTAAACTAGACTCAATGAGAGCGCTGCTGTCATGGAATAATTTGAAGCTCGCCATTGTAGTGGAAACTTGCGTACCTCTGTAATGAAAACGTGCGACTACGGCAGGAGCAGGTCAGTTATTTTGAATAACGATACGTTCTCTTCGGTGAGTGTATTATTTACTTGTAAGAAAATATGTGACATAATATGGTTAAGAGTTTTTCGACATTCACTACAGTGCACGAACAAATTTATTGTTCCAAATTCAAATTCAGTGAACACGTGCGCACAGTTTGACTCTTCAGAACGAAATATTACGAGGGAATATGTGTTGTTCCTTAAGCAGTAATTAACTGTAGATACTGAAGATTTTCGTGTGAAAATGTGTATTGTGTATTGTTAAAGACAAATTGCAGCTTGCATAGAAAACCTGTATCTTAACATTATCCATATACAGCTAATGTTTTGGTTTTTCATTTTATATTATTATTTCAGATACACTCACCTAAAAGCAAAGATAATGATCAAAACAATAGCCATTGCAGAGTCCGATTTGAAACCCGCGCGCAAATATACAATAGCGTGCATGACCCCTTTCAATTTATCCGGTGTCCTGAACTGTCCGTTCACGTAATTGTAGTAATCCAGTCAAATGGTACTCAAAATGGCCCGATTCAGGAAAAAAAAATTCTCAACGGTTCTATCTGTTTCTGAGAGTGCTGATTTCGAATTTGATGTTTGCCACTTCAAAAAAGGTCGGCTTCACATAGAAAAGTGCAAAAAAACCCTAAAAATTTCGCCCTTTTTTAGTTTTTCGTTTATATCTACAAAACTATGCGTTCTATCGAAACAATTGTAATTTAAAAAAATTAAAGAAGATAAAATTTGCTACAAAATGCGTCTATAAACTTTAAATTTGTGAAAAACTGTTTATGCACTAGAGCGCGCTGAAAAATGCTTACATTTTGGGCCTCTGGCCAAAGCGGGAGAATCGCTTTTTCCAGCCATCCCACGTCGCGGCGAGGCTTTAGTTTCACTTGATCATGCTTGAAAAATGGTATTGTGAAGAAATGATTGGCATTGCTAAATGATTAACACTACGATATTCACGGAATCAATAGGGTCGTGTTTGTTCGCGCGGAGTATCTGTAAATCCAAGTCTCAAGTAACCAAAATAGGGGGATATAAGAAAATTATTACGACAGTACGTTCAGTACAATACAATATATTCATCAAAAATTTGTACCAACAATATGTTTTGTCAATATTTATATAGTCCAGTCATCCATTTGACCGTATTCTAGTGGCTCCTCGTTTCAGGCACACTGTGAGCCGCGCGGGCGAGGCGTGCAAGACGAGGCGAGGCGAGGCGTGGCGTGGCGGGGCGCGGGCGGTGTCTGCGCGGGCGGCGAGTGGGCCCGAGTGGCGAGCGGGCGAGGGGGCGAGCGCGGGCGTCCGGGCGAAAGCGGGGCCTCGGGCCGGGGCCTATCGGGCGACTGGAGGGTCACCGCTATTGCAACTCCGCCGATAAACGCCTCCGCGTCGTTACGCCCGGCGCCCGCCCGCCCCGCCCCGCCCCCTCCGCTCCCCGCGCCGCTCGCCTCCACGCCTCGCCGCCGCCGCCGCCGCCGGCGCGCACTTGTCGTGGGAAAGCCAAACACGCGCGCGCGCGCGACGCCGTCGCGCGGCTCGCCTCTTCGCTATCGAGGGGCCGCGCCGCGGGTTGTTGCCCGCCGCAGCCATCGCCATCGCCGCTTCCGCCAGCGCCGCAGTCGCTACGCAGTCACCCGCCGCTATCTCTGACTTTTACACTTCGAGGATTCCACAGTGACGGACGGACAGAAAAATTTGCCGTCATTCTTGTTTTCGGTATCAAGGAACCAGAAAACTTGGATGCTGGCTACACCCCTACTTCACCCCGAATTTTCTTCTCTAAAGTTAGCAACTGCGTTTATCCACTCTTTCGTAACCAGGGCCCTTTAATAAGAGCTTTTCTGCCGAAAATTCGCAGTTTTTTTTTACATAATTACATAAATTTCTCTCTACTGCCTAAGCGGTAGCACAGCATTACGTAAGTTTCTCTCTACTGCCTAAGCAGTAAGGAGAAAGTAAAAAGTGTCTCACTTCCATCAACGTTAGCAGAGTTGGAATTAACGTGCTTTCACTGACCATCAATTTTTACAGACAATTGAATAACACAGTGCACATGTCATTAGTTTTTATTATAAATAAATTCTTGATTCCAACAACAACAACAACGACGACGACGACGACGGCGAGGACGTTTCGGGATGAAATTGTGTTCCATCATCACATTTCTTATTGTTAAAATAAAATTATGAATATCAATTTCAGTTTTCATAAAATAATTATCTAATAATTCTACATCATTCTAAAAATTCTATTTTTTCGTAGATATAACTATTTTTATTATAAATAAATTCTTGATTTTAACAACAACAACAATGTTTCGGGATTGATATAGATGTTAATTTAGAAATTTTAGAATGCAGAATTTTTAGATCATTATTTTATCAAAATTTAAAATGATATTGATAATTGTATTTTAACAATTATAGAAACCTGATGATGGGATACAATTTAATCACGAAACGTCGTTTTAGTTGTTGAAATAAAGAATTTATTCATAGTAAAAACATTGATACAAAAATATGGAGACATGAGCAGTGTGTTGTTAAGATAATATTTACATTCAAATGATTAACGGACAAAATGATATCAAATCAAATTCATGTATGTTTATCATTTTATTTATTTTTTACTTTTTATTTGTAAGTGACAGAGACGGGTCCTGCATGTTTCTTAAGACGAGAAAAGAATCCAAGAAAAAGCTTCAAATTAGATACAACAAAATAGATTGTGTGTGCCGATTTGTGATAGGATAAGAGAGAAAGAACTATGAGTTTGGTTCAGATTGGATAAATGCCCCAAGATAGAAAAAAAAATGCAGATTTTTCAAAACCTGTTTCTCCGTACAATTACAAATACAGCATAGTTTATTTCCAACCAACAGCTGCAGAATGAATTCTAACAGAAAACCACATCACGAATCTCTACACACACTTGTACCATAGCTTATCTCAAATCACCAGAATACTCCCTCTCCGGTTAGGCGGAAATCCCATTCATGATACACGTATTAAAAATAGATTTCCCTTCTATGCATTCCTTACAAAAAGTTTCCGCCGTTCTGTAACTTGTAAGATTACGCCGTTCTGTCCACATGTGACTCTCTGGTCTGACCCTTGCCTACCAGAGTGTTATATGGCTCAGCGCCCACGACGCGTTCATCTGATTCAAAAAGTAGCCCAAATACTAGAAATATAGGTTTGAAAAAAAATTTCTTTTTCTTTCGTGATTCAGTTATTTAATTTTAACACAAGCTCAGCAAAACCTTAGAACAAATGAAGCTGCAGAAGCTACTTTAAAAGTAATTGCCAACGTCAGTTCATTAGAAAAACCTCCTTTTGCTTGGATCCTATGTGTGTTTGTATCCTTTTAATTTACGACCGGGACTAACGGAACTGTTTGCCTGACTCCTTACCGGGCTGCTATTTAACGGCGCCTAGAAACCTCTAGGCAGGGGTGCTCGGCGCGACCACAACACAGGGTGGCCAGACTAGGCCGCCCAGCCGGCGCCACCCAGGCCTCACCTGCGAGGTACAGAGTGATTAGATTGCTATAAGAAGGGACTGCTTAGCCAGTACTGGCAATATAACAGCAAGTTACGTCCATGCTCTCATTTTGTCAGTGCGTTCGTTTACAGTTAACTCATTTGTAAATGGCTTCATCACTACCTCTTGCAATGCCATCACCCTGCATGACGTTCATTTGTAACCCGACCTGTCAAAGTGGTCTCTTCTTTAACCCGAGAGAGGTGGCGCGGGGTCTCTTGAGACCCCAAGTAACTTTGCTTAGCTGCTGTTGCCTAATTTTGCGAGTCAGGAGTTTTACATTTCACATACCTTTCACCACATTATTTAGCTTTTGTCTGAAAGATTTTTAAAAAATTATATGTAATAATTCATTAATAAATATTTGTGAAACCAAAACAAACATCTTAAATTTCGTTCTTTTTCTAAGTTGTGTTGATTGGCTTTGATGCATTTTCAATAAATTGTTTGTTTTTATGTGAGACAATGTTAGAAAATGAAACTTACTGAATTTTCTGATACCTTTGTTGTTGAAATATTGAGGAAAATGTAAATGGAGTCACTACATAAAATGAAAGATAAATGATAACTTTGTCCTTTTATTTGTTTCAATTCCTTATTTGCATGTTTGTTTATACTAGTCTATTAAGTTAATATGACCTTATAAATGATTATTTTTAAAATAACTAATTTCGCATTTATTTCTTGATAAATAATATTTTATAAAGAAATGACTTAAAGGGATCAGAAATGACCCCGCGCCACCTCTAACGTAACTCCGGCAACCGCCACCTCTCCACGGTTAACTCCTCTATAGTCCTTAAGTCGCATCAAGGCCAGGACTTTTGGAATTTTTCGAGGAACCCAGGAACGCATTTCTGTGCTTGCTTCTTTCCACAAAAAACAGGGTCATTTTCCGAATTCGTCTTTGTCATTCTCAGTAAACCAACAGAATAACACATATCCTTTTTTCTTTTACCAGGTTCAGGTAACGCCAAAATGTATCAAGACAGAACAGGAGAAGGGTTTAAACGCTTTTATATTTTTTTAAATTAATTATCTAAAACACATATTATCCATCATGTTTAATACTGGTGTACTTTCTATGCGGAATAGGAAGTTATTGTTGGGTGCGTCTAGAGCCTTGAAGTCTTCCAAGGACTATCTTCAATTTGTTAAGTGAGTACTTACTACATAGTACGTATTCATGTTGTATGTCACTTTCTCCCTTAATAGAATGTCCATCGATGCCGCCGCCCTTTTGATTAGCTCCGGCCTGTACAAGCGCCACGCCCTCGTTCTAAGCACGCCCTCCATTCTCCTCTCCCATCAGAAGCTCCGCCATTCGCTGCTACCTCCTCCATCGTCTTCGCCGATTCCACCTCCATCGGTTTCATCGCCTTCATCTATTCCGCGGTTTCCACCAGTTCCGCCGAAACAGCCGTCTCCACCGCCATTGCCTCTGCCGTTTCCTCAGCCGCCATCTCTCCCGCCGACATCGTTTCCTTTGCTGTCTCCATCTCCATCGCCTTCGTCGTTTCCGCGACCTCCGTCATGGCCGCTGTCGCCGTCTCCACCGCCACCACCGTTTTCACATCCTAACTCTATTGCCATTGCAGCCTCCGCGCCGCCTTCATCGTCTTCCGTCTCCACTTGTATCGCCTTGGTCGTTTCCACCACCCCCGTCTTAGCCGTCGCCTCCGAGTTGACCACCAACGCCGTTTCCACATCCGTCAGCCATCATCATCTTTGCCTCCGCCGCCCCACCTTCATCGACTTCGCCTTCTCCAACTTCATCATTTCCATCGCCATCATTTTGTCTGTCTCCAGCAATTCTGTCCACTTCACCTCCTCCACCTCTGCCGTTTCCTCGTTCGCCACCTCCGTCGCAACTACCCCATCATATCCTTCGCCGTTTCCATTTCCATCGTCTTCGCCCTTTCCGTCATCTCCAGCGTCTCCACCTCCACCGTCAGCGCCTTTTCCCACATCCACCACCACCACCATCTCCGCCACCTGCGCCGACTTCGTCATCGCCGTCTCCAACTCCATTGTTTCCATCGCCTTCATCATTTCAGCAGTCTCCGACTCCGCCGACCTCGCCTCCTGCACTTTTGCCGTCTCCACATTCTCCACCTCCGCCGCAACCGCCGTCGTTTCCATCACCGTCTCCATTTCCATCGCCTTCGTCCTTTCCAAGATATCCGATATCTCCACCGCCTCCTGCCTCCACTGCACGCTCCATTTCCACATCCGCCGCCACCACCATCTCCGCCACCGCGTCGACTTCATCATCATTGCCGTCTCCATCTCCATCCTTTCCATCGCCGCGCACCGTCTTACACGTCGGCATTTTCTGGCATCTCTATGTCGTTTCCACATTCTCCACCTCCGCCGTCGCCACCATCATTTCCTCTGCCGTCTCCATCGTCTTCGTCCTTTCCGCGATCTCCGTCATCACCACCACCGTTTCCACAACCGCCCCTCCACCGCCCCTGCCCCCTCCGCCGCCACCGCCACACGCCCGCGCTCGCGCCCGAGCGGCGGCGCGTGTGCAGTTGTTATCAGCGGAGGCTGGCAGCGTTTCGTCAGCGCCAGCCAACAGGCGCGGCTGGCGCGCGGGCGGGGCCCCGGGCAAACAGCGAGGGCCTTGGCACCTGTTAGCGCCCACCGCCGCGCCGTCTCCGGACGCGGTCGTTGGGGTGCGTCCCTTCCCCACCTCCCACAGCACTGGACCGAAGTGAACCCACTGATACAGTGCGTGCTACAAGTAAATAGTTGAATGAAAGCCAATTGAGATGTAAATAAAGTATAAAGGAGAAAGAAACAATGTAATCTGAAATGCAAACCAATCAATAAGAACATGTTAGGATCATTTAGTGGGAAATTGTTGATATACTTCGATTTATTTAGTCCTTTGGTAGATCTTCAGCTGTTATGGTGTCATAAAATCGCGAGCTTAAACGTCACTACAGTGTCACGTACTAACGTCACACGGTCAAGCTCCCGATTGAAGGACAACGTAATAGCTGATGAACTGCTAAAGGACGTTGTAAATAAATCGAAGTGTACATTTCTTAAAACGATGAGAATTCGTGTTGTAATGGCTAGTGCATACGGCTCCTAGTTGCTGTGACCCGCGTTTGATTCGTGTGGAAATCATAGTTGTCAAAGCCAATTCCCGGCAGATTTTCTCGGTGTTCCTCAGTTTCCTCTGCCTGCTCATTCCACTATTTCTCCATCATCATTAACGCCATCATTATCTCTGCCTACTTATTGGATGATCGCCCATGGGTGTCAGAGACTTTACCAGTTGATGGTCTCCTAAAAAACCTCAATAAATTTCATAACCTCTTTTCTACGCCAAAATTCGAACACAATTCCGTAGGGAAGAGCCAGAAAGGCACGAGGGGGAGGGTGTACTTTTCTGATGTATTATGCCTTTAACTAGAGAATACTATATTTGTTCGTAAGGGAATGAGGTCGTTAAGCAACACAATGATGATACACGACAGACTCAGTCAAAACTACTATTAGCTAGATATTTAGGACTATTGACACTCATTATTTCTATATTAATTTTAAAACGTACCGCCTCAAAATTCAAAACTGGAGATAACGGAAGGGATATGGAATGGCGGGGAGCTTTTAATAATGTATCATGCGATTGCAGCCAAACGTTTGTAACACATCATCAAAAAAATATAGCAATGATAAATAAAAATTAAAGTTTTTGCTGAAAATGCAAAAAAAACATACAATTAGAGAGCTTCAAAATTAGTATAAAGTTGATTTAGAATTTTACTCACGATTAATTTCATACAAAGAAGTACTATGTTGCTATATGCGTCATTCGGTCATCATACCTTGAAATTAGACTTGAAAATACAAGAAAACCTAGAAAGACTGTTCTAAAATACACAAACATAAGAAGTTTGTTTCTATTTACACATGCATTATAAGTTTTGTTGGATCAATAGACTGTTTGAAAAGCAACCAAAAATACGCCACTTACGTATCATTTCAACCCACTGTACGTCGCTCCGTCCATGTAGAGGTGGGGGCTATTTAACTCCCTCTTGGCTTCTTAGGTTGCAGGCCTCTATCCTCCGCTGGACACAGGTGTGTTCGGTAGCAGCGTACACAGGAAACGAAAGTTCTTCTCGTTTTAATGTTCATGCGCTAAAATTCCTTGCGAAGTGTTAACTCCGCTGCGTGAAAAGACCGATGTACATCGTTAAAGAGCACGTGTTACGTAATACACAAGTATATTTACACAAGAGGCATAGTATTAGTTCCCTCAAGGCATTCTTAATAAAATAAGTAACATTTTTCGTAATGTGTGGAAATTGAAATACATTTTTTTCTTTCCAATTTTAAAGTTTTCCAATTCCGAAGTTTTTCTCTCCAATTTTTAAACAAATTGCAATATAAAATGTATATTAAAAAATAAAGTTTTGTTTACTCCCATTTAGAATTTCCTTTCATTTGACGTCTGGATGCGTTATGGAAAGAAGACAGTGTATTTCATTCTCATCGTCGCCACCACATCCAAATTGGTATAGTCAATTTTATCGGAAATATTTTAAAACTGTATATTTCATTTAGGATTTGACTTATTGTGTAACGGGAATGTTTAATACTTCAAATTATTCAAAGTATATGTTCGGAGCATTGATCGTTTCAGAAGCTTTGTCGTAAAAGTACAGGGCATAAACCACGAGTCCTGGGTTCGATTCCTGATTGAGATGATTAATGCTTTGAATAATTTGGACGGGACGGCATATGCTGGGATCATTTCTTTTGAACAGTTTGAAGTATTAAACATTTCTTTTTCTCAGTAACCAGACCACGCTATGAATAACATTTAGATCAACTGAGATGAATAATTTTCCGACGTATTTGATAACACAAATTGGTCAGGATTGTGATAGTTAGTAGGAAATCATACAAGAAATAAGCACATCAACATGCACATCCAAATGATGAAAGATATGCACAAATCCACATGATATGATAAACTTGCAGTGTGGATGTAACAAGAAGTAACTTATTTTCTTTATCAATGATTTATAAATAAATTCCGTATAAATTTAACAGGTATGATTTTTGTGTAGAAATCAATTAATCTGCGCACTAGCTTCTCGTATTGATTCTAGATTTCTTTCAGTGATGAAGTTTTTCAGAGAACGTTTGTGACTGCGAACTAAAACACACCGACTTCGTTCAGCATAATTGAAACGAATCTAGGAATGCGATATACTGATCAAATCTTTCACAGTCAAGGGGAATTGAAGCGATTTTGATCATCTGAAAATAGCATGCACACATTGAAAGTTAGAGTCTAATAGTACAACATCGTTGAGAGATGTAAAAAGTTACGAAAAAAATTATCTCTTTCTAAAAGTATCAGTTGGTACACATTTTAATATGTTGTGACACATATAGTGAGAACCGCAGCCTTAGTCAACGGGTGTACGTGCGAAGAGCTCGCTGCAGTCATGGCGTCGACTCTTGAAGCTACCGTTCCATTCGCTTCCGAGCGAAAACTTTCCGCTCGCAAACAACACGCGACAGCATACGCGCGAGCCGTGCGTTGGTGGGATCGCGAATGCGTAATGCCGAATGGAATGTATTTACGCACCTCAAGTGGTAGTAAACTAGGGCGCTGTCTCAGTATCTCCATTTCATTGTGTAGCAGTATAACAAGATTTGTGATGTCTCAGTATGTTAGCATGTAGGAGTTTGTAAGTCAGTGTGCATCTTGGGGTAGTGGGAGGAAAGGAGGAGGAGGAGATGGGAGTGAGGTCTTGAGATTGTTCGATATGTGTGTCAGATTTGTAATATTACAGTTGTAACTAACAGGTGATGTTGAATGAAATTCTATTTCATGACTCATTTCTGTTACGATAAATTTGTTGCATTTCCAATGACAATGTCGTACAGTACAGGCCTATGACTTCGACATAATTTGGAAATCTTTACATGAACCTCGAAATTAACTGGCTAGCCAGAAACTAAAATGGTATATGGTACGAATAGTACAATTTGATTTAGACCATTAACGATTGATTGACTTTAAATCATCTGCCAATACTAAAGTGATACTTTCATTATGCGGCATCTTCAACGACAAATGACACATAGGCCACTTTACAATGTGTATATGCTCACCTGTTCAGATCAAATTTACCATAATCTGGATTTCACACAAAATGTTTCATAGACTACTTTAATTCCAGGCCAGACAACTCATTCTTGAGAATTGTCAGCGGCAGCTGAATTGATATAAATATTGCATTTGAATGAGTCCAAAACTAGAGGCGTCTCACAAGATATCACTTAAATGTTATTTATTTTGTTATTTGGAGTAGAAAAAATCCTGCATCGAATGATATATCACAAGTTAATATTTATCGGTAGATGAATTTTAGATAACTTTTAACAGGAAACAGCCATCGACAGAGTATGTACGTATATCTTGTAAGAAATAAACAATTATATATTTTATACAATGATTCTTAGAAATGACGTTATTCTTAAATTACGAACAGGATATCAATTTTACACAACCGACATTGAGTACTTCGAACACGTAGTGACTATAACTAATATTCCTCCGCGTGTGGTCCGATAGTCAGCGCGACCTTGTCATAGCTCCAAAGGCGAACATGGCAGACGGCGCTGACTCACTGTGAAGTTAATTAAACGCCGTTTAAATCGAAGTCCTCCACCTGTCGCGTGATTGGGAGCTGTGCGCCGCCGCCGCCACCGCCCACGGCCGTGCACACAGCAGCAGCAGCAGCAGCAGCAGCAGCAGCAGCAGCCATCGTCCTCGGCACACGTGTGCTCTCAGAGAGCGCCGAGAGGCGGCCGCGGGGCGCAAAAGCGCGCTCTCCTGGGCCGAGGGCCCTTCACTCAAGAGCCACACACTGCAACGAGCCACCGCTACCGCTGCGCCCGCCAACGCCACTTGCGTGTACACACACCCGGGAACCCGCGGGGCGCGCTACCTTTCTCCGTGCAGTTCCTCGTCGTCTGGCTTTTGTGGACGTTCCTGGAACTGCCGTAAGTGTTTGTCGTCCGTACCTTGCTTTTTATCCCCTTTACGTTATTTAAGGCCGCATCAACATCTAGGTCATTAGCGACCACGATTGGGTTTAACGTTATGGTAACTGTAGGGAGTTTTTGCACCCTCGAAGAGTTAAATATTATCGATCTTCTGCTCATGTGCAGTGCAAGTTTCGCATCACTTTAGTGCATCTGCGCATGCGCAGAAGATCGATAGTGCTTCACGTTTGAGGGTGCAAAACCTCTCTTGTGAAGATGAGATGATATGGTGATGATAGGCAGTGAAAGGACGAATATAAATACAACCATGCCCCATGCGGGATTCGAACCCTAGATCCTTCGGTCTGAGGTGCTACGATACTACTGTCTTAGCGATTTGGGGCACCGGGGATCGGCAAAGCTTGCTTTGGATTCTGTCCTTTGCCCTGCCATGCTTAGGAAATCTTGTAATCGCTCAAACATTAATGGCTTTCATTTATACTTTCTCTCTAAAAAAATCAAACTCAATTGCGAAGGATTTATCGGTAACAAATGAATGTGAAGGCCTCGCGAAAAATAAAATAAGTGATAGATTTGAAAGATAATTCGCCATCTCCGTTCAGTCTTCTTCGGGAGCTCGTTTTCTGATAAATTTGAAATATTGCAAACGATCCGAAGATTGAAACACAAATATTAAAATTAAACAATATTAACTAATGAAGTCGTAGGCTTCCGCGGCCGGAGTCATGTGGATGATCTTGGCTGTCCGGGTGACGCCGCATCGAACTCAGCCTTCGACGCGGCGTCACCCGGACAGCCAAGATCATCCAATATTAACTAATATTTTAGTGTCTGTGAAAAAACTGCCAGATATAATTAGGTCAGAGAACTATTCCAATTAAACGAGATAACAGATGTTAATACATATATTATACAATATACATTGCTTAGCTGTAAGGAGTGCTTATTGAACGTATTTGGACACGATTTCTTATGGTTGTTGTGAATATGAAGGGCAGAATATGTCTATAGAGGCAAACTTGCGCCACTTGCGTTGGCTAGCCGTGCCGCTTCCCGGGACCCCCTTCCGCCCTCGCTGGCCTCGCCCAGCTCCAGCCATCGCCTTTAAGCGGTCGCAGGCCTCCGCGCAGCGCGGGGCAGGAAGAGGCGGGGAGGGGACGCGCGAGGCGTGGCTGCGAAGTGTGGGCGGGGCGAGGCTGGGCAGAGCGGGGCTGAGCGTGCGGAGCTGGGCGGGGTGCAGACGCGCGAGGCGGGGCAGGGCAATAAAATAACACGGCGGGGTTGGACAGGGAGTGGCTGGACGGGGAGGGTTGGGGCGGAGAAAGACGAGTTGGGTCGGAGAGACAGGGCGGAGACGCGCGAGGTGGGGCGGGGTTGGTCGGGGGAGTGGCGGGGCAGGACAGGACGAGGAGGGGCAGGGCAGGACAGGACTAGGAGGGGCGGGGCAGAGAAAGGCGAAGCAGAGGAGTTGTGACGGAGAGAGAATGGGCGGAGGCGGGGCTTGGTTGGACGGGGAGTGTCGGGAGAAGACGGGGAAGGGCGGGGCGGAGCAAGGCGGGGATGACGAGATGGGAGGAGGGGAAAGGGGCGGGGCGGAGACGGAGGCACGGCGAGGAGGTGGCCGCAATTAATGCAGCGGACGCCGAGGGCCCTCGTGCCATCGAGTGTCTCGCAGCGCGGAGCGGGTACAGGCGGCGGCGGCCACGATGACGGTGACAATTCACGCAGTGCGGGTGATGTTGTGACAGGTGGTCACGCTGCCCCGGTGACGCCTCGAGTGGTTGTCAAACGGACCCTTAAGTTTTATTACATTTCATGCAGCTGTTACTCAGTAGTTACTTGTGTTTGCGACCTTCAATTCAAAAGAATCGATCATAAAACTTAGATATTCATATGACTTAATCTTTTGAAATGTAGTGTTTTCCTTTCTAAAAATCTTTACTTGGTAGGTATTCGAACATGGAGTTGCTGGGAATAACCGAAGATTACCCAAAAATATGATCGTATGAATGATGTGGCGTTAAAAAGATATTACATGAAATTTTCTTAATCTTAATGGAAATGCAACAAGGAAAACTAGAGGTGCTTAAACTGTACCCACTTACTTGCATTATTGGCAATAGTTACGTAATAATGAAATATTATATTTTCTTCCATAATAATAACTCAGTTTTAACTTGAGAAAGTATAATTCAAACGAAGCTCCTGTACCAGAACAGTAATAATATATTTTAAACTTTTACAAAAATGAATGAATTTGAATGAAACAAACATGAATAAATTTAACCATTGTAGTATTTACAGCACTTACATAAAACAAAGAATACGTCTCTCACAAGCTTGCGTTATTGCGTAGTCTGACAGCAAAAATTAATTTAAAAAAATTAGTGCCCTTTTTTTATTGACAGTTTTGAAAAAGTCCCAGCGGCTTCATTTAAAGTACTCCCCAAAATTAAAATATCGATTTCAAATTCAAGGGTCCGCGACATCAACCAGATCGACTAAGTAGTATCAATTTTGATGAAAATCCTGCTTGCAGTTTACCTGCTAGCAGTTGTTCACGGGCAGACGGGCGGACAGAAGGACGAACGGACAGTACTTTTGCCGACAATCGATTTTTCAGTATCAACGACCACCATTGTCGACTTAAATTACAAACAATACACAGCCAGAACAAAACCAAACTATCAGTTTCTTTCACATACATCATTAATCAAAACGTTGCTCTAAAAGAAAAAAAAGGTATTTAGAATTAATAGAAATTGGAACAAAACCAAAAATACTTTCTGCTCTTCTAAAAGTTAAGGCAATGTTAAGAACACTGAAAATAAACGTTTTTTATGCACGGGTGAAAATTCCTAGTTTTGAAAATCGTTAAAATTTATAATTCAAGAGCATGGGTAAAAAAGGACTTGACTAAATTAATGATTTTCAAATCGTGAGTTGTCTATATTGAGAATATGTATTAATTGTAGGTCATATATTCCTTCAACAAATTAGATGATTAATAATGTTTCATACGAACCAGGTAGAAAGGAAATTCCATGGCCTAAAATAACAAAAAATGGAACTCTTTTACGAATATTAAGTAGAACAGGAAGAAATGGCAGTGTATTCGAGCAGAGTGTAAACAGCGAAATCGTGCCGCTACAGACGTCTGAAATACGTTCACAATTATCCATTGCTTAGTTGACGTGATGTACTAGTATTATTTAAAAACTACTTTAATACGATTTGTAGATATTTATTCAATGAAATGTTTGTTTCTAACTATTCCCATCATGAAAACTGAATTCCAATGAGAAGAGAAAAAGCATCAAAAAACACGAATTCAATAATCGTGAGAACCCGAATATATGCCGAGTAGACCGCACGTCATCAACGCCTATAGAACTACGAAATACTAAAAGAAATCGAATTAAAATACAATACAAAATAGAAGATACGCGCCGCAAACGTCGGAACGGAATGGCTGAGCGCGGTGCATCGGCCGCCGCCTCCCACGCCCCCAGGGGCCGCGCCCGCGCCCGCGCCCGCGCCCGCGCCCGCGCCCGCAGCGCGGCACACGTCGCTTCGCGGCAGGGCAGGCGCTGACCCCGATTTCCAGCGCACAGCCGCACGGTGTGACCAGGGAGCTAAATGGTGGCCAAAACCTCAAAAACACAAGTTAACCCATTACTGCCCTCTTAACCCATTACTGCCCCCTTAACCCATTACTGCCCCTTAACACATTACTGCCCTCTTAACCCATTACTGCCCTCTTAACCCATTACTGCCCCCTTAACCCATTACTGCCCTCTTAACCCATTACTGCCCTCTTAACCCATTACTGCCCCCTTAACACATTACTGCCCTCTTAACCCATCACTGCCTTCTAAACCTATTACTGCCCTATTAACCCATTACTGCCCTCTTAACTCATTACTGCCCTTTAACCCATTACTGCTCTATAACCCATTACTGCCCTCTTAACCCATTATTGCATAGCGCTCGCTCATTGTTGTGCGCGTTCGTGCGCGTACAGGAGCCATTGGAGACATCTGTTGGCATGTTTTTGCAACTTTTAGTGCTAATCAGCGCTAACCGGTTGTTATTGAGTATTTTCTTCTATAAGAAGAAGCAAAACCGTTGAAACGTAAGCTCCGTAAGCCCCGTCAACTTCGATGCGGACCAACCACCGTTTATTTTACATCGGCCTCTCCCTCCTCTTAACCACAGGCTCATAGTAGCTAAGCACGGTTCTAGATGAAGATTCGAAACGACCCGTCATGTGTACAATGTACAATAACTTAGCGATCACGGCTAAACCGACAACTAGCATTCAAAAATGAAAAAACTTGCTTGTATGTTTCGTTTAGGATGTCTACGTTTACTGAAGAACTAAAATTCACAAAGTCAAAATAAGCAAATTTGAGTCAGCCAGAAAATAAGCGTATGATAATACGCTGGGCATAAATGGGTTAATTGGACGGTGTTGTGCATCAACCGGCTAAGCGCCACTTTTGAAAAACATGAGATATGGACGCCATCAGTTGCATTGGACCATGTTCTAAGTGTACGCAAAATTGTGGCGCCAAATCTGTAAAAATAGTCTTATAATTAATGAAAAATGTAAACACCATCAGTCACATAAGGGATTTTATGTTTCGCAACAACCGGCTATAAACTTAGATCTTCAAATATACTGTTCTTAATTTTACATTATGCAGGTAAGCGCCGGATATTCCACTCATGTTTGCGTAGTTTGGCGCTTCAATGAATAAAATAATTAAATTATAGTTTTTAGAGCTGAAAATGTAATAAAACCTTCGAACACGATTATCTCAAAACTTGTATGATGTCGCATAGCAGGCTGATGCATAACACCGTCCAATTTTGGGAACTTCCTATTCGAAAGAGAGTGTTTCGTACATCAGTTCTGAAAGTACGAAACCTAATCCCTAATCCCTGTCCCTGCTGGGCGTTGTGGAAGTTTGAAGTTGGAATACCTAGTCATCGCTGTTGTGGCGTCGGAGGAGATAGTAGACAGTGGTTTCTAATATTTATAAAAACATGCTCTAAATATTTTTTTACTATATTTGTCAATGATTGATGTCCCTATTGATGGTACGTACAACAAAAATTATGTTAATTCAATGTGGATTATAATAATGTATATTCAAAGTAATAAGGGTATAAAATATAACTACATCAAAGTTGTATATAACAGAATATAACACCTGAAAATTTATAGAGAAATTTAGTTTATTTAATATTCAAGGAAAATTTGGCTGCGTGTCGCTGCATATTCATGTTTTACGAACAAATTCGTATGAGCGTGTATATCTCGTAGCGGCAACCTGCATTACTGAAATGAAACGGAGCATTCGGTCCGGGCTTTTAGTTAATGCTTATGCTTTTCGTATTAAGATACATATATATTAATACAAAATCGCGATACGTATTTAGTATTAGAATAATTTAAATTAGGGATCTCGAAAACCCCAAGCAGAACTTGGTAATTAAAAAGAAAGCTTCCAAGAGAATTTTTCGATCCCCCATAGATTAGAACCGATGAGTCTTTTCTCATTTCACAAATCATTATACGTCATCAAAGCACGCAATTGTATAATATTTAAAACCAGAATATTGTCTCTAATGTATCAGATTATTCATGTATACATTTCTGACTAATGTACATATCTTACGCGGCTGCAGAGGGGCAAATGACCAAGCTAGAATAAATGAAAGAAAAACTTGGCAATTGAATTCGATGCCATTTGAGGTTTTGGCCACGTTTTCGCCTTCTGGTCACACCATGCGGCGCGCCGCGGCGGCGACGCCCACGCGCGGGCTTCCCACACATCCACTCGCTTCTTCCTCCCTGCAATCCACGCACTGCACTCAGCTTGATTGATCCATTGATTAATTAGTGATTGCGAGCTCGTCAATTGCGGTCATTAGTCCCACAAGTGTAGTACTTGTTTTTTTATGGCTTGAGAGGGTCTTCCCCCGCCAGATGGCGATCTACACGTCGGATTGTGGAGTTTTCCCCCAACCTAGCCACTTCCATCTGCGGGGCACCGCTCCAGCCAGGACAATTACACAGTCCCCGAAAGGTCTCCCGGAATGTGTGGTAACGTAGTGTATGTAAAGGGTGAAGGCAGGTCGAGGAAGAGGAAGAAAAGATGACGTGCGGTCGTTGACCGTTTGTTACGGTACTACTCCAGCAATTTATCTAGTGTTGTTGGAAGTAACCACGGAAAACGACTGATCAGAAGTTCAGAACAGCCGGCCGCAGGAATTCTTCACCAGACAGCGACCGAACTCTACCTAGCTCTGTAGCCACACTGCGATTTTCGTAACTTTGTCCCTGACAGGAATCAGCTGTTCACGGTTTCATCCAATAGGGAGCTTGAATGTCACCATAGTGACGTCACCGTCGCGAAATATAAGCTCCCGATTGGATGGCAGCGAAACAGCTGATTCCTGTCAGGGACAAAGTTTACGAAAATCGCAGTATAGTGTCGAAAATCCTGCCACCGCCGGTACTCGAACCGTAGGACCTGCCCGTCAGAGGCAGTACAGTGACATCAATGGACGCCCTGGGCCACCTAAGCCGGTGCGTCCGGTGGCCTCGCGGGCATCGGGCAGCAGCGCGGCGGCGCGCCCACGCGCGGTCTTCCCACGCGCCCACACGTCCCCTTCGACCGCGCTCTCCGCACTCCACACTCCGCGGCGCGCGGAGGCGGTCGTATCGAGCCACCTGTCGCTGTTTGCCCTCTCCCGGGTGGCCCCTTCCCCGCATCGCCGCCGCCGCCGCTGCAGGCACGTGGGCGCGGCGCTCGTGGGCCCCGTACGTGCTGACGCACACGCGCCGAGCCGCCGCCTCCGCCGCGCCACCCCGTCCCCACTCGCTCTGCGCCGCTGCCTCCGCCGCAGCCGCACGAGGCGCCGCCGTGCATCGCGTGCGGTTACCGGGAGTGGAACTGCGCGCTCTCTCCCCGAGTGGGATGGGCTGGGACGGCTCTATGGCAACATCAGTCGCCAGTGAAGCGTTTCTTTATGTGGAGGATGTAGGGTTCAATTTCCGCGGTGGCGCGTTTTCGAGGGAAGGTGCGTACCAATGTATGTCTAATTCAGCCACTCTCTGGTGAAGAATTCCAAGGACAAAACAGCACTGATCGGTAATTTTCTGTTTTCTCCGGTCACCACGTAAATACTCCTAATTTACTAACTTGAACTGCATGTGATATTGGCATCTCGATCTCCGCCTCCGCGTTCCTTTAGCCATTATTTTTCCGGTAAATGGGAATTGGCCTCGGCGCTGTTAGATCCCGGGGTACATAGTGGGTCACCCAACCCGGAACGCGCGATATCTTGAATTCTCTTAACTTTCGTGACTACGTAGTTAACGAATTCAGCAAGCGAAGCCCGCCGCCGGTTTCGCGGTCTTGGCCTTTCAGTTCAACCATCCTAGCATTCGCCTGGATGGCCGAGGGAAACGAAATCCCTAGTCAGGATGGTTGGCCGCGGGAATTGAACCGAAAATCGATTCACGGCAACACGCCTCTCCGCCCTTCTGTGTGATTTCAATCATTTCAATCGTTCAGAAGAATTGGTCCAAAATTGATATTCCTTGATGGATCTGGACAAATTCTTGGACCTGCCAATTTCCAACGGATATTTTGATGGAGGTGGAGGTGTGGGGATCCTTTTAAAAGGCTCCAATTTTTGTGTTAAACTTTTTCCTTCGATGGCGTAAAGGTCACATACAATTTCGGAGGTTTCACTTTTGTTAAAATCGGTGAATGTTCGAAAATTGCATAACTTGAAAATCTTTTGGCGTCTTACCGCAAGCAAAATATTGACGTTATATTTCGATTGATTTATTAGTGATTGCGGGCGTGTCAACGGCTAAGGTATACAGTCCCGTAAGTGTAGTGTATGTTTTTACTCAGCAGAAGGCGGTAATCTTTCCCCGTTAGATGATGAGATGCGGCGATGCCCTACCGTCGGCTAGCGGAGTTTTCGCGAAGCAGCTCTCCTACCAGCGGGGCACTGCCGCAGCCGGAACAAGCACTAAGCTCCCGAAGTCTCCCGGGATGTATGGTAGTATAGGGAATGTTAGTGAAACTGTGTAGTTAAGGGGTGGGGATAGGACAAGGAAGGGGAATAAAAGACGGTACACGGTCCATGGCCCATTTGTGAGGGTACTACTGCTCTGGTATTCGCCCGGTATTAATCGGAGAAAGCACGGAAAACTATCGATCAGAACAGCCGGCCACTCGAATTCTCCTCCAGGCAGCGACTGTACTCTATGAAAAATCTACTAAATTTTATTAACAACACAATGGGTGTCAAATATTAGTACTGTGAAGAGACAGTTGAATTTTCTCCCACTCGATGAAAACCGACCCAGGAATTTCCATTGCAATATGAAGTCTGCCAGAGTTCTAAGTAACAAAAAGGCTATCGTATAGGAATCACGCTAAATGAACCACCGTGCACTGTCACAGTAGTCGCCGCCGCGTCACCGACTCCTTGGCTCTCGAGTCACGAGAGCTGGAGGCGACTCTCCTCAAGGCACATCGTCTTCAAGACCTATATTTGGATTTATTTAGAACTGCCACTGACGTAAATCGGCTGTTGCAAGGTCTTCCAATCAGAGGGTGGAACGTCACCACAATGACGTCACTGTAGTGACGTGTAACCTCCCGATTGGATGACACCGTAACAGCTGATGACCTTTCAGAGGCAGCTGTAAATACATCGCTGTATAGTAGCTGTTCTTCTTTTAAGTAATTGAAGAATAGACTCCTGGGAATGGCGTCGCAAGTCCTGAAAGAGAACGCAGAACCCGGGATTGAATTTGTTTTGCGTCGAGATGCCGGCTTAAGGGGCTCAGGGCACCAACTGACGTCATTGCAGTGCATCTGACATGGAAGACGTAGAGTTCGAGTTCCGACGGGTGCAGGATTTTCGACGAGCGAGATAGCTAGATCGAATTCAGACGCTGTCTGGAGAAGAATTCTTGAGGCCGGCTGCTCTCGCGATAGTTTTCCGTGTTTTCTTCGATCAACACACGGCTAATTCCGAAGCAGGAGGGTCACGGACCGAGCGTGATCTTCTCTTCCTCTTCTTGGACCTGCACTAATATACACACGCTCTATACTACCACACATGTCGGGAGACCAATCGGCAGCTTTAGCTTGTCCCGGCTGGGGCGCCGTACCGGGGAGAGATGCCTGGATAGGGAAAATCACATAAGCCGACGAGCAGGTCGGCGCCGGATTTCGCCATCCAACGCAGTCGGATCACCGCCATCTCCCGCGGTGAAAACATGCACTACACGTACGGAACTCATGACCTCAGCAGTTGACGCGTGGAGAACAGGATTTCTCTCCCCACACCGCACTAGCAGATCTCTGAAAGTCTGGCGCAAGCCTTATTATTTTATTATATTGTTTATAATTTCCGCTATTTATAATTATTACTCTAGTAACCAAAATATTGTATACTCCAAATTAAATAAATATATTTTTAAAAGCTATACAACTTGTAAAATAGTTAAAAATTGGTTTTCCATATTTATGAACTAACAACATTTTCGTTTAAAAATTTATTGTGCCCCTATTTTGTTTCATTACTGTAGTCTGTGGTTCCATCTGAGTTTGAGTCCCTCGACAGCTCTCTAGTTTGCCTAGGTGGAGGTACTCCCATCGTCGTCGCACTGTCTCAGCGACGTCTGCCAAGATTGCACAACCGCCTCGCGCTTCCTAGCCCCGTGCATCAGCGCAGTGCGTGTGCTTGCACGGGAAACACGCCCGCGGAACGGGCTCTTGGGCAAGAAGTGGCCTAGTGCGGCCAGTGCCTAGCTAAGTTTGGGCTCGGGGCAATGCTGAAACGTAGCCCCTCTTCAAACTGACCCCCCCCCGAAAAATTTAAAAATGTAATAGTTGTACCGTAGAAGCCCGCTAATCTGAACTACAGGAACTCGAAATTTCGGATAATCCGAACAAAATTCGGAATGGAGAAAAAAATAAAGAAAATGAATAAAATGCGTAGTTTGAAACCCGTCAGTGGTAACGTGACTTTTTGAAACACAAGTGGTAACATGGGATGTCTCTAGACCCCCACACCTTTTTCATGATATATGCTAAATTATTAAAAAATAAATTAATTATTGTTCTATTATCAACGATTTTTTGGGTGTAATTAAACAATTTACTAAGAATTTAGTTGCTAAACAATTCTGAGAATTCATCAGGAAAGCATCTAATTTTTGGAGTTAATTTTTCTACCGGTCTGCACGTGTTGTCACACCCAGGCCCATGTTTCGTAGCAGAAATTGAAATCATTACAAGTTCAAAGTACAATGGAACATTTTAATACTCATATAATCCACTTTCCACAATTCAGCAAGATTTGGGTGCCCTGATTTCACAGACCCAACCAAAATACGTAGCACAATTACTGCCTTCATTTCCCCTTTGTCAGTCTTATTGGTGCTGCGATCATTTTTATTCCTCTCAAAATCCATTTCATTTTGATTTGGTGGATTCTGTAATTCTCTCAATAATATCCAAATCAATAAACAAGGAGAACATTATCCTGGTGCAGACTGCTTTTTCCGGGGCGGTGAGTAACGATAGTCTGTACCCGCTTTCAGGAAAAGTTGGCGTATTCTTCCACTTCTTTCTTAACATATAAAGTGACCTAAAATGTTCGTAGTACTTCAGTATTAATTTTTCAGGGGAATCCTAACGTAAAAACACAGCATACTATACGTTCCCAAACTAATAGAATGTACGAGACTGAAGACACCTTTGATAACGTAGAAGGTAACGCGGGGGCTCTGGGCACCCGAAACAAAACAATAGCTTGCTACACGGATAAAACTCACTAAAGTGGCAAACTGAGAGCACCCTAAATATCATGATACAAAAATAGAAAGGTCCTAAAGCAATGGTCAGGGTAGCCAACATGGGAAATACAACAAGCGGGAAGAAAGGATCGTGGGGTCTCACAGACCCCGGCGTTATCACTCCCGGGTTAAATGAATATCACATATTTATGTAGCAGTAATGTTCACTTAGAGAAACTTGCCAAATCGGTTATCTTCTTTTGCCGTAAGGAGCTAAATCTTCTTGGTGATACGAACGCTACGCTACGTTGCATTGTGTCTCGTAATCCTGTAGATGTATTTGAATGTTTACGGTACATTTTTCGAATAATCCGAACAGGCCACACTCCTAGTTCGTTCGGAATACCGGGGGTCTACTGTATCAAGAAACTGTATCGGTTATTTTATTTCAACAAATAGCAAAAATTACATTTAAGCTAGATAAAGTTTTTGGAAATAAATTTTAAATAATAGTTTTAAGTAAAATAATTTAGTGATCAAATAATATAATTTCCACGGCGATCTTAAAACGCTAAAATAAATTATATTTAGTTAGTGTTCAATAAAATCACGTGTTGTTAAACCCATGAAATAATAATGTGAATTTCAGAACCTATTTTAATGCTAGCGTCATTTAATTCATATCATAGTGTCCTACCTTTTAAGTAATAACTATAATTAAATATTTAAAGTAAATTTAATTGAAAATTGTATGAAATATGAAACGACTGTATTAAAACGTAAAATTACGATAGTGATATTCTCGAGTTCTATTTTTTTCAATTTGTTACTATTTTTTCTCATCAGTCCTATCATTGGGTCCCTGGACTTGCGGGGCTCCGGGTCTGCTCATGACTAGCGCAGGCATTGAGTGCAGCGTTTGCGAAAAAAAAATCTGCTTGAGATGAGTGCTTGATTTCGACCGTGCCCCTATCGGTTGATGCTAGAAGAATTTTAGGCAAATAATATTTAAAGATAAAAGCTTTTGTTGGCAACGGACAATAGAATGTAGGTGCAAAGAGAGCAATGGTTACTATATACCGAGTTATGTTCCGATGTAACGAATGTGGAATAAAAAAGTTTCTTGTGATAAATTAATAATTATATTTTTCTTGTGAATAAAATGTGAACAATTATCGTCTTCTTTCAGAAATTATCTCTATGAAAATGTATCCAACGGCACTCTCAAAAATCTATCTTTGTGCTATGAAGTTTTAAGGATAATATAGTTGTAATTAGCTCTCGGAACAACTTATATATTTAAAATACAGGAAAGGCTCATTCTTAACCCAATTGTATTTTGAAAAGGGTTCCAATAAATGTTGAAAATTGCCACATTGTTACAATTTCATTCTTCCTAAAGACCATTTTATTACCGCGTATTATAGCGATTATATTTTATATTACATTCATCGGTGAAACGATAATTCGATGTCTACGAGAAAATGTTTGCCTTCCGCCATTAACCATTTTTTTTAATTGTAGAAAAGGAATATTTTGAAGATGATCCCGATCTGACTAGTAAAAGTAGATCCACCCCCGGGGTCTGCATTTTCATTTCTAAAGGAGAGGATCGAAAAGCACATTGCATCCCTCCACTGCCATTCTAATCGTCGCTTTACCTCAATGACTACCGTCGTTTTCTTAGTTTTGTGCCAGAGTATATTGTTGAATTCATGATTAACGAAATGCTGCGAAATAACTTGAACTTTTTTGTTCCACTCCATGAAACTTCAATACATACATTTAAGAAATATGGCCTTAACTTCGAGGCTGCGAAGGTACCTCCCTCTAAAAAAAGTTCGTGTCAGTGTCGCTCATTCGCCGTTTCCACTCGTGTCAGCCCCGGTTCTAAAGCAAAGCATTTCACAAAATTTTTCTGATTGATGTCATTCGGAAGAGCGGAAACACGACACTAGTTCCAATGACGTGCGCCCTTTAGTATTTTCATCCAGTGCCGCCCGTAATAGAATCAGAAAGAATAGACGTAGCGGCGGGCATTGTCTGCGGCATTCGCCCTGCTTTGCGCCAACAGCAACAAGGTTCGCTCCGGCTGCGCGAAGGGCCGGCGGGCAGCCGGCCAACGTCGTATTTCGGGGAAAGGACCGGTGCCGAAAGAGAAGACGTTTTTATGGACAAATTGAAAGAATGCTGGGTGCCGTTCACTTGGCTGCACAAAGGATTAGCCGAGAAAAAATAGCGGAGGGTGCAGTTACGGACTACAGACTTCTATGCAATATATTTGCAGTACAATGCAGTATAAAGTGATTAACGACATTCCTGACAATCTCAGAGGGTAATTCCTAGTGGTAAATTTGGTTGTTTATGTACATGGCAATCTCAGAGGGTAATTCCTAGTGGTAAAATTGATTGTTTATGTTTCTTGCCATTCTGGAGGGCTGATAAACATTCCATGATTTTTAAAGGATGTGGTGAATGTTTCAATTCATTGTCTTTCAATATCAACAACATATTTAATTACTAGATTTTTAAGACGGTAACACAAATAGTTTACTTTAAAAAAAACAAGCATTGAGCTTTTATGTTTCGGAATAAAATATCAGCCATGGGCTACAACGACTAATATTCACTTATGTAAACAAATGTAAGATAATGTGAAAATAACAGTGTTTTCGTTAGGAATATTTGAAATAAAGTTTTATTTTCAAACATTGAAGATACAATTATTGTTATAATTATTTTCTATTCCTAATCGTCGATAACTAATCTTTAAGGTTGTCGATTCTTTAATTTTGATTGAAACGTTGTAACACTGTGGACGTAACTATTGTTGCCAAATCTTGCGCTTCCTAATCGAAATACTTCACTATCAGCCACACTATGATAACCGTCTACTTAATGATACAACTTTTGAAGCCAAAATTTGTTATTTTTAATAAATAAAATATTAGAATAATAATTATTATTTAAGAGAATAAATTAATGTTCCTATGAATTTTTACCAAATGGAAATAGCTATTGATGTATCGAGTAGTTCGAGATCAGTAATTTCGTTTTTTTTAAATTGCCTATAATTATTATAGGCAATTTAAAACAACGAAATTACTCATCTCGGCCGAAAAGTAAAGTTTTACTGAGTTTAATTTACGCTCCTATGCCGACTGATCAATTCCTGAAAAACATTTAACTTTTTTGGTATTGATACGTCAATAGCTATTTCCATTTGGTAAAAATTCATAGAAATATTAATTTGTTTTTATTTTTGAAGTGTTACTTCATAACACGTTTCTATTCGCTCCTTTCAATCACAACTTCTCGTTGAATAACTTGGTCACGGCAACTCGATCCAACCAGCCCAGCTGATAAAGTGCGACTAACCGTCACTCCGTCATTTGTCGTAATCTCATTTTCAAAGCGCGTTCTCCGCCGTGATAGGCCGCATCCATCAAAGTCGAGCGCGTATCATCTTACATGCAAGTGCACTCCACAAGTGGTCGTCCAATCCCCTGGCGCGCTGGGACTCGGTCGGTACTTTCCGATCGAACATCGAGATAACCGCAAGAGGAGTCAGATCGCTCGGCGGGAGTAATGGAGAATGACGGGTGTAAAAGCGGCTATTCGGCGAACAGCGAGCAACCGCTCGCCGAATCCCGAGTAATGTGGATGGGTCGCTTGCTATTTGCCAAGTGAGGAGGATGGAGGAAGTAATGGAGAAAGACGGGTGTAAAAGCGGCTATTCGGCGAACAGCGAGCAACCGCTCGCCGAATCCCGAGTAATGAGGATGGGTCGCTTGCTATTTGCCAAGTGAGGAGGATGGAGGAAGTAATGGAGAAAGACGGGTGTAAAAGCGGCTATTCGGCGAACAGCGAGCAACCGCTCGCCGAATCCCGAGTAATGTGGATGGGTCGCTTGCTATTTGCCAAGTGAGGAGGATGGAGGAAGTAATGGAGAAAGACGGGTGTAAAAGCGGCTATTCGGCGAACAGCGAGCAACCGCTCGCCGAATCCCGAGTAATGTGGATGGGTCACTTGCTATTTGCCGAGTGATGAACATTCGGCGCTCGCTCTACCCTTCGCATGTCGGTCTTTTGGACACATCAAAGGGAGCGAACATTCGCCGAACACATCAGCTGGTCGGGATCGGGCGAGCAGTAGCTCGCTGCTAGGCGAATGCGAATGTGTGGAGCCACCTTAAGATGAAAGCGTGGTGGAAAATGGCGAGGGTGGCGGCTACAGTGAAGATTGTATGAACTACGATGGTCAACAGAAGGGTACGATTAGAAAATTTGTTCTAGAAAAGTTGTGAAATTAGTGTCGTATCATAATATCTTTTCGTGATAACAGTCCTATTGTTTGGAGGGGATATTAATTTTTCTCTTGCCTTGACTTCAACTTTCCGTGTATTTAGTAATCTGAAAAATGTATACGAGACCCCTAATGATCTGAGACGTTTTGAAGTGATTCACGGAATGTGAGATGATTTGGCAAGGGAGATTGCAAGCGATCCTAAGGTAGTAATTGTTGGAAAAGCAATCACAAGTTGAATAAACTTAATAACTTTTCTTTACAGGAACTTTGGAAGTTTGCATGTATACAAAATGTACACGTATGATGTACTGATTCAATTTAAGTCCTGAGTACACTGTTAATCACCCTTAACAGCATTGCTATCTGTTCAAAGTTATTTACAGTTCCGTTAACTTTTTTTAGTTAAGGTCGTTGTTCAACTATTGAGGTCATTTGTAAAGATAGCGAAACTGGCATACTTGTATCCGGACCCACATAAACACCATGCCCCGGGTGGGATTTGAAACCGCGAACCTTCATCTGTTAAATCGTTTATCAGTACATTTACAACTCGACAACGCCTTGATATGTGACACGTCAGTATTGTTCATCATGAAGTGGCATCATTCAAATATCTACATGATTTTTGGGCAACTTTACACAAAGAAGTGTTTGCGGGCGAGCGACTTTCGCTACCATCCATCAAAACCTCTTCTCTCGGCATCATGACAGACGACTGGGATTGCTGTCGCGAGTCCCGTTCTCACGCTCACGGAATCAATGGACTTGCGGAGGCAAATTATTCCCTATATTTTCCTTCTTTTTGTGCAGATTATTACGTGATTATTAGAGACATCATTAGGACAGAAGAGAATGCCCAATCACAATTTCAATTTATACGTTTTAAATCCCTTTTCTTTCAAAGAATGAGAGAATATGATGAACATTATACATTCTTAATATAACATTATACATAACTTACAATTTAATATAACAATGTGTCTTAATTTAAGTGAGGAAAATACATTTTTTAGACAGACCTGAGGATGGTTCATCCTAAAAAGATCTGTAATCGTATGTAAACACACTTGAAAGGCAGAAATGCCCAACAAGAAGAAATAAAATAAAAAAAAATAGAATTTCAATTGAAGGAAGGCAATCGTCAGAAAAGCGTTGATGGTTTCTAGGCCTCATTTAAGAGACATAAGAGAGGTTGAGTGTTATAGATGGGTCTGAAGAAGTAGTGTTAGAAAAGTTTTCAGACACTAGAGTAAATTTTATATTTTGCAACATTAATGAAAGGAAAGTCGGAGAATATGGACATGGAGTCCACGATGATCACATTTTAAAGAACCCAGTTCCACAAACACAAGTGACCAATTATCTCGTCCAATGAGAAAGTCTGATGAAATTAGACATCTCCTTGTATATAAACATCGGTATCAGGGCCCCACGATGCCAGTTTTTCTAACGAAAAATCGCCACTTCAAGCGAATTACAAGACTTTCTCTTCATTACGTAAGTAGATAGTAGGGAAGAAAGTAAAAGGGACCAATTCTATCAGGACGACGTTCAGTCAAGCATACGATGCCTCCCTCTCTGATTCTCATTCACCACATCCATCATGGACGTTACACCCCCACGCGGGAATGAAGAGCCTCCGCCGCGGGTGGGAGACCTCCGGCGTCGGCGGCGTCCCAAGAGGCTGCAGCGAGAGTGGGCTTATTTCGGAACCGGCGCCGCCCGGCGCCGGACCCCACTGCTTCGCTCCCCGCTGGTTCACCCTGCTCCCCTCAGTGCGCTCCACCCCTAACTAGCACTGACCCTCATCACCCCGCCCAGTCACTCGTCGTCCCGTCCTGCTCCTCGTCCCTCCCCGCTTCCGTACTTCACCTACCCCACCCCTCCCTCCCCGCCCCGCTCCGCCTCGTACCGCTCCGCCTCGTACCTCTCCGCCTCGTACCGCCCCGCCTCGTACCGCTCCGCCTCGTACCTCTCCGCCTCATACTTCTCCGCCTCGTACCTCTCCGCCTCATACCTCTCCGCCTCGTACCGCTCCGCCCCGTACTGCTCCACCTCGTACCGCTCCGCCTCGTACTGCTCCGCCTCGTACCGCTCCACATCGTGCCGCCCCGCCTCGTAGCTCTCCACCTCGTACCTCTCCGCCTCATACTTCTCCGCCTCGTACCGCTCCGCCTCGTACCACTCCGCATCGTATCGGCCCGCCTCGTACCGCTCCGCTTCATACCGCTCTGGCTCGTACCTCTCCGCCTCATACCTTCTCCGCCTCGTACCGTTCCGCCTCGTACCACTCCGCATCGTATCGGCCCGCCTCGTACCGCTCCGCTTCATACCGCTCTGGCTCGTACCGCTCCGCCTCGTACCTCTCCACCTCGTACCGCCCCGCCTCGTACCGCTCCGCCTCGTACCGCTCCGCCTCGTACCTCTCCGTCTCATACTTCTCCGCCTCGTACCTCTCCGCCTCATACCTCTCCGCCTCGTACCGCTCCGCCCCGTACTGCTCCACCTCGTACCGCTCCGCCTCGTACTGCTCCGCCTCGTACCGCTCCGCATCGTGCCGCCCCGCCTCGTAGCTCTCCACCTCGTACCTCTCCGCCTCATACTTCTCCGCCTCGTACCGCTCCGCCTCGTACCACTCCGCATCGTATCGGCCCGCCTCGTACCGCTCCGCTTCATACCGCTCTGGGTCGTACCGCTCCGCCTCGTACCTCTCCGCCTCGTACCGCCCCGCCTCGTACCGCTCCGCCTCGTACCGCTCCGCCTCGTACCTCTCCGTCTCATACTTCTCCGCCTCGTACCTCTCCGCCTCATACCTCTCCGCCTCGTACCGCTCCGCCCCGTACTGCTCCACCTCGTACCGCTCCGCCTCGTACTGCTCCGCCTCGTACCGCTCCGCATCGTGCCGCCCCGCCTCGTAGCTCTCCACCTCGTACCTCTCCGCCTCATACTTCTCCGCCTCGTACCGCTCCGCCTCGTACCGCTCCGCCTCCGCCCCGCTCCTCCCCGCTCCGCACGGTTCGGTTCGCCTCGTCCCGCTTCGTCGTGTCAGCTCCGCTCTTCTCCCCGCCAAGCCCCGGTCTTCTCCCCGCAGTCACTCTCCCCTCTCTCGCCCCGCGCCACGTTCGGTCGCGCCCGGGGAACCGGGTGGCGAGAAAGCAATTTTCGTCTCCGACATCACTTGCGAGCTCCGTTCTGGGTAATTAAACTCTGAGTGCATAAGCGCAATTCTCTTCCTTTGTCTTTCTCCCTCTGGTATTCTTGTGCGTCAGCAAATTATATAGAATAGGTACGGGGAAATCCAATTAATTGGGAGTACATTCCCGCGGTGAAAATACTTAGCTCAATAAAGGAATTAATAATTTTAACAATATAATGGATATACTTCTTGCAAATAACAGTTCGCTTTTTATTATCCAAACGATAGTGTTAACAATTTCTCTACTTAATTAGAATTCAAGTATAACTCCAAACACTATTAATAAATTAAGTTACAGAAAAGCGCATACTGGATTAGTTTCAATCGATGTGTACAAAATGAAGCATTGAATGGAAGTTTTTCAAAATTGTTACAGCAATAGCAAAGGCTGGCAGCGAAGCTGATGAATATCCCAAATTCGAGATTCAGAGGATAATTAGATTCAACTGATGATGTGACGTGAGTCTTAGTAAGTCTCTTTCTTCTTCTTTTATCTTCCTCTCTTTCTTCTTCTCTTCCTTTTTCTCCTTATTCTTCCTCTTGGTTCATCTCCATCATTTTTTCTCCTTCATCTTCTTCTCTTCCATTTATTTATTTTTGCCTTATTCTCCTTCTTTCCCTTCTTTTTCTTATTCGTTTTCTCCTCCATATTCTTCTTCTGCGTTTCCATCCTCTTCTCATTTCCTTCTTTTTATCCTTTCCCTTCTTTGTCTCCTTTTCCTTGTGCTCCTCCTGTTTCTTCTTCTCATCCTTCTATTACATCTCCTTTATCCTGTTTTTCTTATTCTTATTCTATCCTTATTCTTCCGTCTTATTCTGCTTCATACCCTTCTTCTTTTTCTATGAGTATTTATCCTCATTGTCTTCCTCACTTTTCTTCTCCTTCTCCTCTTCATTCTTGAGTTCATTCTCATTCCTCTCCTCACTTTCCCAAATAATATTAACGGGGTCGCTACAACCCTAAAGCGTTTAACTCAAACGGCAAGCGGATTGCCTAATAAAACAATTGACAGGCGACCTAGATTCGCAGTGCTCTGCTAAATTCACTAACAGATGTTACATATTATTCGGTTTAGGCATATATAATGGGCACTGTACTTCCCTTGGTGGGTTCCCAGGTTCGATACCCGGTCGAAGCAAAAACAGAGTAACAGCTTTCCTTTAAAATCGTCTCAGTTTTTGCTGACTGACGACGGAAAGGTCGGGCAGGCGGAGTTGGCTAGTTGTTGTGTAGAGAGTACGTCATGTTCGCGACATGTCTCACCATCCAAGCTTTGTAACTGAACTAGGGTCAGGCATGGAAGACACCGGTAGCTCGACGGCAAATTCGGACAATCGACTAAAAATGGCAAATACATAGATACATATTATTCGAATTATGGAGCTACAAATTTCTCTGCAATAAAATATAGCGTAAATGTTAACTAAAAAAAGTCACCATCGCTAGAGCTGCGAGGAAGCCTGGAGAGCGTGCGTTCCCATTTATTAAAATTACGCAATTGCTCGTCAGCCGCCAACTGCTGACCGACTTGTACTTGCCTTCTCGTGCTAACCTGCTTCTTTCCCTCGCCTACTAGACCTTCCGAGTCGCCCTCCGCCCTCCCGTGTCGTCACCTGCTGTCTTCGCCCCGCGCCTCTGGCGGGCTGCCGACCCCGTGCCGTAGCGTGCCTCCCCCCCCGCACGCGCTCTTGGCGCCACTGGCGCGTCCATTGGCGTAGCCAAACGCCACTCGCACCCCACCCCGCCCCGCCCCCTCCGCAACTCGCTTTGCCCATTTCAACCGAATGGACCCGAACCGTAAAACTTCTTCAAGGACTCTCTCTGTCAACTCCTCTTACACAGAGAACAATGTATTCGTGATGATTAGTCTATTTATTTACAGACATTTATAGTATCAGTCATTTTGTTTTACGATGTACATTTCTGCACTTTTCCCTTGATATTTTCTATTATAAGAAACTTTTTTAAATATTATAAATAGAGACCGGAAAAGTATGTAGTAAAATACGTCAAAGTATGTACATAAATATGTAATGAAAATGGTAAGAAAATGTAATAAATATGTAAAATCGGATGTAATATGTAATATTAAAATACACTAATAATTAAATACATTTACGTAATACGAAATTAGATTTATAAAAACTGCTCACTTCACATCATACAACTTTCTCGTCAGTAGAAAAAGCTTCATCTATTGCAATCCAGGACCGTAGTTTCGCAGCCGGACCAATCGCAATAGAAGCCATCGCACAAACTGGCGAGATCTACGACTAGGAAACACACACTGTAGCATCTTCATCGAAGTGTTACACGTCGGCGATCGCACATTTTTCTTGGAAATTAAGGCTACATATCACAAAACGCAGGATCAATGATAGTTTGGACACCTATATTTCCCCAATAATGTAGGAAAATTACAGATTTTAAAAAAATACATCTTTTCATAAAAAAATATGGAATTAAATTGAAGAAAATTAGTATATAATTTGCTAGTTATATTACCTTATTCTTGTTGTTGTTATTGTTATTATTATTATTATTATTATTATTATTATTATTGGTGTTAGTGTTCTGTGTTACTGAGAGTGTGTGTATTTATGTTTTTGTAATTAGCTGCCACCGGGTTATGCCCAATTGCAGTTTAAATAAATCTAATCTAATCTAAAATTGATAAAATAAGAAAATATATTGTGAAAAGATCAAAATATGTAAAATATGTAATATAGTACTAAATATGTAAAAATATGTAACAAAAAATCGATATTGTGTTAGGAAGACTATGATTCGCCATGATTACAATTTTGAGAACGGTAAGTAGAAAGACAAAAAATATGTAATTACATAAAAATTCGGTCTTTAATTATAAAAATAACTTGTTATGTAATATAATTTATCATCTAATATTTTCGGTGCACTGCAACATAGAAATAAGTGAAATACTGGTGGTGTACATCAAAGCCTAAGTGTATAAGAAAATCTCTCTTAATTATTAATGTAAAATTGTTGTATAACACAGGTTCCCCAAATATTTTCCTTCTCTTGCATTATATTATAGAACAGATAATTTTGAGATACCCATTTTGAGAAGTACAATATATCAAAATGATTTCTCAAAGGAAAATAGGTGCGAGAGATTCTTTCCAGAGGGTTCAACATATTGCTGGATTATCACCGAAGAACCCACACAAATACAATGTTCACGATAACGATCATTCTGAAGATAGGCGAAGGAGACGGCTCATACTGAGAAGCTGATCATAAAAGCCATTGCTTTCCAATGTACGAAAAATGGTGTGATTTGGCTAACGAAGATAGGTGGATGGTTATGGATTAGATTATTCAGTTGGGATTCATGCAGGGTAGCGTAGTGTATGCCAGAAAGGTGTGTGTAAAGGGAGATCAAGGGAGAAGGATGTGAAGGAAAGATCGCACGCAGCCGTGGCCCCTTTGTTAGTGTACTTCTTCGGCATTCGGCTGGTCTTGGTAGGAGAAACAACGGGAAACTAGCGGCCGGTTGAAATTGTAGCCAGGCAGCGACTGCATTGAACCTCGCTGAATTTCTCATATGAAAATCCATCACCATCGAGACTCTACTAGAATCTGTCGGTCAGAGTCCCCTACAAAGCCAGTGGCAATGTAAGCTCAGAGCCATCATCGCGCTTTGGAATGCCTATTCCAATTAGTATAAAGTCCGCAGCGTATCAGCGCAGCTGTCGTGAAGACAACGGGAGAAAGATGAACACTGGGTTGATTACTAAAAGCAGTTTACTATGTGTCCTTGTTGCAAGTCCACGATTACATCCTTACAGCGGCTACGCAGCCCAGCAATCAGTCGTTCGTCACCCTGAGGAGGGTGGAGGAGGGGTGGCAGGCAGCGGCGGACGGCGAAGACAGGCTTGCAGTGAGTCGCTTGCGATTCTGCACAGCATCGATTCTTCAAACCGCGTGAGTGCGCAGGAGGACTGGGGGCGCTTGAGTGCGAGTATACTGCGATTTTCATAACTTGGCGCCTAAACACAAATCAGCTGTTGACGGGTTTCATCCAATCGAGAACTTGAACCTCACCATAGTGACGTCACTACCGCGAAATATAAGCTCCTGATTGGATAACAGCGAAACAGCAGATTCCTGGCAGGGGCAAAGCTACGAAAATCCCAGTGTAGGTGGTGAGATGGCAGGGCCTCGCGAAGGTGGCACTGGGGCGGAGAGGGGATTCCGCGGGGGCGGCAGAGCGGCGTGGTGTGGTGGCGCCGTGCCCGTGGCGGAGACGAAATCGCGTGGTCTCGGAAGCCAGCGCATGGGCGGAGAGCCGGGGCGGGACAGAGGCATGACGTGGGAGGAGAGCGTGGAGTGTGACCTTGGGGCGGCGAGGGATGTGATTGATTGTGATTCCGGGCGCGTCAACGTCTTTGGTCATTAGTCCCGTAAGTGTAGTGCGTGCTTTTCTCGGGAGGTGGCGATGATCTTTTCCCCGCTGGATGGCGAGATCGGGCGTCGACCTACCGTCGACAAGCCTGATTGGATAACAGCAACAGGGGTTTCCCCTCAACCAAGTATCTCCCACCAGCAGGGCACCGCCCATCCGGGACAAGCTGTAAGCTCCCGACCGGTCTCCCAGCATGTTTGGTAGTGAATTGCATGTTACTGTAAGTGGTGTGAGTAAGAGGAGAGGATAGGACAAGGAAGAGGAAGGAAAGATCGCGCCGCGTCCGTGGCCCGTTTGTTAGGGTACTGCTCCGGCATTCGCCTGGTGTTGATCGGAGAAACCACGTAAAACTACCGATCAGGAGCAGCCGGCCGATAGATACCATACAGCGAATGAATTCGATCTAGCTGACAAGCTAGTGTCGAAAATCACTTCCGCCGTCGGGACTCGAACCTAGAACCTCCCGGACAGAGGGACTGCAGTGACATCAGGTTGATGCACTGAGCCATCTCTCCCGGTGGGCGAGGAGGTGGTGTGGGGAGGCATGGTGTGTGTTGTGTGGAAGGTGGGGCTGGGCAGGGGGTGTGACGCGAGAGGAGCATCGTGGAGTGTGGCAAGGGGACGGTCTGTCGCTGAGCGAGGGGGGGGCGGCGTGTGGGTGGCGCAGGGGTGGGCGGGTCGCCTTTGGGTGGGAGTATCATTAATTTTTTTATTGATTGTCTATTCTTCCATTGTATCAAGAAACGTTCCATTAATTGTAGACAATCATATCTTTGTGAAAAGAACAATGTATTTTAATACAAAGTTGAAGAACGAATTTTTCTTGCTTACATTATATTTAAAATGTTTCATTTATTTACTCATAATTTATGGAATGAATTGGATTTTATCAAAATGTACCTGATGATGGAGACAAAATATCTCCGAACGTTCTGAAACTCCAACTGTAAAACTTCAACTTCGTTTCTTCAACTTTTGTATTAAATATATTTTATTTCCAATATATGATTGTCTATAATTAAGGAACTTTCTTGATACCTTGGGTGGGAGTAGTTTGTGAGATGACAACGCGGCGGTCTCGCGAGGGTGGTGGCAGGGGCGGGGAACGGCAGAGCGACGCTGCGCCGGTCCCGTGGCGGAACCGCTTGTCTGGGAGGCACGGCGTGGGCTGAGAGGCGAGGTGGGGCAGAGGGCGTGACGTGGGAGGAGAGTTCGTGGAGTGTGGCGCGGGCGCGGCGAGGAGGTGGTGTGGGGCCGTGGCGTGTGTAGCGTGGGAACCGGGCTGGGCAGAGGGTGTAACGCGGCAGGATCTTCGTGGAGTGTGGCACGGGACGGTCTGTCGCTGAGCGAGGGGGAGGCGGCGTGTGGGTGGCGCAGGGGTGGGCGGGTCACCCTTGGGTGGGAGTAGTTTGTGAGATGACAACGCGGGCGGTAGTCTCGCGAGGGTGGTGCAGGGGGCGGGGAGCGGCAGGAGCCGTGCCCGTGGCGGAACCGCTTGTCTGGGGGCACGGCGTGGGCTGAGAGGCGAGGTGGGGCAGAGGGCGTGACGTGGGAGGAGAGTCGTGGAGTGTGGCGCGGGCGCGGCGAGGAGGTGGTGTGGGGCCGTGCGTGTGTAGCGTGGGAAGCAGGGCTGGGCAGAGGGTGTGACCGCGGCAGGATCATCGTGGAGTGTGGCACGGGGACGGTCTGTCGCTGAGCGAGATGTAAGCGGCGCATGGGTGGCGCGTGGATGGCACAGGGGAGGGTACGAAGCAGGAGCTACGCGACGGGGTTTTCGCAAGGGTGTCGCCAAGGCGACGCGGGGCGGCGTGTAGGAGGTGCGGCAGGAGGGAGCGGCAGCAGTGGGAGCGGCAGAGCGGCGCGGCTTCGGTCCCGTGGCGGGGTGGCATCGAGTGTGTAGGAGACAGCGCGTGGCTGGATAGGCGGGGAGGGGCGGCAGGCAGGAGCGGCAGAGCGGCGCGCCTTCGGTCCCGTGGGGGGGTGGCATCGAGTGTGTAGGAGACAGCGCGTGGCTGGAGAGGCGGGGAGGGGCGGCAGGCAGGAGCGGCAGAGCGGCGCGGCTTCGGTCCCGTGGCGGGGTGGCATCGAGTGTGTAGGAGACAGCGCGTGGCTGGAGAGGCGGGGAGGGGCGGCAGGCAGGAGCGGCAGAGCGGCGCGGCTTCGGTCCCGTGGCGGGGTGGCATCGAGTGTGTAGGAGACAGCGCGTGGCTGGAGAGGCGGGGAGGGGCGGCAGGCAGGAGCGGCAGAGCGGCGCGGCTTCGTCCCGTGGCGGGGTGGCATCGAGTGTGTAGGAGACAGCGCGTGGCTGGAGAGGGGGGAGGGGTGTGGCAGAGGCGGGACGTAGCATCGTGAAGTGTGGCGCCGGGGAGTCGTCTGTCGCTGGGCGAGGCGAAGGCGGCACGTGTTGTGGCGCGTGGTCGGCACAGGGTCGGTTCGGGGGCAACTGAAGCGGGGTTCTCGCGAGAGCAGCGCGGGGGCGGAGCGGGGTACTGTGCGGGCGAAGCGCGTGGGAGACACAGGTCGCTGACATGGGCAACGTGGGGGGGGGGGCTTTCGTAAGGGCGGCTCCGGGGCGGGTGCGCCGGCGCGGGGGCGGCTCGTGAACGGCACAGTTACGGAGTGAGGACGCGAGGCAAAGCCGAGGAGCGAGGTGCGGGAGGAACAGGGTGGTGTGCGGAAGCAGAGCAAGGGGTGGTACGGGGTGCGGGGTGGGAGCGGTCCGGAGCCGGGGTGGTGAGATAATCAAAAGGGCGGCAGGGCAGCGCACGAGGGCGCGCCAAGAGGCGTGCGGAGGTCAGAGACGGTCGCACGAGGAGGCAGCGATGGAGATGACCGGGGCCCGGAGGTGGTGATATAACGGCACATTGGTGGTGGCTGGGTGAACGGGAGCGTGCTTAGAAAAGCATGATATTGGTATCGGTTTTGATGGCGTTGGCGTGAGGGTTGCATCAGATGGTCGGGTCTGGAATACCCTGGAGGTGATGTGAAGGTCGCACTAGACGTACTCGGGGGCCAAGTGGAAAGGTCGCCGTGGTGGAAATAAAAGGGCGAATGAATCCGGACATGCGAATTAGAATAACACCTTCTACCAATATTAAGAGCCTACGCTCTCAGATTCTACCAATGCCAAATACGTTCTTATAGAAAACACAACATCTCAATCCGTTTGATATACGAATGAGAATTGAAAATATCTCATATTTGATTTTGTCAGTCCATAATACTTAATCGTAACACAACATGCGTTATACAAATACGCAGAAAAATAATGATAGTTGATCATAGCATTTGCCTACGATATACTTCTGCAGTGTCCGATTGTGTGTGAATGACGGCCACACCAGTTGATCGTAATTTATTGTATTATAATTAAGAGTAACTTTCAAAAATATCTCAGAAAAATGATATTACCTACGTAGTGTACCTTTAGGACAAAGGAATAAGTTGATCTTTCCACTTTTAAATATTTTTATGAAAATTTTTGAATAAACCCGGCACCAACTCTCAACGGACTTCGCAGTCAGAGCGGCAGCTGTACTCGGGCATCTGTGGCGACTGTGGCAGGAGTGGCGCGTAGGTGAAGCACATGAATACAGGGCGGCGCGTGGCGGTGGTGGCGGTGCAGGGGCGGCGTGGGATGCAGCAACGATGGCGCCGCCCGGCATCGATCCAACGGCCCGCCAGGCCGGTGGGCGGCTGTCGGACTCTGCACGGGAAGTGGAGGCGGAGGCGGACGAGGTGGAAGCGTAACAGCACAGTGTTATGGGCACGAAAAAAAAAAAAAACAGGATCGAAGGAGGCTCTTTGGTGAAGAGGCCGCCTTGCGCCACTTGCCTGCTCGTTCGCTGTCCATAGTATTGTTTCCAGATCGGTCGCAGCGCTGGTATTGTTTCCAGATGTTCAGACCGGGAGACGTGGCACAGTGTTTCAACTGATGTCACTACAGTGCCTCTGACTTGGAAGTCCTAGGTTATAATCTCGACAGGGGCAGGATTTTCGACACAACCTCGATAGCAAGGATGAATTCACTCGCTATCTGGAGGAGAATTCTAGTAGCCGGCTGCTCTGATCGGTAGTTTTCCGTCGTTTCTCCGATCAACGACAAGTGAATGCTGGAGCAATATCCTAACAAACGGAACAAAGACCGCTAATGATCTTTCATTTCCCTTCCTTGTCCTATCCTCACATACTTGCATACACTGCACTACCACACATGTCGGGAGACTAGTCGGTACTACACGGTAACTGGGTGTTTTGGAGAACTTTTGAAACCATTCGTACCCCATGAAGCTATGCCTGCTTTTTCTCACGCCTTTGCTTTGGCTTTAGCATTTTTAGAAGTACAAGCTTCAATCAATTTAGTTCCAAGGCTTCTTCGACTTGCTGAAGAGAACCGAATAGTTCGAAAACAAATCGGAAAACTTGGTCTACATCTTATCCCATTTCGCCTCACATCTTCAATCCCAAAAGCTTCGCCTTTTGGTTTTGGAAAACGGCAAAGTCCCTTGACAAACTTCGTCTTTGGGGCCGCCGAATCCACTGAGAACGTTTGCTCGTGAAGTGGTGTTGTGAAAAAGGCAAACATATTCTTTGGCTTCCGCCTATGTCATCATTTCCAGATTCTGTTTTCACTTCAATTCGTCTGAATCAGTGAAAAACTACTGATTGACAGTGACTATTCACTGATGGTGTTAGTTATAACCCTGCCACTGACAATCAGTGAATTGAACTGAAAAAATCAGTGAAAATGTAGTCCACGTTTTGAATCAGGGAAACTTCACTGTTCGAATCAGTGAAATCTGTGACAACTAATTGAACGTGACTACTGAACGATCAGTGAGTGATGGTGAAGCGGCACTTTTACCACTGACGACCAGTGAAATGCTGGGGGTCATTATGAAAAGGTTCGCATATTCGCTGCTTGTCAGCGAAACTACACATTTCGACTGAAGATATCAGTGACTTCGGCTCTCACTGATTGAATCAGTGACAATTTCACTGATTCAGAATCAGAGAGTACGGCAACGTCACCCCCGAATACGCAGGGATGGACTGGCACCACCAACAAGGTACATCAACACCGCGTTGGTCACAGAAATAGTCGTTCGTTTTCCGGGTTTCCCAATCTACGGTTTTCCTCGCCCAGCAACAGCCCGTCCCCACGACACAATCCACGATGATCCTCTAGCATCACACCGTCTGCCCTGCCCCGCCTTCTACACGACACACACACGCTCCCCACACCACGTCCTCGCTGCACCCGCGCCACACCCCACGACGCTCCTTCCACGTCACACCCTCTACCCCGCACCGCCCCTCGCTGCCACCGAGACACACGATGCAGCCATGGGGCCGGAGCCGCCGCTTGCCCTCCCCCCGCCAGCTACAGCTTACAGCTTACAGCTTGTCCCGGCTGGGGCGGTGCCCCGCTGGTGGGAGATACCTGGTTGAGGGGAGAACCCCGCTAGTCGACGGTAGGTCGACGCCACATCTCGGCATCCAACGGGGAAAATATCATCACCCCCGAGAAGAAAACACGGACTACACTTACGGGACTAATGACCTAAGTTGTTGACGCGTCCGGAAACACGAATCAATCAATCAAACCCGCCAGCCCCAGAGACGCCCTCGCGAGAGCCTCGCCGCGTTGCCGCCCCCGCTCTGCTCGTAGAGCGCCCACGCGCCGCCCACACCAGGGCCTCTCCGCCTCTCCCAGCGGCAGAACCGTCCCCACGGCACACTCTACGACGCTCCTCCCACGTCACGCCCTCTGCCCCGCCCACGTGCTGCCTTCCATCTCGATTCCTCCTCCGCCACGAGCCCGGCGCAGAGCCGCCCCCGCACTGCAGCGCCACCTCGCCTGCCTACTCGCGTGCCGCCCCTCCCACGCGCCCTGCGCCGCACGGTGCCACCCCCGCATCGCCTCGGCTCCGCCCTCGCGAGAGTCGCACCGTCCCTACGCCGCCCACGCGCTGCGTCCGCTTCATCCAGCGACGGACCGTGCCCGCGCCACACGCCACGATGCTCTTCCCGAGTCACACCCTCTGCCCCGCCCCACTGTTCCGCCCACGCGCTGCCGCCGAGACACACGATGCCGACGCCGTTACGATGCCGGCGCCACACCGCTCTACCGCCCCCGCCCTGCCCTCGCGAGAGCCCCGCCGCGTTTGCTCCCCACTCTGGCTCTGTACCCTCCAGGCGCCACCCACGCGCCACCCCTGTCTCGCTCAGCGACACACGCCTCGATGCTCCTCCCACGTCACACCCTCTGCCCCGCCCCGTCCCTCCGCCCACGCGCTGCCACCCAGACACGATGCCGCCTCCGCCACGAGGCCGGCGCCGCGTCGCTCTGCCGCCCCCGCGCCCCCGCCACGCCTCGCCTCGCCCGCCGCCTCGCGTGCCGCGCTGAGCCGCGCCGCGCCGCGCTGCGCCTAAATCGGAGTCTGTCGCTGCGGAGGCGGCGGCGCTGGCTGGCGTGTGCGGGCGCCCCCATGTGGGCGAGAGCGGGCGTGGCGGGCGGTGCACAGTGGCTGACATCATGCGGTGTTGTCTAAACCACTATTGTTCAACGAGAAGCTTTTGACGCACGGGTTTCATTGTTTATAATGGCTCTCATTAGCCAATCGTCTTACAAACATTCTGACTGTTAGTAGTTTCGACTTTAATTTGTGGAATCTGTTTTAGGAAAGCATTGAGGAAGGTAAATTGTCCTATGTCTTACTCATGTCTATTCAATAAGCATATTTGACCATTGAATACGTTCTTAAGCATTCTTTGCGAGGAATGAGTCCACTACAGTAGTGAATTTCGTTATAAAATGATGATACAATAAAAACTTTATTTTAGTGTATCATTGCAAATTCATGGAACATTCATGAACAAAAAGCACATGAAGGAAATAAAATGCGTAAAGTAACAAAAATTAAGCAAAGGTTAAAAAAAAACTACAAACGGAAAAAGAAATGACCCAAATAAAAATTACCCCAATAAGGAATTACTACAGTCAGAAATATATTTCCATAACCTTTATGACGCGATAAACACACATTTACAGATTACCAACATCTAGAATGCACCAATGAATGGATAACTTGTCATCAGAATCGGAGCCCTGGTGATTAGGGAGACAAAGGATGGTGTACACGTCGGTGATACAGAGGATTTACTATAGTCAGAAATCTTGACATTATTCTTGAAGATAACGCTTCCCCCGTTTCTTTGCTGGTTTCTCTCCGAATTTCATAGACTGTCGGTTGAGACGGTTGTAATTTGTGACTGTGAGCGAACTTAATAAAATGTTTCTAGTAAAACTAGGCTATTTTCTGAGCATTGACTTCTTCACTTAACACCCACAATTTTTAGGGTGTGGTACTTTCTTTGCACAGATTAACTATCTTTCAGAATACCTTTATTAAATCTCATTTCGACCTTACTTGTTTCAATAAATGATTCAATATTTGTTATATCTGATCAGCCGAAAATAGACGGTTCCTCAACAATTATTCCGTTCGTAATAGATTTATTGCTTATCGTGTGTATGTTATCAAAATGTATAATTCTTAATACTGTTATGTATTGGAAATTTTATAACTACAATTCATTTTGGAATTTTTAAGAATTAGTTTTCAGTACAATGTTTAACACGTTAACTGTCCTGTGAGCCATATTTGGCTCACAAAACCTAACACTCGGTGGTTTTATTACGTCCGTGAACCAAGTGTACGTCACAGACATTTATAACTTCTATGGCAAATATTTCCACGGAACTAGCCGTAACTGCACTGATTTTGGTATGGACTTGCTAGGACAGTCAGAATTTAGAAATACACCGGGACGTAAGAACAATATTTTTATTTTTAAGAGTAAGACAATAAAACTTTCTGACAGTCAGGAACGTTTCGATGTACGGAGATATTTTAATATTTTAATAGCTACGTTTCAAGAATTGAAACTATTTGAAACTGGCGGAGGGCGGAATTGAAGAATTGAAACTACCTTATTTTGAGTGCATCGTCCGCGCGGATCTTATTTTGAGTGTATTCCGTTTGCTTCTAAAGTGTCTGCCTGTAGGGCGCGGCTGCGGCGGCGGGGACGGAATTGAAGAACTGAAGCTACCTTATTTTGAGTGCATCGTCCGCGCGGATTCCGTTTGCTTCCACTGCGCGGGTGTCTGTCTGTGGGGCGCGCCGGGCGGAGCGGGGGGGACGGGGGGGGTGGGGCGGGGGCGGCGTGCGGGCACCGCCCCACAATGCGCGCCTTGTGAGCGCCGCCCGCGCGCCGGTCGCGTGCCACACGCGCGTGCGGGCAGCGTTGCCACGACGACGCCCCGCGGCGCCGGTGGATCCCCCCCCCCTCTTCCCCCCGGGCAACCCTCACCACTCCTCCGCTTCTTCCTCTTTCTTTTGGCTACTCTACTTTCCCTTGCACGGAATCAGCGCAAGCACTGGATTTCGTCATTCAGATAATTTTTTCGGGATTATTTCTGCACACTTCCTTTGGGCTTCGGCGTGTAGTCTAATATATCCTATACGGTTTCTCGTTTATGGTTCTTTCATAATTGCATTTGTGGGCTACTGGTTTATCATCCCGTGCGATCGTCAAATTCCTTTGTATGCATTCTTATGGATTTTTAATTCTTGCTAACTTCATTTGTGTGTTCACCGCTAAATAACTGTACAGCAATTTTTGGTTTTATTGTATATTTTTCAGTTACTTTGTAGACGTTCTTTCCTTCATTTATGGTTTATTCTGTATGCCGTTTCGTAACTGCATTTGAGTGCTTTTTATTTCTCTTGTAAAATTAAGAAAATCCTGTTATTCGCATTTTCTTCAATTTTGTTTCTTTCTTCGTCCTACCATCAACACAAACAAAAATCGAGTCCTACGCTGAGAATAATGACACCTTTTCACCTTTAGCGGCCGCCTTTCTGTTGGTCTCATTGCCTTCCCGCCATTCCAATTCTTTTTCCTCCTTCCTTACCTTCTCTTAACATTCAATCAAACGCCTCGCCCATCCCGGCCTTCCTTTTGCGTGGCCGCCGGAGGCACCGCGTGACCTTTGACCCTCGACCTGCGACCACCCTCGCCACCTGCCCGCGCCGCCCCCACGCCGCCGCCCCGCCCCCCACGATTCGTGCCCTCACCTCCCAGCCGCTGCGCCCTCGCGCTGCCCCGTTCCTGCGCCGCCCCGCCCCTCGCTCCGCCCGCATCGCCAGCCCCCGCGCCGCCCTGCCCCGTCTCCGTGCCCCCCCGGCCCCGCGCTGCCCCGTCCCCGTGCCCCCATCCCGCGCTGCCCGTCCCCGCGCCGGCCCGTCCCCGCCCTGCCCCGTCTCCGTGCCCCCCGGCCCCGCGCTGCCCCGTCCCCGCGCCCCCATCCCGCGCTGCCCGTCCCCGCGCCGCCCCTTCCTGCGCCACCCCGTCCCCGCGCCGCCCCGTCCCCTCTCTGCCCCGTCCCCGCGCCCCCATCCCGCGCTGCCCGTCCCCGCACCGCTCCTTCCTGCGCCGCCCCGTCCCCCGCGCCGCCCCGTCCCCTCTCTGCCCCGTCCCTGCGCCGCCCCGCCCCGCCCCGCCCCTCGTCTCGCCCGTCCCCGCGCCGCCCGCCCCCGCGCAAACCCGCCTCCGCACCTTCTCGCCCCCGCGCTGCCCTTCTCCGCGCTATCCCCACGCCCCGCCACTCCCGAGTCGCCCGTGCGCCGCCCCCGCGTCGCCCCGCCTCCACGCCCCGTGCCCTCGCCTCCTAGCCGCTTCGACAGGAATGCACGGCACGGCGTGGAGGGGCGGACGCGGGGGGCAAGCAGGCGTCGCTGCAAAAAGACGAGAAACGCCGAGGCATCTGGGGAGTAATAACGAATTGACACGCGATTACTATATGGACTTGCTTATGCATAGGGTTCGGGCCGCTTATGTTTTATAGACTTCATATATTACGGCTATAAGTACGAATTGCAAATGCATTCTCCTATATTAAGACACCAGCTGCTTCGGAACATGGGAATAAAGAGATATGATGGTTAATGAGATGGTTTGAAGAGTTGGTACGTGGTTCAAACGTTGTGTAATCAGCGGAGACGGGGAGATTTATGCTAATACGAGATATATAATGTATTTCCATATTTATGAATAACAGGATAATCATGCATACTGCCGCGAAAGGTATTTTACATCAAGCACATATGTGAATATAATGAGATGATTTTTCGTATTGGATAGGGAAAAAATGTTCCTTTTGTTTAGGATTAGAGTAAAGTAATCTCAAATATTTTTCATAATGAAAAACAAAAAAATAATTTGGTTTTTGAAAGCATTGTAAAATAAGTGTTTGTGTTGTTCAAAGGATTAATTATTACTATCCCGTATACGTACGTATATACGGAGAAATATACGTAGTATAAGGTAAGTTAATATGTAATGCTGAGGAAAATCGATTTCGAGATTTCAACTAAAATATCGTTTTGGGGTCCCCTGATAAAAACAATGTGGTTCTATTCAAAAGGTCCGTCCGTCTGTCTATCCGTCTGTCCGTCCGTCATCCTGTCCGTCCGTCCGTCCGTCCGTCCGTCTGTGAACAACACTAGCGCCTAAACCATAAGTATTTCTTTCCAAATGAATATTCCCCGGTCCATCTGGTTCCACTCAAGGCGCCGCGATTTTTCAACATTCTTCAAAATTTGGGGGTATTTACATGAAGCCCCTCGGACATTTTCAAAATTTTCTCAAAAGCGGTTCCAAATATTTTCTTTAAATGTATAGTAAGAATAGTAAAATACGCTCATTAAGGTGGCACAGGTCCGATTGTAACGGATAATTCTGAATTTTCAAAAATTCCAAAAGTTTTAATTTTTTCGGCGTCTTCATGGAAGTACAAATTTGAAGATGAAGATTTTTCCTCCAAATGAAATTTGTTCTCCAAAGTGAGTTCTTCCATTAAGGTCATATACATTATGTTGAAAATTTTAGTAATTTTCTAGTAATATTGAGCGAAATATTTGCAATTTTAAAAAAATTACAAAAACAAGATTTTCTCAAAAACGATTCCAAATTTTTTCTTTAAACTTTTTGTAGGGATAGTGCCTAATGTACTCAATTAGTTCACATAAACGCCAAAATGCTGTATTCTTTTGTTTACCACAAATTACAAAAATGCATTTGTTACTTGTCTTTCACGTCAGTAATATTAACATTAGCGGCGATTTGTTTAGATTATTATATTTATGAGTACATGTACTTTTAGTAATGTCAAGTAAAGTTTATCGAGAACTAAACCGTTTTCTGTGAAAAGTAGCACAAAGTACCGAATTTTCAGAAACGCGCAAACGCCATTTTCTCATAAATGGTTCCAAATTTGTTCTTCAAACTTTCCGAACGGATAGTGTTATTGCACTCTTTAATATCAAGTAAAGTTCCCAGCAATTTGTAAACACTATTCTATTTGTGAGTTAAACTTCAAATGACTTCGAATGATGTTTTTCGAAAACTCAAAAATTTTCTGTGAAAAAGAGCTTCAAATTTTGTATTTCTAGTAGCGCTTAAATGCCATCTTCTTGAAATTTTTGAAAGCAAATTGCCATTTAGGACAAAGTTTGACTGTTCTTTAATATTCGGAAATTAGTATTTCCTTTCTACAATTAGGAAACTGAAAAATTAAGTAAATGTCAAAAAATTTACTTTGTGCGGCGATAGATGGCAGCTGACACGATTGATTGATTGATTGACTGTTCATGATTCCGGGAGCTTCAACTACAGAGGTCATTAGTCCCAGAAGTGTAGTGTGTGTTTTTCATCGGACGGTGGCGGTGATCTTTCCCCGCTGGATGGCGAGATTCGGCGCCGCCCTACCGCTGACTAGCGCGGTTACCCTCAACCAGGTATCTCCCACAAGCGGGGCACCGCCCCAACCGGGACATGCTCTAAGCTCTCGACCGGTCTCCTGGCATGTGTGGTAGTGTAGTGCATGTATGTGTGTGTAAGGGGTGAGGATAGGTCAAGAAGAGGAAGGAAATATCGCGCGCGGTCCGTGACTCATTTGCTAGGGTACTGCTCCGGCATTCGCCTGGTGATGACCGGAGAAACCACGGAAAACTACCGATCAGAGCAGCCAGCCGATAGAATTCTCCTCCAGACAGCGACTGAATTCGACCTATCTGACAATTCCAAATAGGTAGCCCAGACCCAAGGAAATAGAAAACTAATGCGGGAAAGTCTGTGCCATTCTGTAGCACCACTAGTTTCTACAATGACGTGTTTTTTAAACCTAGGTTTTTAGAATGGTTTCTCTCGCAGAAGTCAAAGTTACGTTTTCTAGTTTTGTTCTGCTGAGTATTCTTTAAAATTTTGTACAAGTTTCTATCTGCTACCATATATTGTAAATAATATTTTTATCGTCATCATTCGTTTGAAAAATACTAATTTTCCTGTTTATATCCCGAACGCCAATATGATTTATGCAGTATGAACTATCTCTTCTCCAAGAGTGTTCTCACTTATTGAATAAATACTGAATACATTTATTACTGAATAAATTCTTTACGTATACTATAGGAAAAAACGTTTGCGAGTGATTTTGTAAATATAGGATAAACGACCATGACATATTCATAAGTGTCCATAAAATATTTTATATTCCATTGATAAAACATCTGCTCATTTCCCGCAGCTTATCATGGAATTTCTCGCGTAAAGACACACTTCCTTATGCTATATATTTCTCCAGCAGAGTACTCAGCAATTACAATTTCTATACATTGTAGCGATGCAGCCATAAAACCGACCTTCAATTCCTTCCTCCGCAACGCGCAGCACCGCACGTGGAAAACTTCGCTCCAGAGAAAGCGCCCGCAGGCGGGCGCACGGTGTCAAGGCGTCAACGGCGGTCACGCTTCGGCGCGGCACGCGCGCGCGTGTACCCGCCTCGCACGCCAGCCGTGCACGCGCCGCCGCCGCGGCCGCCGTGGCGCGGTTCCGGGCTGCGCGCGAGGCCCCGCCGGGGTACGAACCAAGGCCGTCGCTCCCGGAGCCCCGCGGCGGCCCGAGGGCGGAGAGCGTCGGCGGCGCGCGGCGACGCGTGGGGCCGAAAGAGGTCTCTTGGCTTTGGACTGTGGGACGTTGGCGGGAGGTACGAATCTGATATACTTCCGTCCCGCAGTGGCGTAGCTAGGTGGGGGCAGGGGGGCTGTCCGCCCCGGGTGACACCATTTTAGGGGTGTCGCCAATGAGCAGATTTTATAATTAGAAATATATAATTTTAATGATTTATTTAAAAATCATATTTTTATAAAACATGCACTTTTTAATTAGTTATACTTTTTTTTAGATTATTTACTTAAAAATTAAATTTAAATTATTCTGAAGTAAATGCAGCTTTTAATATCTTATAAATAAATGTCATGTGCAAATAAAGTTTTATTAAATAATGTATAAACTATTCCTTTGTGTGTATAAAATATTTTTTTATATTTAATTTATAGGGGGGGGGGGGTTGATACCATTAGTTTTGCTCCGGGTGACCAACTGAAGCTACGTCACTGCCGTCCCGTAACAGTGTATGCTCTCCTAGGCGCCCGCGATTGTGGGTATTTCGTAAATAATTCAGCTGTCACTGCTTTCCGCTTACCCCACCCCAAATATATTTTCTTCTGTTCTGCATGCCTAATCAAACTGCTACCTGCTCCGCTTCTGTGAATCTTTTCTTCCGTATTCTTGAACCATCGATCAATTATATCTAATAACTTCCCCCAAGGTTTCGCCAATCTTCAAAACATTTGAAGACACTGAAGACACTACGAATTGGGTATTTTCCTTAAATTATTAATTATTTCACTTTAATTTTTAACCAGAATTTCACTTTAAATATCCCTAATAGTCTGGCGTCCATTTCTATCGAACTCTAGCCGGCTTCTTCCAAACAAAACTTGTCTCCGTAGCAACCCACTACAACCTCAATAATTATCTCTCACGAGTTGATACATTCGTTTCAAGTTCTATTTTCATTTCGTAACAGATTAGTGTCTGATGAGTTTGGATTCATATCCTGGGCACTGGTGGATCGAGGGGGGGAGGCATCAGAGCCATGGTCGTCTCCAAGAGGCCTAGAGTTTTCATTTAACTTCCTTTATGTGGCAAAATTGATTTAAATATTTATGGTCAAATCATGTAATTATTTAAACAATAACATTGTATAGTACCATATATACAGTACATAAATAAATACAATATAACAATAAATATGTTTATTTTTTAACAAAAATCTACGATACCATGTCCCCCCCCCCCCAATGATCGTCTGGATCTGCCCCTGATCCTGGGAACTGATGCGGTTTAGAGCGTGCGAAAGTACGGACGAGATTCTGGAAATATATGCATGGTCGATTAAGGAGCTTAATAACATTTCTTAATGGATTGTTCAATTAGCTGCATGCAAATGAATACGTTTTTAATGATAGGTGTATACTTTGCTAGGTAGCTCAAACTGCATCCTATGTGGATTCACGAAAGTCTGCTTTTTCTCTTAATTTTCATTTTTTAGATGCCATTAAATTTTTGATAGTGTTTTAACTGCTTTTAATAAGACTACCTTTGGGTACAGAATCGTTGGGTAGAAATAATTTAATTAACAAATGTTTCGAATTTCAGAATTGTGTTATTTGGAATATTCAATAAAGTAAATAAATATGTTATTATAATTGAAATTCTAAAACATTATTTGGAGACTGTGACTTGGTGGTGAACACTTCTATAGTATAATGGAAAATGCGATATAATATATACGATAGAAACAAAGAGATGAAACATTAAAATATGTATCAGGTAAGTTAGCTAAACCACAGAAAATATAGCACCTCTGAACATCACATCAAACAAGCACAAAGTTTCTCAAGATGTCTTGACACTTCCAGTCGTTCGACTGAGTTCCAGAATACTCTTCCAACAAGAGAATTTTGAAATCGTATTCCCAAGAGAAAACCATAACGAGGATGGGGTCAAGGGACGAACGATTTATTGGTTATTTAGTGTTCCGTGACCGTCAATTTCTATGGTCATTAGTCCTGCAAGAGAAATCCATGACCGCGTGTGTGTAGAAGAGAATATTTTATACGGTTCGTCACACCTTTGTTAGGGTGATGCTTAGGCATTCGCCTGGAATTGATCGAAGAAAACGTGGAAAACTATCGGTGCCAAAGGCCTCTAGAATTTTACTGCAAGAATTCTGTATTTAGCTAGTGTCAAAAATCTTCCAATCGTGCCCTAGGACTCCCCGGTCAGACACGCAGCACTGGCCACGGATCTTGTTGTTGAGACATCTCAGCAGGTGCAAAAGTTAAAATAACGAGTTGTCACTTACAGAATAATTCCCATGGTTTGGACAGGAGTCTGAGATACTCATGCACAATCGAATTGATCGATTGATTGATTGTTAGTGATTCCAGGAGCGTTAACGGCTAAGGTAATTAGGCCCATAAGTGTAATTCATGTTTTTCCCTAAGGAGGTGCCGGTGATTTTTCTCCGCTGGTTGACAAGATCCCGCGCCGACCTACCGCCAGGTAAAGGGGTTTTCCCACATGCGTGTCACCGCCCCAGGCGGGACAAACTGTAAGCTCCCGACTGGTCTCCCAAACAAATATGGTAGTGTAATGCATATGTGTGTATGTGTAAGTATGGGGCGAGGAAAGGACAAAGAAGAGGAAGAAAATATCGCGCGCGGTACGTGGCCCGTTTGTTAGTGTACTGCTCCGGCATTCGTCGGGTGTTGATCGGAGAAACCACGGAAAACTACAGATCAGAACAGCCGGCCGCACGAATTCTCCTCCTGACAGCGACTGAATTCGACCTAGCTATTTGGCTAGTGTCGAAAAACCTCGCTACCAACGGGAGTCGAACCTAGGACCTCCCGGTCAGAGACACTTCAGTCACATCATTGGAGAGATTTTGCACGCCATAGCGGACAGCACTATAGATCTTCTATGCATGCGCAGATGCTCCAAAGTGCCGCGAAACGAACTGCGATAGTGCTGTCCGCTATGGCGTGCAAAAACTCCCTAGTAGATGCCCTGAGCCACCTCTCCTTGTGCGCACCACCGAAAAATTTAGAACCTTCTCCCTGACAACTCCGTGACGAAGATGTGGTGTCGGGCGGACGCGAGAGCGAAGCAGGCGGTGGGTGGCAGCGGCGGAGGCGGCGACGTGAGGCTGCAGCAAGGCGTTCGTGCGCGGGCTCACGGCCGCGACCCACCAACCTCCACGCGTGCGTTCGCATGCGAGCGCGCGCGCGCGCGTGTGCGTATGTGTGTGTGAGTGCACGCGCTCGCTCGCGCGTGTGTGGTCTGGCGGGCCCGGCTGGGCCTGCGTCTCGCGCCGCTGGGAGGTCCGTCTGCTGGCACTCCGCGCTCGCGCCACAACTGCCCCTTGACGCAAGCCGATCGCGCAACGCGAGGTTTTTCGAGATGGTGACGAAAGCCTGCTTAAGCTATTCCGTGAACGGAGCGTTTTGATCGTACAAGTGGAGCTTGTTTTTATACGGGCTTAGTAAGTTGATCTTCAGGCGGCGCTACGCGTCCTTGACATTAAGAAGCTGCTGCTGTTTGGTTCGTTCGGAAGAACGTTGCATGATCGGGCGTAATTATTTATGGTTCATGAAACCGACACCATCCTTACCTCTCGTTATTCAACGAATACGCATTCATCTTAGTGCGGTAACTCTTCTGACTTTTCAAAATATTAAATAAACTTTGACACGGAAGATACTTTTATGAGATGATATATACACTTTTAATGCCGAAATATTTGAGTTAATTTCGTAATCGTAAAATTAATTTGAAGAACTGAATGCGCAATTATTGTGGGTCGTCAAATAACTTTAATTTTTTCCCCTATTTCAATGTAGTACAATAAGACCACGTTATTATCTAATTCTTCATTTTAAATTTGAATTTCGTTCAAATCTAATTTGAAGGAATACCTTGAGATTATTGAAAGCATTTGATTTGACTGATATACAATGATCATAGACATGTTAATGAATAGTTAAATAAACTTAACAGTTTTGTACATGAATAACACTACTGTTACATTATTTAAATTCAGCAGAAATTAAAGAAGACGGTTAAACGAGAAAACAGATGTACACATAAGTAGTATTAAAATGATCTAATTTGTGTGTGATCTCATTGTATTTAGAACGTTACACATAGAAAAGAAGGTAAATAATTATATGCTCATTACTAAAACAAACGAACATCTTTTGAAATGTTGGTTATGAATGGTTCTCATAGTATATATCGTAACAGAGATTTGATAAAGTGCAAAAAATAAACTTATGTTTCCAATATTATTAATATTAATACACTTAAAGTCATGTGTGTGATAACTATATAAAAAATAAAATATTTAAGAATAACTAAGCATTAGTTCACAGAGTAGAATGATAATACGTTCAAACGAATCATCAGATCACAAATAATATAATTTTTCAATTATATGATTTTAAAACAAACATATTTCCTCGCTTAAAAATGTATGATGCTTTACCCAGTTACTTGGTGACAATTATTACTACACTACCTAGCAATATACCCCAAAACAGCGGCAGTCAATAGCGCAATCTTGGGGGGGGGGGGAGATCCCAGTTCGATTGGCATACTCTTTAAATAATGCTAAATTACCAAATTATATCAAAGAATTTCTATTTTTTGTAGAATTTGGCTCACATAAGCGAGTAGTAAGAAGAACCAGTAGTTCATTTCTGCTGAACCTACTGTGTACTCGTCTAAAAACTGCCCGAGATCTTAAGGCCCGCCACCAAACCCAAGTGGATGGAAGAGCGCTTGACTTGGCGAGAGGCGCGTCCAACGCCATCTCTTTAATTTCACGCGATGTACCAGGATCCGCGTGGGAGCGCCACCGCCGCCTCCGCCGCCGCCGCCGCCACCGCCACCGCCGCCGCACGCGCCAGGCGTGTGGGCGGGCGCGTCCTGGCACGGGCTGCCGCGCCGCGCCGCCCCCGCCCCCGCCCCTCCCCGGCACCGACCTACGTGCGCGCGCCCGCGCCTGCCCCGCCCCTCCCCGCTCTTCCCCTCCCCGCCCCGCCCTGCCCCTCCTCCCCTCTCCCCTCCTCACACCTCGCCCCGACTCCCAAGTACGTGCGCGCGCGCTCGCGCTGCGTCGCCCCGCGCCGCGCCGCCCCCGCCGTCCGCCCCGCCCAGCCTCGTCCGCCCCTCCCCGCCCCGCCCCGCCCCGCCCCGCCCTGCCCTGCCCTGCCCCGCCCGCCTCTCCTCTCCCCCCTCCCCTCCTCTCACCACGCCACAGCTCCGAAGTACGTGCGCGCGCGCTCTCGCTGCGTCGCCCCGCGCCGCGCCGCCTCCGCCGCCCACCCTGCCCCGCCGCGATCCGCCCCGCCCCGCCCCGATCCGCCCCGCCCCGCCCCGCCCCGCCCCGCCTCGTTCCGCCCCGGCGCCGACCTACGTGCGCGCGCGCCCGCGCTGCGTCGCCCCGCGCCGCGCCGCGCCGCGCCACGCCACGCCGCACCGCTCGTGGGCGCCTCCGCGGGTGGCGGCCCCCGTCCCAGATAGCACGCCCACGCGCCGCTCTTCGCCTGCGCCTTCCCCGCCACGCGTTTCTTTGATCTCTCTTCCGTTTCTTCCCTCCCTTCACCCAGTGGCGTCGCAGGAGGGGCGGTCCGACCCGGGTGACACCATTTTAGGGGTGTCACCAGTTAGAAAATGTTATAATTCGAATTATATAATTTTAAGGATTTATTTAAAATGATCTTTTTATAAATTAGTTATACTTAGTTTTAGATTATATACTTAAAAATTAAATTTCAATTATTATTAATTAAATGCAGTTTTTTAATATATTATATATAAATGTCCCGAGCAAATATATTTTTATTAAACAATGTATGAATTATTCATTAACAGTTTTTTATATTTAATTTATGGGGGCGGGTGATACCATTAGTTTTGCCCCGGGTGACACCAACTGAAGCTACGCCACTGCGTTCACCATTCACGAATTCCATTTATCAATTGTGTATAAGCTTATTATTGGGAATATGTATGAAGCGTTGCTCTTGCAACTACAGCGTCACAGCGTCACCGACGAAACCTAGACGGCAAACCCCGAATGTGGTGGATTTTCGAAACTAGCAACACACAATAAACTAATAGAAATTACACAGGTCCGATTTTCATTATTAACACCGAATTTTCGGACATTTCGAAAGTTTCAAATTTGTTTGATCCCGTCATTTAAGATGTATCTTTGAATTCTGTCCCAAATTGGACGATGGCAGCTTCCACGTCGTCTCCTTCACTTCCCAAGACAGCCACTTGCTCAGAGGTCAGTGCGAGCCAAGAGTCCGCGCCAAGGCGAAGTCCCGGACGAGCTCTGCGCCGCGCGGGCGCCCCCACGAGACGCCGTCGCCTCCGCCGCCTCCACCGCTTCGACCGCCTCCGCCGCCGCCGCCGCCGCCGCCGCGGCGCTGGGTCACGAGCGCATGACGCAGCCGGCCGCCACGCGCCGCCACCTTCGCCGTCCACGCCCCGCCGCACCGCGCCTCCACAGCGGTCTTTGCAGCCACATCACCAACAGTTACATCACCGCCAGCACCGTATCACCGTAACCACCACCACCACCATGACAATAATCTCGGCTCCTATGAAGAACAAAACGAAATCTGTCTAAATAGTATTATACTGCGATTTTTGTAACTTTGTCCCTGACAGGAATCAGCTGTTTCCCTGCCATCCAATCGGGAGCTTATATTTCGCGACAGTGACGTCACTATTGTGACGTTCAAGCTCCCTATCGGATGAAACCGTGAACAGCTGATTCCTGACATGGACAAAGTTACGAAAGTCGCAGTTTATCTCCGTACACGTGCGTCTTTGATTTTTCGGTTAAAATACATCGCAGCTAATTATATATTTTACTTGCAGAATTTCACCCCACCGCCTGCAACCCGCCCTTCACCTCTTCGCTGTCGTTCCCTGAGCAGCAATATTTTCGTTCCGTCTACATCCCGCGCCGCCCGCTCGCCCTGTTCTGCTCTACCACGCCCCGCGACACCTATCATCGCCCAGCAACAATGAAACCCTGGCAGATTGGGAATTGCACCATCTTGTGCTCAAACGCCATCTAGTGGAGTGTTACAACAAAATGAACAGCATAAAAATGTTCTCTAAGAAAAAAGCTAAGATATGCCAAGTTTCGTGGAGATCGTTCAAACGGTGTCGGAGTTCATCGATCTCGGACAATTCAATATCCATTTTTATATAAAAAATCCTCATATTGTATCACATTTCCATCTCCGTCTCTTTGCTTTCTAACGCATTTTAAATTGTTTATGAACATCGACATCACCAAAGAAAACAAATTGACGCTACCTCTAGCCTCTCTGCAACCAAAACGATTCCATTTGAAGCTGATACCGTCGATTACTATTTAACTCGCATCATCATCGTCGAGCCTCTTTTTTGTACTTTTTGCTTTTGTTTCAGTAATCGCGTGAAGAAGTGTGGTACTTGCCCTGCTGTGTAGTGAACATCACGATCACTCAATGCTGCCTTCCTTTAGGAAATCTACCGGGCGGCAGTCAAGGGAATGATTTTAACTGAACACATTTCATGAGTATAAAAAAATCCTGTAGGTAAAAATATCCTGTAAATATTCTTACACGTAAATTAGGATTTTTTATGAGTAATATTGGACTAGAATCTCTGGATTCCATATTTTCTCTACTTTGCAATCCTGAAACTGTAATCGAAGCATTATAATTCGTGAGAACGACGAAATACGTGTTGGGTCCTAGTTTTTTTCCTTCTTTCAAGAATAATTGAACATATTAGTAATTCCGAGAATGAAATTCCTCTGCAGTAACATAGGACGTTCAGAGGACTAATTTTCAATAACAATGAGCCTTAAAAAACCCTTAAATAGGTACACCACTAAAGTTTACGGAACAAAAAATCATATTTATTTTTAATATTCGAGGTGCCAAATGTTGGATTACTTCCTTTGATTTCCTGCTAGTCTACGAATTAATTTGGGTTCATTATTTCATTTCCGTTTACAATGTTGTTCTGCGCCATTTCACGATTAATGCAAACCTTGATGACCATTTGTAATAAATTCTAAATTGTATGCTAAACGAATTAATTATTATAAGTTATTATGATTAAAATATCTATGTAATGTAGGTAATGATCATGATACGAGTTATAACATTATAACGTTATACGAGTTATATTACATTATGATACCAATGTTCTTTTTTCTATTTATGTCACTTACGTTTTCATATTTTATAGCTTATCTTAATGACTCTTGAATAACTGCGTGATAAATCCCTTGTGTTTATTGTATAAATGTGTGAAATGTCAAAGTAATTAACACCGTTAAAGATTATCTGAAATGATATTTTTCTACTACGTGAATTTCTAGTAAGTCAAGTTCTGTTGAATGTTATGTACATGTACATCAAAGAGGTTTATTAGTTTTGATTAGTTGAGAATGACTTGTCATGCACTCTTACCATTTTCATTTCATAACACCTACATACTCGCAACGAACAGTTTCCTACTCTCTAATGCCCACACTAAACCCACTCACCACAACTTTCTGATTGCTTTATTTTGAGGCATGCACAACCTATAAAGAAATACGAACACCGCCAAGCAATGTTTTGAAATGGGAGAGGATATACGGAGAAAGAATTAGTTCTAACAAATGAGAAAAAATAAAAGATAGGTAAAATAAAAGCTCCAGGTGACAACTATTCAACTATTAAGTCGCATAAATCAAATTATAATGCATTGAAAACAAAGATTAGAGGCATTAAATTCATCGAAACATAGCTAGAAGAAAGGAAGGAAATAAAGAAAGAAAGGAAGAAAGAAAGAAAGAAAGGAGCACGGGAATATGGAAGAAAATGTGGAGAGGAGGAAGGTGAGGAAGATGAGAACACAACATTACACAGGACGTAAGTACACTGAAGAGGAAATACTATATTTAATGAGTGAAAACATACGTCAAATTGTGTCCATTACATTCTCTCTGTGGCCCTGAAAGTGTGTGGCTTGCGTCCATATGTTTGCAAGGCCGCGCGGCGCGGCGCAGCGCTGCACAGACGCACGTGGTGGGGGCGGCGCGGGTGGGCGCGGGGCTATCAGGCGGCAAGCGGGAAGCGCGGGTCAGCGGCGGCGCCCCCGCACCACGCCCTCCGCCGCTCACGCCCTCGCCCACGCGCGCCCGCCGACAGCGCTCGCGCTTCCCCTTCCCTTCCCGCCACGCGCCTCCGCTCCCGTTCTACCTCCGCCTTCCGTCGCCGGCGCCGCCCACACCTACCCGCGCTCGCGCTTCCCGCCACTCCCCTTCGCACGCCCCTTCCCACCACGCGCCTCAGCTCCGTTCTATCTACCTCTGCCTTCCGTCGCCACCGCCCCTTCACTCGCCCACTCTCGCCGACAACGCTCACGCTTCCCACCCCTCCCCTTCGCAAACCCCTTCATACCACGCGCCTCCGCTCCCGTTCTGTCTACCTCTGCCTTCCGTCGCCACCGCTCCTTCACTCGCCCACGCGCGCCGACAGTGCTCATGCTTCCCGCCCCTCCCCTTCGCACGCTACTTCCCACCACGCGCCTCCGCTTCCATTCTATCTCTGCCTTCCGTCGTCACCGCTCACACCCCCGCCCACGTGCGCTCGTCGACAGCGCACGCTCTATCGTACCCTTCTCCCCACCAGGCGCGTCTGCTCCCGTTCTATCTAGTCTGCCTTCCGTTGCCATCGCTGTCACCATAGACTACGCTGCCACCGCCCATGCACTCACCCACCGCGCCCGGCGACAGCGCTCACGCTTCCCGCCCCGTGCCCCACGCTCCGTCCCACAAGGCACCTCCGCTCCCTCTTTGACTTCCTCAGTTTTCCGTCGCCGCCGACCACGTGCAGCGCTCACGCTTTCCCGCTGCCGCTACTACCTCCCCTTCGCACGTCCCTTCCCCCTACGCGCCTCCGCTCACGCTCCGCCACGCACCTCCGCTCATCCACACGCCTACGCGCGCCCTCCCATGCTTCAGGATTGGACCCCCTTCCCTCCCTTCCCCACCTCTTCCCGCTCAACGCCTCTGGGGCCGTTCATAAATTACGTAACGCAAATTTGGGGTATTTTGAATACACCATCTCCCCCTGTAACGCACACGTAACGCGCGCTAAATATTATTATTATTATTATTATTATTATTATTATTATTATTATTATTATTCCTCTAAATAACGACTAAAGATATTATGTGTCGCCTGAATATAAAATCTACTCCAGGTTGCAACCAGCTACCTAAGGAGTAGATCTAGGGACTGTCGGTGCCTCTACAATACTTTGCGCAAAATGTGGGCTGTTCCAAATAAAGCAATTTCTTGCACTTCCCAGTCTTTTGAATTACCTGGGAGTTTAGACAAGTTCTTACACAAATTTTGCGGAACAAATCCCAGAGCTCCGACAACTATCGGGACAACCTGTGCTTTTACGCCCCTCATTCGGCTGATCTCGATTTCGAAACTCTTGTATTTAAGACGTTTCTCTGCCTCCTTGGTAACAACGTTTTGATCGCAAGGTACAGCAACATCCACAAGTAAACACGATTTCTTCTCCAAATCCCGGATGACTATATCCGGTTTGTTTGCTGCTATCGTGCGATCAGTCTGAATTTGTTGGTCGTACAATATCGTACACAATCCAACAGACGTCACCGGTTTTGTTGAGTGTTCGTACCACTTGGCGCATGTGTTTGGAACGTCGAGGGCGGTACAGATCTGCCAGTGGAGGTAGCTACATACCCTATCGTGTCTTTTCAAGTATTCGTTCTTTGCTAGGATTGGACAAGCTGAGACAATGTGATCAATGGTTTCTACGTGTTCCCGACAAATGCGGCATTTATCATCTTGGGATATTTTGAGAACCGCTTTATCATAATGTCGTGTTCTCAAGGCCTGATCTTGGGCAGCTATTACAAGTGCTTCCGATTCTGGCTTCATTCCTCCCCTTTTAAGCCACATAAATGATTGATCTTTATTGATCTGCACCTTGTCCATTCGTTTCAAATATTGTCCGTGGAATGGTTTGTTTCTCCACGATTTATTTAACAATTTTTGTGTCTCAAATTTCATGTTAAGTAGCATCAGAAGTTCAGTGTCTCTGTTATTCTGGATGTCTTGCATAGTCTTGTCCGCAATGCTTCTTGCTACACTTACAATGCCTCTGTTTCCCATTCTTCGGTCAGATTTCATGACCTGCCTCATTAGTGGGTCATCTTGATGACAGACTACATACTTTCCCATCCCGGTTATTGCATTGTGCCAGGAGGCTTCAATTTGTCTGAGGCCTCTTCCTCCTTCCTTACGTGACACATAAAGTCTATGTACATCAGCTCGGCGATGGACAACATGATGCATTGTAAGCAGTTTTCTGGTTTTTCGATCCATGATGCGAATTTCCTGTTCAGTCCAGTCTACTGGTCCGAAACTGTATTCGGCTACAGGCACCGCCAAACTACCTATTGCTGATATTTTATTCCTTGAGTTCAGAGCTGACTGCAGGACAAGTCTCACTCTTCTATAATACTCCTTGCGAAGTCTCTCTTTCATTGTGTTGTTCGAGATGGTCTCACATTCTTCAATGCTCAGATATTTGTAAGTTTAACGTGGCTCAAGATGTTGAATCACAGTGTGTCTATCAACTTCAATGTTCTCTGACGTGGTCATTTTCCCTCTTTTTAAGTTGACTTTTGCACACTTGTCAAGACCAAACTTCATGTAGATGTCATTGCTAAAATCATTGATGACAGACACCATTTGGGAGGGAATCGCTTCATTCTTTGCAAACACTTTAAGATCGTAAATTACGTAACGTAAATTACGTATTCTTATTCTTATTCTTATTCTTATTCTTATTATATTTATTTTATTGACTTGCTTAGTTATACGCCAGGATACAATTATAGAAATAATGAACAATAGTTAAATTAATGAGAATAGAGTTCCCCCTAAATAATTACCCTCGTGACAACACCCTTCGTGAACAACAACAACCGTCGTGCAAATGCGAGTAAAAATAAATTATATTATAGAAAAAACGATTTGTTGTTATTTTATTTGTGTAATGTATTAAAAGTATGTAAATTATAGTCAGAATTAGTTGGCAATGCTGACTGCCCCTAACCATAAGATTGACTCAAGTTTTCAGTGAAGGAAGGTCGCCTAGGCGAGAAAATTTCTGACCACAAGCCGTCCTTGTGCCGTTGTAGATGGCCCATTGGCGAGAGTTTAATGCGCCATTTTAAATGGATTCAAAAATATACTACAGATAAGTTTTGAAAAATGTATTTGTAATGTTATGTCTGTAATTGAGATGTTGACTTCTAAACCGTTCTACAAACAATGAGGGAAAATTTCAATGGAGGTAAAGGGTGACTTCATAGAACTCTCTTATTACAATTAAAACGACTCTTAGAAACCCATTACAATAGGTACGTAAGTTTTTATTTGATTTGTATTCTCATTATCATGTTCTGGCGATTCTTAGGGCAGGCCATGTTTTCCCGTAGTCAAAAAGGTTACGTCTACCTGCTGATCTCCGATGCATGATGAGTTGCCTACTAACTCTAACTAGGAGCAATTGTCTTATGTGTCATTTCCTTCCATGGAATTTCTCTTCCCGATTGTAAAAAATGTCCTCATCTTCGACTCTCTACACGTCCTAGACGTTTGTAACATTTATTGTGAACCCTTTTATTCTACATTGACCTACGAATATTTTGATGCGGTAGAAGGTGAGTAATCCGACTTATGCTCTCCTGGCCTCTGCCTGTGTTCGTTACCGCCCGCTTCCTTCTGCGCTCCTTCCTGGTCTTTTTTCTTTCTTTCTTTCTTTCTTTCTTTCTTTATTTCTATTTTTCCTTTCACTCTTTCTTTCCCTGTCATTGCATTCCGCTCTCCATCCCTTCACTTTTTCTCTTGCCGGTATCTCATTCTCCACCAGTCTCTTTATGATATGCTAGTCCGCTGTGCTGCCACTTCCTCCCCGCCGCCGCTGCCACCGCCCGCGCGCCTCCCTCCGCCCCCGTCGCCCACGGAGCGTCCGCCGACATTCGCACTGCCTGCTTCCCTCCGGCTGCCCCCGCGCCGACACGCCGCGCCATGCTCTGCTCCGCTGCGCCGCGTCACCGCGCCGCCGCCGCCACCGCCGCCGCCGCCTCCGCCGCCACCGCCGCCACCGCCGCCGCTCGTGGGACGCAATTTAATGTGCGCGAGCGCCGCGCCCCGCCCCGTCTCGCCTCGCCTCGCGCCGGATCGAAGCGCGCCTCGCGAGCGCGGGGGCGGTGGAGGAGAAGGAGGCAGACGAGGTAAACGGTGGAGGAGGACGAGGCGGTAGAGTCAGAGGAGGAGGAGGAGGCGGTTGGGGTGGATGAGGAGGAGGTGGAGGACACTGAAGAGGAGGCGAAGGTGACTGAAGGGTCAGAGGAGAGGAGGCGGTGGGAGCGATGGGGGCGATGGGAGCGGTGGAGATGGAAGAGACTGAGGAGGAGACTGTAGAGGAGTCAGACGTGGCAGAGGAGGAGACGGAAGTGGCGGTGGGGGCGGGAGAGGATGTGGAGGATACGGAAAAGTCGGAGGAAAAGGGGAGAAGGCGGTGGGGGCGGCGGAGATGGAGGAGACTAAGGAGGAGACGGTTGAGGACGAGGCGGCGGTAGACGAGGCAGATGAGGCGGAGGAGGAAACGGAAGTGGCAGAGGGAGTGGGAAAGGAAGTGGAGAGGACGGAAGAGGGGGAGGTGGCGGTGGGGGTGGCTGACGATGAGGTAGAGACTGAGGAGGAGACGATGGAAGAGGAGGCAGAGGAGTCGGGAGGAAGAGACGGTGGAGGCGATGAAAGCGGAAGAGGTGGCGGAAGAGACTGAAGAAGGCGGAGGAGGCAGAAGAACCGGAGGATGAGGGGGAGAACGCGGTGGGGTCGGCTGAGGAGGAGGTGGAGGAGACAGACGACGTGAAGGAAGCACTACAACCGGATAAGGAAACGGAGGTGACGGAGGCGAATGATGAGAAGGCGGCGATGATGTGCCGCATTCGTGGCACTGCGCCGTATGGGGGTGCGGCAGTGGAGTTGTGGCGATGAGATATCACGGTGATGGTGGCGGCGTTGCACTGTGACCTGACGTACTTGTGACTGTGACGGAGGAGGCGGATGTGGGCTGCAGGGAGTCCGAAGCGGCAGTGATAATGTCAGTGATGAGGTTGGCAGTGAAGGTGAGAGGAACGTAAGAGGCACAAGCCCCGAAGAATACTTTAAACATTTACATCAAGGGCACGTAAATATGTGCCTAATGTTTGGACGTTTTTATTTTATATTCTGAGGATTCATTTGCTCCCGACTCTTCCCAATTTTGACTATTCGAATCTGATAAATCGAAGCGTAGAACGTGCTTCACTCTACCACCGCTTGTTTATCACCAACACAATTGTAGATATGTCGGTGGAAATCCAAAACACTAACAGAAGTCGTTTCGTGTTTACGATTGATGGTTCATGTGCAGTTTCGGTGCGACTTCTCTGTGCAAACTGTGAAACTTCGGACACGTATGTAAACACATCTTAAGGCATGCTTACTCGTTGACAGTATACGAGTAATTAACTAAACGCGCTCCGGAGCAAGGGGTTACCAAATGATGGAGTGTTTAGTGCCAGAGAGTATTTTGAATATTATTATTGAAAATATTGAAAGATGTTTAGTTGGGAATTATTGCAGTTTTATCTTAGAGTACGTTGTAATTTAAATTTTCTGTGATTTCCATGTTGATATACACAAAACAATAACGAAAACAATATGCAAACCAACAAGACAGCATTGTAATGAAAGAAAAAATTCTATTTCATTCTTGTGTCTTCCTAACAATCTCTTTAAATGTAATATATTGAATAAAAAATGTTCATTCTTGTGTAATGACTTTTGCCATCTCTCACATACTCGGTACTGGGAAGGTTGGCTCAGGGCATAAACAAATGTCACTGCAGTGACTCTAACTCGGAGATCCCAGGTTCGAACCCCGACGATGGCACGATTGTCGACACTAAGCCGATAGCTACGTCGAAATCAATCGCAAGGAGGATTCTAGCGGACGGCTGCTCTGATAGGTAGTTTTCCTTGGTTTCTCCGATCAATACCAGGTGAAACAGTACCCTAACAAAACGGGTTACGGAGCGCGACCGATCTTTTTTCCTCTTCCTTATCCTATCCTCACCCCTTATCTGTACATACTTACCCTTACATGCTCTACACTACCACACATGCTAGGGGGGACCGGTCGGAATCTTAGAGCTTGTCTCGGATGGAACGGAACCCCTTTTGTGGAAGATATCTGTTTGGGGGAAAACCCCGCCAGCAAACAATAGGTCGGCGCCATATCTCACCATCTAGAGGGGAAAGATCACCGCCTCTCATAAAAAAATATACATACACTTTACTTACGGGACAATGACCTTAGCCGTTAATGCGCCCGGAATCACTAACCAATCAATTAAAACCCAATACTTGGTTTCGCACAAGAGGAGCCCTTAATGAATGAAACCCTTGAGACACGTGAAGCACAAGGTCTACAGAGTTCTGTATAGTAACCCCATAAATATCATTTCATGATGTGATCATGTTGATGAATAACGGCAATAACTCACAGATAATGAAACGCGAGCTTCGCGGCTGTTGCACGTGCCAGACCAAAGAGCGCGCCCCCCTCTGCCAGTGCCTCGAGACCCTGGAAACAGAGAGTAGCGCAACAACCGCCGCCATTTAATATCTCGATAGCCCCGCGAAGCAGCATTCAGAAGCTGAAGGAAAATTATAATAATTGATGACGTTAGGAAGATTTTTAACATTATCAATATTCATGGTTCTCAACCCACAGAACATCTAACAGGTCCAACTCTTTTGACAACTGGACATAAAATGGCGGGATCGGTGGAACACTGGAATGCGCTATTCTCTGCATCTAGGGACTCTACCAGTGCCTTCCCGGGCGCGGAGCGGGGCGGCGCGGGCGCCGTCGTGCGGTGCGGAGAGGTCGTGCCGCAGAGGCCGCGCGGGAAACAAAGCCCTCCCACGCGGTGACCACGCTCTCTCTCTCGCGCCTCCAAAACAAACGGCGCGCCGTGCGTGCGTGCGTGCGTGCGCGCGCGCGTGGAAGAAGCCTCCGAGTGTCAAGGTGCACGCGAACCCGGAGGTCCGGGGCCCCGCGTGGAATCCACACCTGCTGAGTCAGCTCCAATATTCGCAGTGCGCGCTGAGGGGGTGGGGTGGGGGGAGACAGTAAAACCGGGCGGGGAAATAAGGAAGGGATGACAATGATTAGACGTGTGTTGTCAAGGTCGATGCCATGAGCGGGAGTCCGTGGCACACGTGCCACGACCAAGTCGCCCCTCCACGCAGTTCATTACCCCGCCACCAGAGACAACACCATCCCTATTGTAAAACGGCGGGGTTACTACTACTCGTAATAGTTCCCTTTCCCGACGTTAGTTGCGCAGAGAAGCTCATGGCATGCTACGGTGCCACGACGCGTGCCACTGCCACCAGTAGAAGATCTTGATACCACTGATACTACCGGTTTTTGGTTTAACCGGCGGTGGAAGATAATTGAAAGACAATGCATGATTTAATCGGTGATTTGGAAAGGGAAATAAGTCCTTGTTCCGTAGTTCTGAGAGAAAGAAAAAAATAACACTTTATAACATACTTAGCTGGCATCTCGGACATTTATTTTCTACACAAAAGTTGTAAAACTAGTCGTTATTGATTGCTTGGGGCTACTCTGTAACTTCGAATTTGCATTTCTACGATGTAAAGAACCGTTTATATACCCTGGAATTACTTCCTTTACAAAATAATTATGAAATATCAAAATAAATTAATTTCTTAATTTTTGTAGCTATGAAACAATATAATCATAGCATAAATATATAATGATGAGAATTAACTTATTGTGCTATGTGGTCATGAAAAATGCTTTAATTAATTGTGGACATGAAAAATACTTTACTAATGTAATTATATCAGCGTCTACCTATCATCGATTTCCTCTTGGACCTGTGGCTATGTCAAAACTTTCGGGTAGAAATGGAGATACTTGTATGGGATGATTTTTACTATTTTTCGAACATCGGTTGTTCTCTTTCTGATGATCTTACAGGCCTATTTATTTATGTACTCTCGTGCCACGAGATAAGCAAAATATTATCTATCAGACGTTCGCTGATTTCCTTGGAAAGGGTCACACGAGACTCATAATGAGGACTGCCAGGTGAGCAAGAGACTTGGTTGTCTTCTTAAATAGTTCTACCATCAGGTTTTGAAGTCTATGATGTCCTCAGTGTCAATTACTATTGTTAAGAAGATTAAGGCATTTCCTAGCTGATAATACTAGTTCTTCCGCATGAGGATCAGAAACTTGTCCTGTACTTCTTTCTCTTCTCCAGTCATTTGAATTTTTAGTTGGCAGTAGGACATACACTTTAAGCTGGAAAAGTTTAAATTTTACACTGATTTTACTAAAGTTTACACTGATTGAAGAATGACAAAGAAAATGTATTTCTCAACCCTTTTTACGATTAACGTAGTCATTTCCGTCAGAGGATCAGTTATTTTGGTACTCATTCATGATAAAATAATCAATTCTTAGTGAGTAATTGTTCTGAATTGAAAATAGACGTACTTTAAATGTTGTCTTTCTAATAGCAAACAATATATATGATTACTTTTTGTACGTATGCACTTGGCACAACGTCCGGTGAATGGGCTCAGGCCTACCGGCGACGTCCCTGCCGCGCGGCCATGGGTTAATAGGGTACGTGTGGTTAGCACGTAGACACCCCACGCCGTATTCCGGTCTTCTCAACCTAAGAAGTGAATTTTCTCACCGTCACACAGCAACATATACGGGGACATTGCAAGGAAAACGCACACTATAGCCTTGCTTCGACCGGGAATCGAATCCGGGGCTGCGTACTGAAAAGCGAGCACGCTGACTATACTAAGCTGCTACGAGACTTGATTACTTTTTAAACCAACAAATATAGCTTTTCTGATTACTACATAAAACAATCATTAATCTATAACTAAAGAGGATATAAAGTCACTTCGAAGTCCGATATTGCAATAAATTACAAAACTTTTTTAGAGTTAATTTTGTTAACTTTTTGTGTGGGCAAGCGTCAATTACAATTACTGCTGTTCATTGTATTAACATATTAGCTGGTTCCTCTCTTTCGATTTGACTTGTGACACTCGAGGCGTTTAAGCGCTCGTGGTTATCTGCTCGTGCTAATCCGCGCGTGTTGAAAAAAGTTTGTTTTGAGCCGTGGGAATGAATCAGGGCGGTGGGCGGGAGCGCGCCTGATCAGTGCCTGAAATAAGTGCGCGCGATCCCATCTCGCCCACCGCCTTCTCCCACGGACGGCCGCCCCGCCGCCACCGGCCGCCTGGCCAGATTCGGCCCCGCGGAGGCGACCCCGCTCCCGCTCCCACTCCCGCTCGCGCTCCCGCTCCCAATCCCGCCCTCGCTCCCGCGCCGCGCCGCGCCGCTCTGTGGGCCAAAACTCTTGGATGATCATCAGTAGAGACCGGATTTTTATGTAATTTACATGTTTTTTGTCTTCCTACTTACCGTTCTCAAAATTGTAATCTTGGCGAATCATAGCCGTCCTAACACAACATCGATTTTTATCGATATTGTCGAAAATTAGAAAAACAAAACAAAAATTAACAGCAGATGAGTACTGCCTTCGAGTGGACAGATTTTTCAACTCTAATTACTTCCCATTACGAGTTATATTTTATTTCTCTGAAAGTCAAATTGTTAAATATAAATCAAAATAATAAAATGATATGTGTTTAATTTTAATCAACATTGATCTTGATTCTAATTTGTTTTTGTACATTATAATTAGATTAGATAATTTTGTTAGAGTACATTATAATCGGCATTCTTTGTCGAAGAATAAGGTGAACTACAAGGGATCTACTGGCAGTATTAACTTGGCTGAATTTTCTTAAAGTGAATATTGGCTTATGGCGTTCATCACCAAGCATGTGTTCCTTGATTAATGACATGTCAAAGTGCTAGAACATTCCTAGAAATTCTCTTGGTATGCTGGTGTCTCAAGCTGAAAAGAGAGAGATTCATAATCACCATTCAATATACCCACGGACTTCAACGTGATTCTGAAACTGTAATTGAAATTTGTTAACGAATATTTAACAAGACTTGAACCTGTGTGTTACAGGGAGTAAAACAATAAATCCTACTACCCATCTTAACTTAAAAGTTCGCCGTTTTCCGGTGCACAATTACATAACTTTCTCTTCTTGCGAAGTACTTCGTTAGGAGAGAAAGTAAAAACGTAAAGCATAAAAATAATTATAATTTCTGCACTTTTTCTGTGAAGGAACGTGCGCGCTAAACAAATTGCCGGGCAGTGTTTATATACGCTCACTAATCTTTGAATTAAAGTACACTCAATCTTCGAAAATAAAAAAAAGACTTACTCTATAGATTATTATCCCTTTGCTAACGATAATCTCAAATTACATGCTCGCTTGTGGACTCGCACTAGACGTCGAAACATTGACGAATGAATTGAAATCGTTTGCAACTTGTGTAAGAAAAAGGCATGAGAATTTTTTTTATTTATTATCCAATAAGATCAGCAGCTGTTTGCTGCTTTACATTACTTATTTGATATGTTTACATATTACACACTCCAGCATGAGGAAAGGACGGTCGCTAAGCATTCATTCTATTAATTTTAAGAAAAAAATTTTAATTTAGTGTTAACTATAAAACTGGATAATAAGAATAAGTGATTACAATTCTAGGGCCCGCTAGTTTTCATACAAACAAAATCGCACCATTTGCTTGAGAAGAAAACCCAAATTCATTTCAAAGCGAAAACCCTCAGTGTGTTGAATATATAAACTGTTTTTATACATTACATTTCTTGTGCTTTGTGAGTCCATGTAATGAATATTGTTGTACATTGTAAATTATAAAGTGATCATTTACTAAAGTAAAACTCTGTTATGGAAAGTAGAAATTATAGACTGTAAAAATCAACAATAAAAAAAATGTGCAGTCGATAACGATCTTCCTGATAAAGTGAATCTAAATAAAATGAAAATTTTGAAAATAAATTTTATTTGTAACTACAAAACTTTGATTTCAATCTGTTCAGATTATTACCGATGAAGCGTATATTAAGGAGAGTGCGATATTTAAATAAAGTTGTTGATGGTAACCTTAATCACTATTTCAAAAGAATTTCCTCAATCAGTCATTAATATTTTCAAATATAAAGGAATTCTATTGCCTATCCAGGGTTGAAATCCATTTAGAGTTATAAAATATTTTAAAGTCTGAATTAAAATAACTATAAAACAAAACAACAAAAAACAAATAAAGCTTAAAACAAATCAGTCTATAATTTGTTTCTCTTTCTGTGCATAAACATCACCTACATATGTAACATCACACATAAATAAGGAGTAAATATTATACGACCGTGTAGGCGACACAATCCAATAAATTGTATTGTTTATACATGTTCCCACGTTTTAATATAGTCTTCCCTTATTTCGATTGATTAGTAATTAGGATGGGTCAACTGCCAAGGTCAGTAGTCCCGGAGGTATAGTTTATTTTTTCATCGGTGACGGTGGCGGTAATCTCTCCCCGATGAAGAGCGAGATCCGGTGCCGACCTACCGTCGACTAGCCAGACTTTCCTCAACCATGCATCTCCCACCAGCGTAGCACCGCCCCAGTAGGGTCAAGCTTGAAGCTCCAGACTGCTCTCCCGGCAAGTGAGGTAGTGTAGTACATGCAAGTGTGTGTGTGTGTGTGTGTGTGTGTGTGTGTGTATGTGTGTGTGAGAGAGAGAGAGAGTGTGTAAGTAAATGATAGAACAAGGAAGAGAAAGGAAATATCACGCGCGGTCCGTGACCCGTTTGTTAGGGTACTGCTCCTGCATTCGCCTCCTATTGATCGGAGAAACCACAGAAAACAACCGATTATCGCAGCCGGCCGCTAGACAGCGATAGAACTCGACATCCTCCAGTCAGAGCCTGTATTCGACTCAGCTATCTAGTGCTGAAAATCCTTCCATGTGAGTAGAACCCTAGGACCTGACGGTCAGCGGCACTGCAGCGACATCAGTTCACGCCCTGAGCCACCTCTCCAGGTCACCTTGCTTCGATGTAACAGGAACTGCTGCTCCTGCGGAGTGGGAGTGGCTTGGACTTACTGTGCGTGGCGTGGCGCGCCGGGCGGCGGATGCGGAACCACGGTGCGCGGGGGCGGGGCGGGCCGGCGGGGGCGGCGGAGCGCGGCGGCGTGCGACGGTGGCGGCGGGGGCGGGGGCGGCGGCTGCGCCCGTGCCCGTGACTCACGCGCCGTCACGCCCCGCCCTGCGCGCCGCCTCCCGCCCGCATGAATATCGATTCTACCTGCACAAAAGAGGAGGCTTTCTGGCTTCGAAGATTTTTAACAGAGGCAATGTTCTGGATTTTGGTAACGTTGATGTGATAGTTAATTATTTATTGGGGTTTCAGGGTTCTTCAACAGCCAAGGTTAATGGGGTGGAAGAAACAATTTAGTAGGCTTAGACTTCACTTCAGTACATGGGAATTTTAACGAAACGTGTTTATTTGTTTAAAAATATATAAAGGTAACTTGCAACGTACTAACATAATATCAAATAAAATAGAAAACAATGCAATTGATGTTTAAAAGAAATGTTCAAAAAATATTTATTCTGTATCTTGGAGAGTTTTCTTGGAACAATTCACAACACTTCCTTAAAGACAACATTTGAAGTAATTATTCAATATTCTTTGACAGTTAGCTTCTAGCTTTTCGTGATAGTCACAAAAATATTAGAAAAGCTTTTTACTTTTGAGAAAGCTAGGTGTCTGAAGCGGCTGACTTGAAAATTTCATCGAATGATATCGAAAATACTGGTACAGGTAAAACACACAGTCTTCACTCTTCACTGTATATCCACATCCCTCCTCAATTAGGTACACAGCACTTACAGAATCCGGTAAAATGTTAATTGAATGGTTTCACTACACGCGTAAGAAACAATCTTCATAGGTATCAAGCAACTATAATAGTACTTCTAGTTGTTGCTGGAGAGCAAATCTTGAATTAATGATTATGCAAATAAATCACGTCAGACTGCACAAACCACGGAGTATACCAGAAAGCGTAAATATAAGATTGACGAACCTAAGTCTTCTAAGCGTTTCGCCACAGAAATGGCTACCAGCAAGAAGGGCTGAAATATTTAGGTGGCATTGGTGGTATTGAAGCGCCGAACCGAAAATTTAATGGAAGAATGTCCAAAAATGTCTCATCTTGTAGATTATGGTATTGAAAACGTTTCTTTGAGGCCTCTGGCCTCAAAATTTTAGTTCTTAAGACCCTAGAACGCTTTGTTTAGGAGTTATTTGACAAAACCTTTGGCAAGTGCTGTGGGTTGCATTTAACTTGAATAATTGGATGCATTTTTTTAAACAAATCCTTCATATTTTCAAAGTGAAAGTGCAATTCGTCAAATCTCCGTGAAATTCTCTTCATTTAGAGACATCATTTATAAAGATTGGTTGTGTGTGAGAGCCGGAACGGAAAGGTATACTACTGAAATAATACAGGAGACGATTGTAAATAATGAGGGACGAATAAAGGAGATTATTCGTTTTTTTCGTAAATACTATTAAACTTCAATTAACAATTTATTATGCTTCTAAACACGTTTGATTGTAAAAGATGGTAATAAAATTTGTCACTAACTTGTGAGTTCTCAGTGGTTTTAATAATACTAAAGTCTTATTACTTTTCTCCGTCTTTGTACTCATGTTTGCATTTATGGGTACAAAGAATAATAATGGACCATTAATTCGCGTGAGTGGAAAATTTATGTATTCTCTAAAAAGTATCATAAGTATTATAAACATTTCTTTTGGAAACTTTATGATTAATCCTATTTGCTTATTTTTAAGTTTATTATTACTTATTATTTTCAGGTTAATTATGAGCAAAAATTCAAAGAGGAATAACTATTGTTTCTTCCATTTGAAAGAAAGTTCGTCGGTGTGGTATTTGTGATTTATGTATTCGAAATTAGTCACACAGCCGTAAACATTGAAGAATACTTCCAACAAGTTTTGAGTTCTTTCAAGTGTGTGCAGTTCCTGCATTTACCTCCCCAGGCCCTTAAAAGTTTCTGTCGCCTCGGAACCGCAGCTGACGTCAGTTACTTCCTCGAGGGTTTTGCTTTACCCACCGTCGTGGACACCGCATTTTTGTTGTTTCTTCCTTTAATGCCTCAGATACGTCAGAATCTTATTGGTGTCCCAACGCCAACATCAATGCTGTTATGCATACAAAAATGATCTGGGATAATCATCCGTTTGCAGTAAAATTTTCGTGCTCATTCATTTAATGTTTATCTAATTATCAGTTGCATTTTCAGTGAGCATGCCGTTCCAGTTACCTCTGTTTCTTAATATTGCTTTTCTTCTGTTAATTAATATTGCTAACGTTCAAGTTGACTCTTCTTATTGATATTGTCCATAATGGAGTCAGTAGAATGTGTGTCTGACCATGATATATTTTAAAATCTCATTAGGACTTCTTTGAAATATGTCCTTGATATTTTGTAAGAAAAAACTTATTTTATTATAATCTGTAATCCTCTTTGTGTAAAAAGTGCTTTCGTTTCAATTAGCGGTTCATTATTTTTATTGGTATATTGTGGTAATATACTTGATCTGCTACAATTGTTTGTTAGAATGTCATAGGCGCTGACTAAGTCAGTAATGTCGTCCTCTTCATAAATTACGCAATTTCACTTCCTATCATTCATTCTTTTGATAAGCATTTCCTTCTCGAACTTGAGTGTGAGATAAATGAACTCCGTTCTTATGTTTCTTCGTGGTCGTGTTTATCCTCCATCATTTCCGCATTCTTTTCTAATCGCAATTTCTATCTTTTTGCTCTACTTTCAGCCCAGGTGTGTTCAAGCAATGCCGAACAAAGGTTATTGAACCTTAACTTTGAATGAAATTCATTTATTCATATTTTTGAATGACGAATTGCCTTACGTATTAAATCATTTCTTTCAGCATAGATTTGTAATATAGGCGTTCTAAATACTTTTGGTTTATATAGCGTTAAATTTATCGTGAAAAATAAAAAAAATGAAGGGGTATATAAAATGTCTTCAGGAATCGCAGAGCTGACACAAGGAGACGCAAATTCCAATTAACGTATATAAATATTAATCTCGCTAGAGTCGTCTTCGAATTATAATCGCGTTTCTACGGTTTCGTCCTACTCGCGCCAGAATTATTAACGACGGCAATCAGTCTTGGGCGCCTTCGCGTTTGGCCATCCCTGCGCCGCGTGGCGCGGCGGCGCGTGTGGGCGGCGACAGCGGCGGCGACCAGCCAAGGCAAGGCCGGCCGGACAAGGACGGCTCGTGCCGCGCCGCCGCCGCCGCCGCCAAAGGCTTGGCCCGACGCCGCCGCCGCCGCCTACCTGGCGGCGGGCGCAGGCGTCGCTCGCGCCGCGGCGGCGGTAGCTGCGGAGGCGGCGACGGCGGCGGCAGAGGCGGCAGCTTTCGCGGTGGCGGCGTTGGCGGCGGCAATGCAGGCGGCATCGCCGGGAGAGGTGGTCACGGAGGCCGTAGACAAGAGGGGGGCAAGCGGAACGGCGACACGGGTTGATCAGTGATTCCGGGGACGGCAACGACTAAGGTCATTACTCCCGTAAGTGTGGTGAATGTTCTTATTGTGGCAGGTGGCTGTGATCTTCCCTCGCTGGATGGCGAGGCCTGTCGGTTTGTAGTTTTCCCAACCAGGTGTCTCCCACTACCGCCCCTAGTCGGAACAAGGTCTAAATACCCGATAGGTCTTCGAGCATGTGTAGAAGTGTAGTGCATGTTGGTGTGAGTGTAAGTAAGGTGTGACAATGGGACAAAGAAGACGAAGGAATGATCGCGCGCGGCCCGTGGCCCGTTTATTAGGGTACTGCTCCGGCATTCACCTGGACAGACCATTGAAAACTACCAATCAGAGCAGTTGGTTGCTAGCCTTCTCCTCCAGACAGCGGCTGAATTCGACCTAGCTGTCGAAAATCCCGCCATCGTCGCCTGAACCCTGGTCCCCTGGAGTGGAACCCTAGGACCTCCCGGTAAGTGGCATTCTACTGACGTCAGTTGATGCCCCGAGCCATCTACGCCGGTGCGGAGGAGGTGGCTGCGGAGCTGCGGTGGCGACGGGGGCGGCGGCGGTGGCAGCGGCGGCGGTGACGGAGGCCGCGCCGGCCAACGCACGCGGCCTCTGGGGCGCGTGGCCGGCCAGCCGTTGAGGCGCGTGGGTGGGGCGGACGTCACCGCGCGCGGCCACGGGCAGGGCATGCGAGACGAGGCGGAGACGCTAACGGGTTTGTCGCCTGGATTTGGCGCGCTGCGAGGGGATCCGTACGTCACCGCATAGCACGTAGGGGAACTCTGTGGAGTTGTACTACTAAATTTGCCGTAAACGGAGATGAAAGAGACCGCGGACTGAGTGTTGGCCAAGGGAGTGGAAGTAACGGTGATCACCGTTTTCCGTTCTGTTTGGTTAATTATTCTTGTTGGGTTTTTTTCGTGAGCTTCTGGCGTGGACTTATAGGCCTTTGGAAATGTACAACAAGAATGTCTAAGTTTCTGTTTGCGATTGCTCTATATTGAAATTCTGATGAAGAAATACCATTTATTCCATGGAGACGTAAACATACGGGATTACAAACTGAATCAAACAGGATTTGTCTGAACTTCTATTTAAGAGGATTTATTATTTGCTATCTAAATTCCTTAGGACAGTTACGTAAATTGTGTTGCTGTTAGTAAATGGGAGCATATATTTTCCGCTCTGAAGTTGATTCAGTCAATTTGCCATAAAGTGATGCATTGGTCACATGTGAATGTTGTCGAGACCTTTTGGTAGTGGAGTGGTTCTAACAGTAGTCGCGTAGATTAGCCTTGCGTGCAAAGCAACCTGCTAATTTTTGGCCTGAGTTAGACAAGCAAGTGATGTTGATTAAAAGTCCCTTACTTGGTGTTAGTAGAGGCGTATGAGGTTTAATCCTAGACATACAATGAAAACATTGTCAAAGTTTGACCTAATCCCGAATTGTTTGCTCAGAATATGCAAAAAAACTGTCTCTTCGATTCTTTTTCAATACCACGAAAACTGAATTAGAAGTTTTATGTAAATTGTAACATTGCCTGAGACTGGGCAAAATTGCTAAAATTGCAGCCAAAAATAAAGATGACAGCCACAGTGTGTTTGTGGTGATGCAGGAGTGGCTCCATGAATTATCGAAGAAGATGGTAAAGGTGATGACAATTATTGAGATGGTTGTTATGTTCCGCCCAGCGAAACAAGAAGTTTGCATGGAAGCAACCAGTTTTCAGATGGATGTATAAATCTGACGATGACAAAGACAGGAACAGTGACGTAATATTCAGGAACTGCGTGGAAATTGTGATTATTAATCTTTCTCTGCACACATCTGACTAATAATGAGGTTTGAATACAAGGGAAATGGAATCATGGAAATTATATTATTTTTAACTCACTATGCTGGCATGTATAAACAGAAGCGTAATCGAACAAGGTGTAATTGAGCACAATTTCATCAATTAGAAATACAGTACGTTGCGTGGCGTGGTAAAAATTTGAAAACAATTCTACATTATTTTTATTTCACCAACACTTCCGAAAATTACAAATTATTAACAGAAATTAGGAATAAAAAGGAAGATATAATATTGTTTATTTGAACGTGTAATGCTATGATATTGATTTTATAAGTTAAATGTGGTACATAGCTGATTTTTAAATTATTTTATAAAATTGTCGATGATAAATGCGATTATAATTGTGAGCAAGACAAGGAACCTTTTACTTTATTATAACTCATTCCTCTGCTTAAAAACAATTAAACATGTGTTATTTTTAATATTTTGTTTATTTGTAGTTTGAGAATGTAGAATGTCAGTTCTACATTCTAAAACTGTAGAATGTCGAATTTTAGAATGTCAGTACGTAAAATCACCAATGCCAATCCTCCTAGTCAAGTAAAATGTATTTGCATGTATCAAACACAAGAAGAAATACCAAATTTTATAATGCATAGAAACATACAAATTTACTAAATTTCAAAGGCTTTAATCTGTTCAACTCCTTGTTTCTTGACTCTTGTCCTGTATATTTATTGCAATGAGGTTTTTGGAGACACAAGTCGCAGTTCAGGTGACCGTTTTCGAAATGTCTCAATGGGCCTCTCACAGGCATCCTAGAGGCTGCTCCGCCTTGGGCAATAGATTCTGGTGGGTATCGATTAAGGCGAGGAGCCGCAGCCGCTGTGTGTGTGTAGGGGTTGGGCCGCTGCTGGTGGGCGCGGTGTGCCAGTTACGGCGCGTCTGCTGCCGCCGTCACGCCTCCAACGCAGTCGCCTCCGCCAGCGCCGCGCAACGCACCGCCTGCTCGCCTGCGCGCCTGCCTGCCCGCGTGCGGTCGAAAAAGGAGACGCCGAGAGACGTACGCTACCTCAACCTCTGCTGCCACCGCCGCCGCCACCGCCGCAGCCACAGCCGCCGCCACAGTCGCCGCCACAGCCGCCGCCACTGCGATTCCCGCCGCCACTACCGTCGTCACCGCTACCACCACCACCGCCGCCGCTGCCACCGCAGCCATCAACACTGCCCCTGCTACCGCCGCCACCGCCACCACCGCCGCCGCCACCACCGCTGCCACCACCGCCACCACCACCACCACCACCACCATCACCACCACCATCACCACCACCACCACCATGCCGCCACCGCCGCCGACATCAGAGTAACTGCCGCAGTCGCCGCCACCTCTGCCATTGCTGCCGTCACCGCAGCTGCCGCCGTCGCCGCCGTCACCACCTCCGCTGCCACTGACACTGCCACCGCCATCGCCGTCACCGCCGCCACCACCGCCACCGCCACCAACGACACAACCGACACCGTTGCCACTACCGTCGTCACCACCAACGCCCCCGCCGCCTCTACAGCTTCGGTGCCAAAACCGACGCGTCTCGCAACACTTCCATCCTCCGCTCCGTTACCTTCCCCACCTACCACTCCCAACTCATCTAGCTCTAACGTTTCACCCATTGCACGACTGCAGACAGTACAGCAACTATTGCGCCGTCCGTGCATCAAGAATCCTTTTTGCACACTTCACCATCCCCTAAACTATAATTACGAAGATTATATTCAGTGGGGTTCGCTGAGAGTAGCCAAGGGAGGAGGGGTATTGTTGGAGTGTTGAGTCGATTTGACGATTTCTTGTGACGAACTTTTTATTTATGCTCAATTTAAAATTTCTTCATAGTTTTGGTAAACATCGTAGTTATTTATAACGTGCTATTTTGTAATACTGAATGAATTTCTTTACCATAGAAAACTAGTAAAAATATATATTTCTGAAATTACCTCCGGTCTGAAGGGGGGTCAATGAGCTCCCCTTGGTTTCGTTGCGCCACTTGACCGAATCGCAGCCTCCTATTTCCTATTTTGAGCCTTTGACGTCCTCCTGACCCGGAACATATATATAATATATTTATAATATACATATATAAATAATCACCCCACAGATACCACCGTCCAACATAGTCACCATCGTCGTCGTTACTTTCACGCAGATTCCGCCTCTGCCACTGCCCGCTCGCCTACGCCTGGTGGGTAGCGGATGCTGTTATGGGTTTTTCAGTGCCGCCTTTACGTTCTGGTAATGGAGACGAGCGGACATTGAACAGAGAGAGAGAGAGAGACAGAGATAGTCAGCGTATACGATTAGCGAACCGGTTTCTGCCACCGGGTGTGGGTGGAGTAGTACGCGCGAAGGGGGCGAATGAGGGCACGCGGTTCAGCGCGTTGGGTCACGACCACGCGCTTCTTAAGCCGAGGGAGGTGGCGCGGGGTCTCTTGTGACCCCAAGTATCTCTGCTTAGCTGCAGTTGCCTAATTTTGCGAGTCAGAAGCTTTACATTCCACATCTCTTTCACCACATTCTTTGGCTTTTTTCTGAAATATTTTCAAAATTTTATATGTAATAATTCATTTATAAATATTTGTGAAACCAATACACACATCTTAAATTTCGTTCTTTTTCAAAGTTGTGATTGGCTTTGAAGCATTTTCAATAAATTGTTTGTTTTTATGTGAGACAATGTTAGAAAATGAAACTTACTGAATTTTCTGATACCTTTACCGTTGAAATATTCAAGAAAATGTAAATGGAGTCACTACTTAAAATGAAAGATAAATGATAATTTTGCCTTTTATTTGTTTAAATTCTTCATTTGCATGTTTGTTTATAATAGTGCATTAAGTTAATACCACCTTATAAATGATTGATTATTATTAAAATAACTAATTTCGCACTTATTTCTTGCTAAATATAATTTTATATAGACATAACTTGAATGGGGTCAGAAAGGACCCCGCGCCACCTCTAACGCAACTCTGATCTGATACCTCACTTTTCTGTAAAAATGATTAAAAAGATCATGTAAAACGGGCTTTGGAGGGCAAGGTCTGTGTCACAATGGTGGAATTCCATTTGCTTTTTCTCCGGTGCAGATAGCTGGAGCAAATTATAATTTAGACTATGCTATCAATTGTGATTAAGATGATAACATTTGTTACTTGCTACAAGTATTGCGTTATTATAGTATATCAAAGCAAATAGATCTGGACGTACGGCAGTGTATTTAATCCTGAGATTCATTTCGGCAGAGTGCACCTGCTGCTCATGATTCCTCTCACCCCACCGACGTTCTCTGGCAACATATCTGAGATGTTATAAACAACACACATTTTCGACTCTTCCAAACAGTAGTATAGATTTTTTTGCTCCTGAACAGTACTACCATTAATAAATACAAGTCTTGGCTCGTTTGTTAGAATGACAATTAATTCAATTATTTAAGATTTAAATTCGCTTTCTAATTGCGAGTCGTAAGTCTCTGACAATGTTGACGTTACTTTATGCGGCGTAGTGTACTCAGCTGGTTGTTTATGGACTGTGTTATTGACCACCGATGTCGAATGTGTTTCCAGCACGCCATGCGCCTGCGGCGATGTGAGTAGATTGCTCTGCAGGACTGTGAAGCTCGACGGGTTGCATCTCAATATATTTCTGCAGGCGTAAAGCTGACAACGTCACGCCCCATGACCCTCGTCGGCAGCGGACTGCCGCCCAGACGGTAATTATATTATACCTGGCCCTAAACGCCACGTTCCTCGTATTAGCATACGCGTACTGAAGGCACCTCCCGCTAGGGGGCGTCTTGTGGTGCCGCCCTCTCACCGCCGCCGCCCCCGGCATTCGGTTGATTGTCCTGTACCTTTTTGTTCCTCGCCGTGGATTAGGCCACTGGAATGTTCTCTTGTGATGCCAATCTTCTCCTCTGCTTGCTTTTGTTCTCCTCTGTGTTGGTATTTTGGAGTCGTAATTGGAATTCGTTCTCTGGTATATGTATCCCCTTTCTGGTGTCAGTCTTCGATCCCTTGTTCTCAAAAATAAATTTAATTATCCGGTCTGTTATTGTCTTGTTCGTTCATCAGAACACGTGCGCGTAGAAATGAAGAAGTCTCTCGACTAAGGAGATGTCACTGACAATGAAGGCGATACGATGACAAAGAGGGAGATTGTAAACAACTATTGTGTGTTTGGAGATATGTAATTACCACCTTTACTTACAAGAATGCTCGGACAAAAACGTTTTCAATTAGGAGACAACCACTGCAATGAAAGAGTAGTGAAACTATCAAAGAGTAGTGAAACTATAAAAGTGTAGTGAAACTATAAAAGTGAAGTTAAACTATAAAAGTGTTGTGAAACTATAAAAAAGTAGTGAAACTATAAAAAGCAGTGAAACTATAAAAAAGCAGTGAAACTATAAAAGGGTAGTCAGCCACAGGTCACATTTCACTTACATTATAAAGAAGTATAAGAAGATTGGGTTATAGTGAATCTGAACGTTGGCTTTAGTGAACCTAGAAAATACGGCCTGGAAAAGAAAATATGGTCTCAGTGCCACAAATTCCAAGATAAGTCAGCATCAAAAAAATATGATCTGCCAAAGGTCATATTCGAAGAAGTCTTCCCTGCCGTGAAGATAGCGGACCCGGAAATAGGACCTCACTGATGACTTTATGCCGCTCAGCTGGCTGCTAGAATGCTCCAGAGAATTGTTGGAGCTAGTTATTTAGCTATCTATCTAGTTTGGCTAGCTACCTTGCTATCTAGCTAAACTCAAATTTAAACATAGCTGCACTTCAGGAACGCGAGCTGGATGAAGAGGAGCACATTTTTATCCGATCGGGAGCTCCAATACGAAAACTTCCCAAAAAGTCCCAAGGAAGCTCCCGACTGGATGGACAGTGTTCTCCTCTCTTTCCAGCTCGTGACCTTGAAGTACAGATATGTTTTAATCGAATGATAGTGGCGAAAATCCTTCAATCATCGGGAATCAAACCCCAAGATCTCCCAATCAGAGGCACTGCAGTGATACCAATTGATGCCCTGAGCCACCTGAGCCGGTGCGGCGCAGCGGAGGTGTTGGCGGCGGCGGCGGTGGCAGCACAGGCGACGGCGGTGGTGGCAGTAGTGGCAGAGGAGGCGGTGGCAGTGCAGGCGTCGGCAGTAGAGGCAGAGGTGGCAATAGTGGTAGTAGTGTAAGAGGAGGCGGTGGCAGTGCAGGCGTCGGCAGTAGAGGCAGAGGTGGCAATAGTGGTAGTAGTGTAAGAGGAGGCAGAGGTGGCAATAGTGGTAGTAGTGTCAGAGGAGGTGGTGGAAGCATAGGCATCGGCAAGGGAGGCAGTTGTGGCGGTAGAGGTAGTGGTGTGAGAGGGGGCGGTGGCAGCACAGGCTTCGGCAGTGGAAGCAGTCTTGGCAATGGTGGCAATGGTGGCAATGGTGGTAACGGTGGCAGTGGTGGCGGAGGAGGCGGACGCGCTCGCGTTCTCGGAGCGCCCTTTCGTTGGCGGGCGCGCAGAGCCTGACGGATCGCTCGCTCGCTCGCGCGCCGCCCCGCGCCGCGCTTGTTCCAGTTGGCTACGGCGGCCGCCAGCCTCGTTAGTGCGCCACGCACTTTCGTCCCTGTCACCGCCGCCCCACCCCCTAGCCCCAGCCATCCTTCGCCACCAGCCCATTTGCTGCACCCACAACACCCTGTTGATACCAGTGACTGTAAGCTATTGTCTGTTTTCCAAGCATTGTAACCTATGATGTTTAATTTTCTAATACATTTTACGAATCGAAATTATACGTCATTGATTAATTATTAATGTATTTATATAAAGTTATTTTTTGTCCTGTTCAGTCATTGTCATTACCTTCTAGTCGTCGTAGTATTCAAAGCTTTCTTCGTAAATGTTTGTTTTCTTTTCTATATTTCCTTTTAGTGTTGTAGAACTCTCCCTTCAAGCTTGCAATCTTACATAAATGTTGGGGAAAACTAGTCAAATACGTCTAGATTAGTATGCACACATAATTTTTACTCACAATTTTCATGTCATATTTTCTGTCATTTGTTCTATAAACAAGAGTCTTGGTGGGATTTGAGAGCATGACTCCAACTATTACAGATGACTCCTATTCTGGCATTTAGAATGAAAACATTAGCACTGAAGTATTGGTTGTAGCTCGGTTACTTATAATATTAACGTTATTCACTCCTTTCTCTTCAAATAAATTTTGTGAATGGAATATTGAGTATTACTTGACTACCAGCAATATTAAAAATTTCAACTACATCGCCGACAGTCTACACAATTATTCAACTAAGAACATGTTTTTAATCAAGATTCTTAGCCTACTTTGGAATATTGAGATGTATTGTGACTATTTAAACTGATCACATAAATTATTGATGTATTTTTGAAGCCTCTATTCAATATTTTCTTCGCTTCCTTTCACAATTTTAGGATACATTGTGTATTCATTATTGTGGGAATCGTACTATTTTTTTGTCTTTGATGTTGTAATTAAATATTAAATTGTATATATATATATATATATATATATATATATATATATATATTTGATTAATAATTTGATTTTTCGTCTTTATAATATTGATGCGTTTCTCGCACCACTATTTCAAATACTATTAGTATCTCAAAGTCGTGAATAGAAATGTACATATAGTATACATCTGCTTGTGAAGTTGGAAATGTTGACGATATTATTTTGTTAATACTTTTCTAAAATATCCATCTCTGAATAAAATATTAGTGGCAGGATTCCAAAACTCAGCCTCGGGGAGTTAGTAGAGCAGTAATATGGAAAACCATAGAAGAGTATAGACGTTGACCAACTACGATCTCTCAGAAACAGCCAAGAGAGAGAATTGCTCAGGATTCCGTTAGCTTATCGGGGTGGTATATCTTGTATCGCGTAAACAATAAAATGAGACTCTTGACAATTAATTTACTGATCCCTAAACACAAAGAGCTGGGTGCCACATTTATGGTCGAGCTAATGATTTCTTTACATTGACGATAATTTTACTTCCTGCAACATCATCCACTGACCCTGAGATTTCATTACCTCCATCTTTCCTACAAAATGTAAATTCAGAGAAGCAGAACTGAAAGAATCCTAATTAATATCCAATACATTACATTGAGAGTACTGTATGTAGTAGATTGAGATACGTATTCAAGGAATGGCTAGATTAGCGAAAGTGTAGTGTACGTCAAGGAAAAGGCATCTTAGCAGTCAACTTGGATTTTGCGTTACGTGTTTGTACACTTGCGGGAAGTTATTTCCGTTTTCTGCTTGTGCCCTGCGACGCCGCGCTGCTCGCAGCCTCCCTGCCCTCGCTCGTCAGGGACAAATCGCGGCGCGAGAGGAGACAAATCGCGCGACAGATGAGAAGCGACCCGCGCCGCACCGCGCCGGTGCCGGAAGTGATTTCGGTGGGCGCGTCGCATTTGTTTCCTCGGCTGCGTCCGGAATTCCGGTTGGGGTGCGACAGCCGCAGAGGCTTTTCCGAAATGACTAGGATTTAGAATGAAACGTATGAAAGATGCCAGAAAAATATGGTGCGATTTTCGTTCTGAGGCGAGGGAGGGAAAATACTTGCTGTAGGTTTGAGAAGGATGCAAAGTGAGTACTCAGAAATTATTTAAGAACAATACATGGAAATATTCCGGAGCTGCTTACACGCTAATTCTTAAAAAATATGGGGCATTGCAAAACGGAGGATGAATGCCACATCATTTAAGTTTTCGATTTTACTATTCCAGGCAACATTTTTGAATTTTATTTATTTCAAGAAGCGGTGTTTAGTTAACAATGCTTCAGGAATCTTGAATTGATGTTTATACTTGACTTTGAACAATCTAGTTTTAATTCCGCTTGGCTCCATTATAGATATGTATAGAGAAAAGATATATTTTGTGCTCTGTGATTAATTTCACCACAGAGTTGCGTCAGGCCTATTTTCCCTTCGCTCTGCAGTTCCTTTTCAATTTGTTTCATTGACACGAACCAAGGGGCTTTAATATCCGTAGTACCTTATTTTGTACTTCCAAAAATTTGGCATCCCAATCCCATGAAGCACTGTTGAAAGTCCAAGTATTGACTTGTAAATAAGAATTCACATTCTGTGCTTATCATAGAATTTTTGTTAACTATAACATATAATTTGGATAATTTTGCTTGCTTCACTTTCTCACATGCTACTTACATATTATAGAGGAAGAACTGTAAAATTGGGACCAAAACGGCAATTTTTCGACAGAAAACTCGCATTATATAGCCCTGATGCCGAAAAGTGGTTAACCATTTTATTAGCAGTAAATTACTTTTTCTATCACGTTGAATTCTCAGAATCGATATTTTTTCTGTTCTCCATACCAAAACATTTGGTGAGGCAAAACTCCTGTCTGTAAGTCCGTCCATCTATTGCTCTCCTAAGTGCAAAACCGTTCAAATGATATTCTCCAATACTGATTTCATCGGTCTACCCGAACTCGGGGCCTTGCTAATTTGAAACGAATATTTTGATTTTCGGGATACCTTACAAGAAGCCTTAACATTGTCCAACTTTTCTCACAAATGAATCCATTTAAAAAAATAAATATCCACTTCGGATACAGAAAAATTTGCTCAAAATGGTGCAAGACTCATTTTCGTTGAACTCTATGAATTTTCGAAAATTGCATCAGTTCAAATTTTTTCGGCGTTTTCCTTCAGCTACAATATTGCAGATAAAATTTTTTTCCTTAATAAAATCTGTTCTAAAAAGAGATTTTTAAATAAGGTTATGTACATTTTTAAACCATTATTTTTGGCGTAATTTTTCTCAAAGTAAAGACAATTTAAAAATAAATAATTTCTCAAAAACGTTTTCAAATATTTCATTAATTGTCTTTGAATAGAGAAAATTATGCTGCAAAAGGCGCAAGACCCACTTCAGTTCAACTCTCTGTATTTTCAAAAATTGTCAGAAACTAACAATGCAAAACTAAAATATTGATCATAGGGAATTTTTATGAAGACTTTCTTCCTAATTTGATTTTTAAACACGATCACGTACATTTTTTGAAAACTATATTTGAAGCGTACTTTTGCCGAAATTACAAAATTGAATTTCCAGTACTTAATTTACTGCTTTCCTTGCTTTCGACTTTCCCATTTCGTTTAATATTGTACTTTTTCCTTATGACCATTTTCTGATTTATTTTCAAATAACCTTTTAACAATTGTCTTGCTATGTTTATATCCCTTTTAAGTGAGAGAAGTGACATGTAATCTGCAATCGTTACAATTCCTGAATCAAGTAATAATGGATAACTTGAGAAACGTATTTTTAAGAGAACTGGGGACATACGACTTCTTGTGGTACACCTGCATTTATTGTGTGCATTTCAGATCTGTTTGCAATTATTCTTGTTTTGAAGTATTAGTGCTTCGGGACACAAGTGATGAACTGTGTTAGGTACATTTGCAATCAGATCTTTGTTGGTTTGAATATCATGCCCGTGGGCTAGCCTCAGTAAAATATTTTGACAATGACTGCTGTAACTTCTCTAATTCAAATCACTGATGGTGAGTGAAATCCTTGCTCCTGAACTCGAATTGTAGCGGGATTGTCTGCATTTGTAAAAGACAATCGTTTAGTCTGGTTAGTATCAACTTATCAAGATGTTTCGCATTTACTGGTAACGGTGGATGCCTGAAAGGAGCGAACTCAAAAATTCCCAGAAATTTCGCTCATGTCGGGGCGTGGAAATGAATCAGTCTCCAAGTGACGTAGTTACAAACAGACTTTACCCAAACCCTCACACACTAGTGGTCCAAATTCGACCTTAATTCATTACATGTTTCATTTTCAATGTTATCACACTTCTTCTCGCGCGCAATGTGCTTAAAAAGGGATATAAAGTTTTCTCTTCACGTATTAATAGAGTATATAGATGTTACGGAGGAGCGCGAGAAACACGGCATCAGCCCACCCGCAGTTGCGCAACGCCCTCCAGTGATCAGCGCGCTACGGAACGCCACGCCACGCCACGCCACGCCACTCCACGCCACGCCAGGGGGATCGGCGCGGCGGCGCGACGCCACGCGGGCGCACGGAGCGGCACGGCGGGGCACGGCCTTCAGGAGCGCCGCCCGCGGAACGGCAGCGCGCGTGCTCACGCCTCGCGCACTCGCGCACGGCCCGCAGGCGTGACCGTGGGCGTGACTGCCGCGCCGCATTATCTCTGCGTGCGCGCCGCCATTACGACGCCGCGCCGCGCTGCGCCGCGCTGCGCCGCGGAGCGAGCGAGTGAACGGCTGGCGCGGGCGTAGCACAGAGGGCGGGCGGCGGAATCACCTGAACGAACGGCGCAGGACTCTCACAGTTCGCTCCGGACAGAGGCGTATCTACGGTATGGCAGACATGGCACGGGCCATGGGCGCCACTCATAAGAGGCGCTATTTATATTGTACCTGCTAAAACAAATAACATCTATCCTAATTGGAAGTATCCTGATAGGGGCGCAAATTCTATGCTTGCCATGGGCGCCGGAATACCTAGGTACGCCTCTGGCTCCGGAGGAAGCCGCTCCACGTCACTTATCCTCTGTGGGTTGGACAAATCACAGACAAGACGGCTTTCATATATGCATTATTTGCATATACAGAGTGTCCGGGGAGGAAACGTCGAAACTTTGAAAATAACTTCTTAAGATAATTCTAAGCATATTTTGTCGAATAAACTGCGTGGATATTCCGAATGGTTGGGCCGCAATGAACACTCAAAATTTGGTTCGAAAATATTATTTCTAGGCAAAAATTTGCCTTATGGAAGCATAGAAACCCTCCAGAAACATGTAAATTGTTTATTATTTACAAAATAATTGCATTTATTTGCTCAGACAGAAAAGTTAAGCGAGAAATAAAAAAGGAGTCGAATTGTGTAAATTGGGTGCTTTTTTATTTCTCGCTTAAGTTTTCTTTTTGAACAAATATATTCATTTCTTTTGTAAATAATAAACAACTTGTATGTTTATGGGGTGTTTCTATGCTTCTCTAATGCAAATATTTGCCTAAAAATCAATTTTTCAAACCAACCTTTGAATGCTTATTGCGGCTAAACCATTCGGAATATGCAGGTTGTGTATCAGACAAAATATGCTTAAAATTGTCTTATGAGCTTATTTTCGAAGTCATTTACTACAGGAGTGGTTGCTCCCCGTTAGCATCCGTTAACTACCAACGCAAATGTCACATGAGCCTGGCGCTCATACCCGCAAGCTTGCGGCCCCCACGCACATTGGCGACTCGCGAAGGTCTCGCGACAAACGTTTGAGGAGCAATGCTGGCAAAGCTGGCCCTTTTCAGAGCCCACCCACCTCTATAGCTTCACTGTGACCACATCGCCACCACCCCCCGGGTACGACTGCCCGGTCTGCGAAAGTCTGGCGCAAGTCGGACACCATCCCCCCGAACCTGGGATTTCGCCCCCGCTTCTTCCAGCCCTTTTGTGATGCATTCAACACGTGTTCACTGCAAGTGTCCACGATACCCGCTGTGCACCACGATGCCGCTGTGTTTCAGTAGCGGACGCTACACCTCCAATATAGGTGTGTAGGTCGGCGCCAGATCTCACCGTCCAACGGATTGATTGATTGATTGATTGATTATTTCGTGTTTCCGGTCGCGTCAACTGCTACGGTCATTAGACCCATGTCTTAGTGCACGTTTCGTCGCACGATGTGGCTGTGATCTCCCCCCGATGGTGATATCCGGGGCCGACCGACACGACGGCTAGCGGGGTTTCCCTAATCACGTATCTCTCACCAACGGGGTACCGCCCCAGCCGCGACAAGCTGTAAGCTCTCGACATGTGTGGTAGTGTAGGACATGTAAGTATAAACGTGTGTAAGTAAGGGGTGAGGATTGGAGAAGGAAAAGGAAGAAAAGATTTCGCGCGGTACGCAGCTCGTTTGTTAAGGTACTGCTCCGGAATTAACCAGTTGCAATCCAGTAGGGGGGGGAGCAACTCCACCTCTTGGAATGTAACGTCCCCTACACTGATACCCAAATGTAAGACTGTAGTAGTTTACGCACCCGGAAACACTGAATTGTCAGTAAATCAATCATTATTCTACTTTACCCGAAATCCTTTCTCTAGCAGTATTCAAACTCAACAGAAATGCCACCCACACTACCTGAATCAAAAATAAAATTTCCTTTCAAAGGATTCCTTGAATTCTAAAACATTTGCAGACCTTGACTCAGATTGGAAGTACCACATTGATTATTTCAGCCCACGTTTTAGAATTAAGTATAGTAAGGTAATTTCTAAATTAAATCAAAAATGAATATCTGCATACTAAGAAAACGAATGATCAACGCACATGTCAACAATTGCAATATTTTTGTTTTAAACAAAGAAACAGGTACTACTTGTAAATTGTCTTTTTCGTAGAAAATAAGTAAAAAAAATATCTACCAATTCCTAACCATATTATATTCTTTTTGAGATTCCGCGAACATTGCTGATTTGGAGCTAAAATCCAAGGCTTGGTATGCGAGACATATAGCCTGTATATAGATGTACTCGTATACCACGAAATTAGTCATATCGGGGACTAATATATTGAAACTCTTCGTATCTGTAATTTCGTGTATTCTCGGATATTTTCCTCAAACATGTCCGGTAATTCGAATCTTATTGTTTCAAAATCGGTAATGTCAGGGATTTGTTTTCCCCTTCAAACGTTGGGGAAGTTGGTATGTATTTGCTTGAGAATAGATTTTGAGAACAATAGCTGGCAAAGCAATTGAATCATACTCCTAATAAGAGAGCGCTAATACTTCGTTCTCTGTTCCATAATTGCAAATGTTTCAAGCACAAATAATGTATATATTCTCATTGTGGGTTAAAAAGATAAATAACTGGGTGTTTATAATTTGCAAATGTACACACTACTATTATTTTAATTGGCCGATTAAATCGATAAGAAATTCGACATCCTTCTGTCACAATCAAATTGACATTTTCAGATAGACTAATTCAACCGTTGCAGTTCACCTTGAGACACTCGACTGTTTCGCAGATAATTCTAGCGGTCAGGTGCTCAGATCGACAATTTACCGTGCTTCATCCGGTCAATATTAGGGAAATGCCCGAGTAGTATTCAAACAAATATTTATTTTTCCTTCTCTCCCTTGTCTTTTTCTCTCTTCTTACACACACACACACACACACACACACACACTTGCACTTAAAGCACTACACATATGACGGGAGATCAATCGGGAGCTGTGAGCTTGTTCCCACTAGGGTGGTGTCCGTCTGGGAGAGATAACTGGTGAAAGAAAAACCTCCGAATCTCTCGTGCCAAAACGAGAGGAACATCGCCACCTCCCAGAATATAACATGCACTACACTTGCGGGACTATTGCTCTCAGTCTTTGACGCTCCCTTCAACAATAAATACACACTCATTCCGTTCAGATAGATTTAGATGGCTAGTAATTTTTGTTCTGCAGTTAAGGACGACTTTCGAAGTTTCGAAAAGTGTTACAAAAAGTCTAAAATTCACATGATTCGCCGGTAAAAATACTTTGAGTTTTGTCATTCATGGGGTAGTTAGCTCTACGAGTTTCATTTAAAAAAACTTAATTTCGGGTTCTTGGAAGGTAGACCAACTTGTGTGTTTGTGTGTGTTTGTGTGTGTGTGTGTGTGTGTGTGTGTGTGTGTGTGTGTGTGTGTGTGTGTGTGCGCGCGCTCGCGCGTATGTTGGGGAGATATGAAGCTCAAAAACATGACGCAACAATTCTGTGGTCACGGGGTAAAAGTTCTTAAGTCAAATAGTTTGAAGAAAACTAGGGCCAGATTATTGAGCCAACGCTTTTTTCCTGTGCTCAACGCTCTTTTCCAACGCATTCTCCTCGTTAAGAAGGCAACATTTTAATTCGGTCATTTTACTACAGTAAAATATAGATACTTAACTTATAGTTTCAGTTCTTAACACAATTTTGCCAAAAATTGACTTGAGAACTTTTACCCCGTGACCACAGAATTTCTGAGTTTTGAGAAAATGGGGATGCTAACTTTAGCAACGTTGAGAGTTGGTTCGTTTGGACCAGTGGCGTAGCTTCAGTTGGTGTCACCTGGGGCGAAGCTAATGGTGTCACCCCCCAATAAATTAAGTATAAAAATATCTATTGCTGCATTGATTGTACATTATTTTATTAAAAATACATATTTGCACATGATAGTTATTTATAATATATTAAAAATTCTATGTAATTAGGAATAATTGCAATATAATTGCAATTAAAGCATAATCTATGCTTATGATTTAAATGTATACTTATTAAATTAATATAAATACTTTTTAACTGAACCATAAAAATTATATAATTCCAACTATAAAATAATTTCATTGGTGTGACCCGAGGCGCGCTGCCCCCCTAGTTACGTCGCTGGTTTGGCCCGTTGAGTTCGGCCGCTGCCCACCGTGTCGATCGCACCTGCCTCGCGAGTCGCGGCCCGCGCCGGGGGCCCCGCTGCGTTCCCGCGCGTCCTTTGTTTCAGCGGGAGGCTGCCGCCCGTAATGTGCGCTATTGGAAGCCTCCCGCGGATCCGAGGATTTATTGGAGTGTCGACCGAACGGGATAATTATAGACTTGATGATGTTTTGTGTCGAGGTCGGCGATTGTTGCTTGCAATTAGCTTTAATTATTGTGGTATTTCAGTGCGAGAGCTACAGCTATTGTTATTGTTCTTCGGTTCGATAGTTGCTTCTGCTGAGTTGTGGCTCGTATTTTATTTGAATACTGTTGCAAGTATTTTATTTATTTATTACATACGAATTGAACAGGGTATATTAAGGTACCTTAATATACCTTAATAAACGCCTACCTAGGCGTTTCAAGTCAAAATATAATTTGGGTCGTTCCAACATTTTGCAGTTTTCCAAGAAATAAAGCTATTTGTTGTGTCAACCGAATTCATAACCTCCTCCAGAATGGGGGCATGCAACTTTATTAAGCCTATCAATTTATTACAGGATATATTGCTTTTGCTACATTGTTCTGTGGGAATCAAGTTCTCATTTCAACTAACGTTTGCCTATAAATGGGGGATATTCTTTGTAGAAGATAAAAGACATTTATGAAAAATATTTGATTGTTATTTCCACAAAAATTTTCGACACCTAACTAATTTATGAAATCAAATCTTTAAAAAAAATAATTCGAACAATAAGATATAGTATTACGGAGTTATTCATTAAACTATATAAAAAAAGTAGAATTTCTCATTACATATTCTTCAAAGTAATAGTTAGGAAAGAATCTCCGTGTCAACACCACTTTTGAGGTTCTCATATTTCCAAATCTTAAACAAAAAGTTGTTGCTACTAGATTGAGAGCCTAAGTATGGTTTAAATAATATTTCTGACTATAATTTTCTCTCTTAGTATGCAGTGAAAGCAGTAATTACTCTTCCATGAGTCCACACATCTCTCATTAAACTACTTGTAATGGAACGAAAATTATTAATGCAGAGTACTTAAAGCTACTCATCGATACCTCGGTCTGCATGAACCCATCGTTAGCCCGCAGAGAACCGCCGTTCCCCTTCCTGCCACGTCTCTTGATACGACGTGAAAACTCCCAAGTGTGAGATCCACCCCTTGCGTGGTACTATTTCCGACCGGGGGCATTAATTTCCCCTGAAATAGACCTGTTGTTTCTTCCTCACCGCCGACCGCCACAAAAACCGTCTACTTTGTTATGGAAATCCATTAGTCTGCTTTTTTGAGAGCTGGTAATTAACATCGAAACATTAACACGATAGATTAACCATATGAATTTTCGGGAAGTTTCGCTTCGCCGCGGCAGGTGCAGACTCGACTGTAGACCGGAGTCTGCGCTCCGCACCCCGCCGCGCCACGCCGCGTGGCGTGCCACTGAAATATCGACAGTGCGGTGGCGGCGGCGGTGGTGGCGGCGGTGGCGGACAGCCGCAACCCCCAGCACCGCCCATTGTTTCTCACCCTCTCCCGTCGGCAGGGTTGCCACGTACTACCCATTTAGGTCACACTTGGACCCCGATGAGAGACTACTGATCATATTCATTTGCTCTGGGATATTGTCCGTCTGTTTTCTTAGTGTTTAGGTTTAATATTTTTTTTTGTTTACTTTGACATCGCCTCTTTTTTGTAAGCATTTGACGAATAGTATTTCAGAAATAGTTTATATTTTTTGAGAAAACAGAATCGGTATTTGTGAAAATTATTTTAAACATTTAAAATGAAAGTAAGGTAATAAAAATCTAGAAATAACTTTCTCGTATAAATGGAAAATTATTTCTATTGATAATGTTATAATCATTATGTATTTGCAGTAATATAATGATTATTTCTTTGTGTTTAACATAATGACATATCAGGAAGAAATAGTAAATCCTTTGCATAATTGAAATTTAGTTTATTTGATAATTAAAACGTTAAATAAAATATGACGTTTGTGACATTACTGCCTTTGCATATTCAGTAATTTAGTAAACAGGATTTGGGGTCGAATTTCCACAGTTGGATAAATTTAACAGTACCAAACATGAATTGAGATAAATAAAAACTATGAATGAACTGCATGGAAGTGATTTTTCTTTTCATTTATGGTACTTGATGAAGGTTGAACTAAGAGCAAGTCTGGAAACGTCTGCAAACTCTTGAAGTTTTTTGATCATTATCACATCAAAGAAAATGTGGTAAGAAAACTACTTCTATTACTATGAAATCTCAGGCATTATTTTGCAATGTGTACTTTTTCAAACGGATGTTAAGAGTATTTTCCTTCAATTATACATGTTTTGTGTCTCGTCCAATTATGTCATATTTCCCCGTGGATCACAGTTGTTAGTTTTATTTTATTCTGTGGAATCTTGATTCAAAATATTTCGAACCTCAGTTTCCTTATATACTGATGTATCGATTGTTTCATTTCTTCTTCTCCACGCACTTCTTAACATTTATCTATGCCGAATATTACAAAAAAGTCGTTGAGCAATACGAAATAAGCATTTTATCTATGACAGGGCTTTGAAACTCTCAAGATGATTTGATTATCATTAAAGACTTGGCCGAAACAATAAAAATGGTTTATTCATGGTTATATGGACTTACATTTTCCTTACCTATTTCATCTTCTTTAAGCTACAAGGGTTTGATCATTTTTTTCTGACAATTATTACAATTCACACATTTCTATATTGAATTTGGATTACTCAAAACATTCGTTAACTCAAATCTGTTTCTTTTCCATTGAAATTTTATACATTGGAGTTGCATTGCACAAGACTGAAGGCCTCTTATTTATAGACATTATTTTTTGTTTTAGCAGAGATTACGTAAATAAAATTGACATCATGCCACCTTCAATTTTTCTACCTGCATCGCAATGCCATAGCCCTGACTAATGTTGCCATTTTCCCGAAGAGTTAAGCCAAATAGAACAAGTGTCATTGTTGAAATAATGTAATAATTCGGAGAAAAGAAGTTGTTTCGAAACTGCCGAGTATTTCGAATAGTGATAGCCTTCATTCATTTCAAAGAAGAGCATTTGATTTGTTAAGTGATATTTTACGCGGTAGTTCATCCGAGAACATTTCCAGAGGTACAAAGGCTTGGCAACCGTGTTGGTACGTAGGCCTCGAGGGTATCTCACAAAGAAGCGAGCGAGGCTCCTACCGATTCGGGTGCGCCCCTGACTCCCCTTCTAGCCTTAATGGCTCTTGAATTACAAGTCCGATACGCGGGCGTTCACACATCTGCAGGTTTAATTACAGGCCGCGGCTGGGCTGCTTGTTTGTCCCGCACCGGTTTGGTTATATATCCCGCGCCTGGTATCAGCTCATCTGAGCCCCGCTACCGCGCCGTCGGTGCTACATCATTCGAGCTGCCTGCTGCCCCTTGCTGTCTGCGCGGGAACATCCGCTGCCTGTGCTACTGCCCTTGTCGCTGGCTTCCATGCTTCTGTTTCTGAGGCTCCCACCTCCGCGTCTTCCTACCTCAACTCTTCTGACTTCTTTTTCTTCAGAGCCTTCTCTGAATCAACCTCTCTCCCACTTTGCATTAACTGTATTTCCCAGGTAGTGCAAAACCTGTGTTTTTTTTAATCAAGGAAACTTATTTTTGTCATTTATGAGACAGTTTCTTGAATAAACTATTATAGTTAATAATGATTTATTGATATTTCTAGAAAACGACGTTTCGAGGCTCAATTTTCCTCATCATCAGGCTAGAAACAACACATTTTTAAATACTATTTATTCTGTTTAAAACCCATATGAAGGTATCCAACACAAAAAGATCTGAAACTAAACTTATTATGACTCACTTTAAATGAGGGACAAGAATTTTGAAAGTTTTTTACCCCTGTGGTATAAGAAATTTTAATAAACACATCAACTGGTTTTGCTTTCTCTAATGAGTACAGCGTGGCTTGAACTTCTACAGTCATTACATGTTTGTTTGTTTATTTTTTCAATTTCGTTATGCCTTTGCATACTTTGAAACTTATGTTTGTTAATACTGCCATTAACGGAAATGTTATTCAGTGATTTGTGATACAAGAAGGCTTAACACTTCATACTACCTCCTTACGGTTCCTACATAATATCATTCTGCTTGCTTCCTAATTTGTCTTTACCACCTCTCATTTTGTCGGTAGCATTTACTTTTGTTTGTAGCATTACTTTTGTCTTTTATTCTACATCGCTTGCCATCTCTCCTAGCCCTTCCCCTCTCATCGTCACCACCACGATCTTCCCCACCCACTTCTGCCTTCTCCACTCGCCTCGACTCTCCACCTCATTACTCTCCAGTCTCCCCGATTTCACCACTCCTCCCCTCACAAACAACACACCCTTGTTCCTCAACGCGCGGGAATGGAACTGGCTGCTCGCTCTTGGACTCTTTCTGGAGGGGACTCGTTCCTCAAAATCTGTCTGCTTGATTTGTTATTCCTCATTGTTGTTTTTTCATCTCGTGAATAATACCACTTGTTTTCTCACTCGATTTTCCTTTGTCTTTTTGTACGCTCCCGAAGCAAAGGAATGGAACTGGAGCGGTCAGTATATCATGTGGAGATTCGATATCACGAGCTGGTTTCGAGCCGCCTCTAAAATAGATTTCCTGCCTTGCCTGCGCAGACATGGGTTTCGAATGATGTTCCTTCCACACATTTCTTAGAGACTCGATGTGTCCGCTGTCATCTGAGAATTAATATTGTTGTTCGTTCTGTTGCAGTTTTTGTCAAGGAAGTGTTGGAAGAGTTAAATGACCGAGCATTCCTTTCATAACATAACATATTCCGCGCGAAATCTGCTCTATAATTTCGAGTTCCACTCAAGCATTCCAAAGTTCAACAAGAATAGTCTTTTTATGCAAATGCACAGCACGCATAACGGAAAACTTGTTTTTGGCCAATTCATGCTTTATAAATTAAATCTTAATTTATAAAAGAAGAAAACGTTTTTGTATCAATATAATAATTGAAAGCGCGAAATGAAGCGCTATCGCCAATATTATTCTCATTATTTTCTCCTCTTATTAATATTGTGAAGAGAAGGTATTCTAAAGCCGTGACAGATATCAGATTTTTCGACAGAATGTTCGTATTATGGGGCCCTGATAGAGAAAAAAGAGATAAATCTAGTATGTAGTAAATTACTTCCTCTAATCCATTGTATAGTCATAATATAGGTTTAGTGGGTTTTTGATACCGAAAAATTGATTTTCGGTAAAACGTTTCTTGGTCCATCTGTCTGCCCGTCAGTCATCTCTGGACAACGATGGTGCCTAAACAGTTCAGACGATTTTCACCAAAATTGATGTTGCCCGGTCGATCTAAACGAATTCAAGACTGCGAGTTTTTAAAATTCTTTTGTTAATTTTTCTTAAAAGAGAATTCACAAACATTTACAAAAAATATTAATATTTTTGCTCAATGGCCTGATGTGAAAAGTGCCATCTGCGCCACATAGACTGTCTCTCTTGATCTGTCACATTAAATTTATAAAATACTTTTACAAAGTAGTAACTTTAACAAAGATATGTAATTTACATTAATTTATAATTGTTAACAAGAAAATAATATCTTCTCCGGTAGTAATTATATAAAAAAATACATGTAAGAAGTTAAACGAATCAATATCTAATAGACTTGAATTACTACTTAAGGCCAATGAAGGACATTCCAAGTATTATAATAATATTATGTATATTTAGTAATTATAAATCAATTTATTTTTTAGGCAATCTCAATTAAAAGCGGTTCTTTCAGAGCATTCAGATCTTGCTAAAGTTCAGTTTTTATTACTAGTTCTAAAAGTAAAATGATACTCAAGTATTCAGGTAAAACACACTGTGATAAATTTATTTTAAACTGTAATACATAGAATTTTCTTCACAGATATTAATATTGAAACTACAATTATTGCAATTGCTTATAGTAATGCCTTGATTTGTAGAGGTACTTGGTAATGTAATATTTGAATTTGATGAACTTGCAATTTGCTATCTGTTTGTTGAAATAATATAACGAGCAATTTTATTCTTATTTTCGGGTGAATTTTCAATATATCCTTCAGCGACGGAGGACGATTTCCACGCTCCGGTTCTTTTAATAGCAGTGAGATCCGTTCCAGAATCTACTAATAAGGGAGCTTCTATTCTTCGGAAACAGTGCCAGCTATAATTAGGGTTTCCAACAAGAGAACACTGGATAAGCAAATAAAAAACATCGACACATTTTTATAAGTATTAATTTAGATTAACGTTAGCTGTATTTTCTTCTCTCCATTTTCGATTCAAGTGAAATGATTCGTTCACAAAATGCAGATGAAGATGATTTCATCGTCTATTTTATTTTAGTCGCTAGACAGGGACACTATCATGCATGCGTGTCATGTGCGTGTGTCAGCGTTCAAAAAAAGAGATATTCATGTTTTCTATTCTAAATTAATCAATAAATGACACAAAGTAGCAGATGTTAATCATGTGATGAAATAAATGGCAACAAATATGCTAAAAGGAGGACATTTAAAATACAAAGGAGGACGAGAGGACAATTGACGTCAATTGAATTCTGTCCTCCCAATTGGAGGACGGTTGGCAACCCTGGATATAACCATTAGCATCTGGCAATTTCAAGAAACTAACGACAAGGCTGGACATTTTTCCAAAAGTATTCATACCAACTGGTTGGCATGAATACTTGTTACTCGCGTACTTGAAAAATAAACTTGCGTGACTCACACTACTTTCTAGAACTCTGCATTTCTTAAATTTCTCCAAATACTTCCCAACAGCACAAAACTTTCGTGAAACTTTTTCTTGTCAGCTGGTACACTTACTATCAATTCATTACTCACATCATTATAATTGAAATTCATTTGACATAGCTCATGCTGTTCATGCAGCGTCACAGGCTGGAAGCCTGTCTGATGAGTCCTGAACTAGGACGAAACGCTTTTGCTACCCTAACTGCTCATCCTTTGCGCCTCTGTTTCAGTTTCGTCTTGTGTTCGACTCTTCAGACGCGGACTTGAACCGCGTGACTGACGTTTCTTCACACTTAACGCGTGTGTTGGCGTCGCTGCGTAGAACACAAGACCAAACTGAGCCGGAAAGTCGCCCTCCTGTCCTACGTTCACTCGGCCAACGACCAATAGATGTAGGAGAGGGGTGGTACTTTCAACTGCTCTCATCTTTTCTCATTCGAGAGAAAAAAGGGTACAGCGTCGTGGTGCCGTATCCACCTACCGCACAAGTGTGCGTGCAGGGTGACCCTAGCACAAAGGCGCAAAGGATGAGCAGTTAGGGTAGTAAAAGGGTCATTCCATGCAAAATTTCAAGTTTTCTGACAGTGAGTCTCAGATTTTTTTCATATTTTATTATGTTAATCTACTAATAATGAACAGTTAAAAGACAATGTATGGAATTAATATCTTTGGTAGTTTAGCAACAATTGCGGGTTAAACATGGACGATGACACAATGTACTCTATAATGAAAATAATTATGACGTTCAAAAAATGAATGAAACTTCAAAAACGGGCACACTATTTTGAAGATAAATGATCATATTTTAAGCAGTTGATAATATATTAAGGATTGAGACATTTGTTTATAATAAAAAATGCTAATAAATTAAACAAATACATTTTTCTTCAAAAACAACATTTTCTTTTCTTTCATATTTTACACACTGCAAGAAGAACCAATAAATAACCATTCTGCAAAGTGTCGCGATGGAATCTTAAAAAATACGTAAGTTATTAAGTAAAAAGTATACGCGCATTTTGCTCTTAAGGTTGAAAGTCGCGTGCCCTTGCCGAGCGAGGGGTGAGGCTAGGTCGTAGGCAGGCACCGCCAAGTTCATTCCCTAGGGATATCCATCGATGCTTTCGAAGGGATCCTGACACCACTTTACAGGCTTAGTTTTCGAGTGTTACTGTTCAGTGATACATCGTGATAGAAAATGCCGAAGATTGTGAATACGTTTAACACGCTTTGGTGCTGCAATCCATTCGGACTTGAGAAGCACAAAAGTCGGGTGGGTAAGAGAAAGATAACAGAGGCGATGCGGAAGAAAATATCGAGTTTAGTGGTAGGTGAAGCAATATGCGATCTGTGTCGTCTCAAAATATCTAAAATACCCAATACAGATCTTAGTGACTCAACTGAAACAGACAGTGAAGTGAAAAAATCAAGTGAAGAGGAGTACGTAGCCCCAGGAGTTGCAGAGGAAGCCACGATCAGTAATGTAAACAACATTTTGATTCCTCTGGGTCAATCACCATTGTCATTGCGAAAGCAAACCCGAGAGAAATCGTACGCAAGGAGAAAGGTGAGTGCCGTAAATTAAGCAGTTTCTGAATTATTTCATGTGAGTACAGAAAGCAATGATGGAGAAGAAATGTTAACACCATTCAAAGAAAAATTTTCAAATGTGAAAACAGCTAATGAGAAATATATGATTTTAACGTGTTTGCCAAAAAGTTGGAGTGAACAAAAAATAATGGTCGAATTTAGCGTATCTCTTCATGTAGCTCGTACGGCAAAATTAACACAAAATCAGAAGGGTGTCATGACTTACCCTGACAGAAAATATCAGCGCAATCTTCCTTGTGATGTAAAAGATCTTGTAGAAGGTTTTTATCAAGAGGATGATATAAGTAGGATTATGGCTGGCATGAAGGATACAAAATCTGTCAAAGAAAAGGGTAAGAAAGTAAAAAAGCAAAAACGGCTACTTTTAGGGAATTTAAAAGAGCTGTACAGAGAATTTAAAAAAAGACACCCAAATTATAAAATCGGGTTCTCGAGTTTTGCTGGTATGCGGCCAAAGCAATGTGTCTTAGCTGGATCACCAGGCACTCACAATGTTTGCGTGTGCACAATATGCGAAAACACGAAATTGATGTGTATGAGCTTGGAACATATTCATCAAGATGATGCACAAAGGAACACAATTGATTGTTTCATTAAAAAGCTGGTTTGTGAAAGCCCTTCTCCTAATTGCTTTCTCAATAAATGCAGTGAGTGCCCAGAATCAGAAACTCTTTCTGAGTTATTAAATTTCAGCCTTAAAAACAACCTTGTTGAAGAAATGATTTACAAAAAGTGGACAACAACTGACAGAGCCGAAATTATTACTGTTAAAGCAAATGCTGAAAATTTCGTCAGTAATTTTATCACCTACCTTAAAAAATTCAAAGCTCATAACTTTATAGCGAGAGCTCAATCATCATATTTAAAACAATTGAAAAACTCCGTTCAACCAGGAGAATTAATTGTCATTGGTGATTACTCCGAAAATTATAGTTTCGTTATTCAGGATGCGATTCAAGGTTGCCACTGGAACAAATCTCAAGCAACAATACATCCATTTATTATTTATTACAGAAATTTTGAAGATAATTCATTGCAACATCTGTGTGTGTCAATAATTTCTGATTATTTAGTACATGATTCTGCTGCAGTGCACTTATTTCAGAAGAAACTACTCTACTGTCTTTTCCAGAAATTTTCTGAAATTAGTAAAATTTATTACTTTAGTGACGGCGCGGCTGGTCAATATAAAAACAGAAAGAACTTCTGCAATGTCACGTATCACAAGGAGGATTTCCAAGTCCCAGCCGAATGGCACTTTTTTGCCACGAGTCACGGAAAAGGTCCCTGTGACGGTATAGGAGGAACCATCAAGAGACTTGCAGCTTATGCAAGCCTTCAAGGAACTTGTATTACTACCCCTAGGGAACTTTTTGATTGGGCGAACAGTAATGTGGAAGGAATTTATTTTATTTTTACCAGCAAAGAGGAACATGAAGTAGAGGCCGAATTTTTAAATACTGGGAGATTCGTAGGTCTGAAAATAGTGGCGGGAACACGGAGTATCCACGCTGTGATTCCAGTTTCAGAAAACAAAATTGCTGTGAGGACGTACTCTAATTCACCAGAAGATCCTAGAGAAGTAGTTTTGCGAAATCCACCATCGCGCCGTGGAGGAAAAAAGTAACGCCGAGTGCTGACGAAGAGGGCTGGGCGCGGCGGCTGTAGCAGCTGAGACGAGTTAGTTTACGGAGCGCCGGTAAGATATTTTTATTCATAACTTTAAAACCATTCAAGATTCCATGATGAAATTTACAGAGTAGCTTGAAAGTAGTTTCAGCAGTTTTTCTTCCAAAATTCAAGAATTTAAAAATATTGTTTTTCCATTTATTGCATTTTTTTGAATTTGTTTACTTCCTAATTGTTAAAGACTCAAGATAAAAAAAATATTTTTAGTGTCAAATTATCCTTTATATTTCTTCTACAAATTGTGTCACTTTAATATTTTTTGCTTGTTTGCGTATCATCGGAAAAAAATCATAAAGGAATGTCTACAGACTGCTAATCTAATATTTCAAGTGCCCATTGTTGCTAAACAATGGCTGATGAGACAAAAATATCGTACCTGGTTCATGCAGGTATCATGATAAGTAAGGTGGCAAAATATTTTTAAATTCTGAGATGTAGTGTCAGATTTCCTACTTTTTTGCATGGAATGACCCAAAAGCGTTTAGTCCGAGTTCAGGGCTCATCAGACAGGCTTGCAGCCTGTCACGCTGTATGAAAAATATGCTCTTTAGGTTCGTACACCCGATGCGCCAAGTACGCTACGGTTATGCAACGATGTTGCACCGAGCAGGCAGCGACGATGTTGCACAGAAGAAGAGACTACCTCGTGCAAGAACACTACTGAACGGCAGCTAGCCGTGAAGCATGTTCTACATAGTTCATGTTAGCGATACGCACAGAATGCTCCCATAATTAAAGCAACTTTTAACATAATGAATTGTTCATCTGATCAGTTTTCGAAAAAATTCTCAACTTGTGTTAAAATTTTAGATTTTTGGGATGATAATTCACAGATTTTGCTTTAAGAATGCACTCAGCTTATAATATTTACTTGTATTCTGATTCATCTTAATATTTAAAAGCATTTTATCATGATGAACTTGATCACGTAGTGGACGATTTCCATTTCTTTCTCTCCGCTTCAAAGTAAGATAATAATATATTTTCACTATGCTTTCTTCTGTTGCAATCGTCAGTGAATCTGTTACATTCAATTCATATTGCTTCACTGACATTTGTGGTATTAATCCTAAAGTTGCTCTTATTTCTCCCTCTATCATTACTTCTGGTTCATGTTCACATTGAACAATATTTATTTCATGAGTCATATCGTCGTCTTCATGGCCCTTTCCTGCGAAATTCATTTTGCAGTGTGATTGCAACATAGAAAACAAAATACTTCCGTCTAACCTCATCAGCTTTCACTGACCTTAACGCATCACTGTATTCAATTAAGCAATTTATTTACTTGAATTAAAATAAAATGTGAGTAGGACTGTCTAAAAAATAGTATATGACACACGCAGTAAAAGTGATTTTATTTTGCTCGGTCTGACGCCCTAGTGGTCACTTTTACTACTCGTAACATAAATATCTTATAGAACAATCTCGTGTTTCTGTTAATATGCAGAAGGATGTATCTAATTAATTTTATTGGAAATACGCTTCACATTTATGAACGCTGTTCAACAATATATTAACACTGGTGCATAGCTTAAAACGTTTTTGAACCTTAGAGGTCCAAAGTCGTACGTAACTCCATTTTTAGTGATTTTAAGATTTTGATATGAACATAATGGCAGAAAAAATCATTTTGAAGGACTACAGTACTAACCCCCTACTTTATTACCACTCATTTAATCTTGTAAAAAGAAGTCGTTATTCCTATTTTAACAACTAAGGGAAGCAGTTTTTCTCGTAAAGTACGGAAATTGTGAGTTACGTCTCTTTATATTTTAGGAATAGATTTGTATTTGAAAAACGCTGGCCTCTGTTGTTCGTTTGATCTGGTAAAGCAAGGCTCTCAACGTCGCTCTCCGCCCCACAGAGTCGAGAGGATTCGAATTTCTCTCCTCGCAGGTGGGAGCTCTCTTCAGGAAGACGTACTTGCCACACCAGATCCTACTCAGCTTATTCCACAACCCTTGCCCCGTCTCATATTCACAATCGCCACATCCAGTCAGAATCGTAAAGACAACCAAACCGTAAAACCTTTTCCTGTTCCTACTAATACCTTTCCAAGCATCTTCGTTTGATATAACGTTACACTACCCGGCAACTGTTCCTCGTTCATTCAAGAAAGAACACGATACTCAAGCCCCGAAACCGGACACCAAGCAGCTGTAGGAATGCAAATATTCTAATCCAAAAGAATCTATTGCGTTTCCCCCCGGATTTATTTTATTGAAATTTAATTCTCACGAGCGTCTAAGGTGAATATATCTTTATCCTCACCACGCGGGGCGGAGAACTTGCCCTTGGCTCGCTCCTCTTCGTGACGATGGAACGTGCTCGCAGCCAACCGCCAACTCTGCCGGAGAGAGAGTCGCTATTGGGAGCTCGTTTGTTGGTTTCTCCGTTTGTTTACGAGCGCGCCGTCCGAAGACTGATGGACGGCAACAGGCAACCGCCTCGGAAGCCACGGCATCCGAACCTGTTATTTGGCTAAACGGAGCACCCGATGTCTTAATTACCCGGCGCAAGGAATTTCCAATTAGCCCTCAAACAAATGGGCCGGCGCTCCGTCACACGTCGCAGAAGGGCGATACGTGCGGGGCGCCCGCCCGCCGCCCACCCGCCCGTCGGGCGATAGCGCTCGGAGGAGCTCCTAACGACCCCGCGGGCGCATTCCGTCGTGTCCTATCCCGCCCGGACCCGCCCACCCGGGTCGCTGACCTCTGCGCTGTTTACTCACGGGACGTCCCGCCACGAAGCAGGCCACGCCCATCGGGTTCCATCCCGGGGATGCGTCGAACTGGGCAAGAAAGAACCGACTTGGTCGAGCGTTTCCTATTCAGTGCGCATGTGTTCGCGCGAGAAAACTCATCGGTTTTGCGGCGAGTTTTAGTTGGCATTTAAATGAAATAATTATAGGAGTTGTCATTGCCAACAATATTTTCCATTGCCATTGCCAACAACACTGTTGGCAATAACAACTCCTGTAATTATTTCACAAAACTCAGTTTACTTCAGCTTGTATCGTGAAAAAGATTCTTAGGTTCGAAAAATCCAAATGTTATGCATAAATGAATTTACAAAATTCTGATATAACCCTTCAGAAAGAGCTCATTTTAATTTCTGGAATTCTTAATCAAAGAGTATTTTTTACGCAAGGTACGAAATTCCTTTGCGGACTTGTCCAACAAGTTATAAAATTGGCGGTTCAGGAAGTACTTGCCGAAAAGAAATAAAATGAATTTTAAGTATCACACATCTGGAGCAATACTGGACATTTTCATTGATACTTCACATTAACAGCATTTATGAGTGCTCGGTCTCACTTTAATAACAATGTCGATTGGGTAATTTAATGTTTTGCAATCTGAAAAAATCTGTAAATACGTCTCATAAAACAATTTTATTAAATTACCACGGGCAGTCACAAATAACGTCCCCTAACCACTTAAAGAGATAGCTAAAAAAATACCACTTTTCCATGTTGAAAAATACCAGAAAAACTATCATAGCACTTTAATCCTTTTGAAAATAGACATATAAGGAGTCAATTTACGAAATAAACTTTCCATAGGTATTTACTCATGCAAATTTGTACGCCATTTCCTTTGTTCAAGAAAGAAACTTTAGAGAAAAAAACCCACATGAAATATTGTTGACATTGTACTAAATACATTTGTTTTTGCACAATATTGTGAACCTTCTTCGAGTGCCGTGGTATATATTGAGAACATCAGTTTTTCGTACTATAAGTAGAAATAACTTCACGCAAATATCGAATTCTTTTATAAGACAATTTGTATTGACAAAGAAAAAATTGTTATTTCTCGTAGAAAGATTAAGTCTTTCGTAAATGACAGTTGAACATATTTCAGAGTTCTTTCTCGCACAACAAACGTCTCTATTAAAAGAAACGCATTGAAAAGATGCCGCCTACTCGCTCTTCACACAAGATTGATTTCTGCATTCATTACTCGGTTCTCAAGAGAAGTGGCCGTTGTTGACCCACTGGAGGTGCCTCGTACACAAATCAACATCCTGGCTGCGATGTAGAAGGAGAGCGTGAGATTATTCATCCTCACAGTCATGACTGGAAGAACAGTTCTTCAAGAACATAATGAGCGGAACATCGAGCGGCAAATTTTTAGAACGTGAATATGAATGAAAATGAATCTGTTGAATCGGTTAACCAATAGTAAAAATCTGCCAATTTGCTATTGTTAACAAACAAAAGTAGTACCCATAATATTTCTTACGTGACCATCAATACGCCAATAAAGAGCTGATGACCTACAAGAGGTTGTTTAATTACCTCGGGCCCTTCAATATTGCTTAATGCAAGCACAAAAATTGTTGTCATCTAATACTAAAAGTATTAATTTATTATTGAAACATGTTGAAGCATTGAAATGTGTAAAAAAGATTAAAGAATTTAACATACTACACGTGCATTAAGTTGTTCACCAGTTGCATCTCAATTGGAGAGAAATTAATATTTGCAGATACGTAGTATACAACCATTCCTTCACACTTTCTCATATACATTTTCCCGAGACAATTTTAACAAAAACTTTCGTTGATCAAATGTCCGTTGAATTGGGAAATAGCTCTTTGTAAAGCAGTTGGTGACCAAAACAACGTCTTAATGCATGGGTGGTGTGTCAAATGAACGAACGATATAGTAAATGTTCGTACATTTATTGCAAGAGCTACCCATTTAACTCTTTTTTGTTCAGAGTTTATGTTTATCACCTTTCTGTTCAGTGGAAGAAAAAATCTTCAATAAATTAGGACAGTTCCGTCTTGGCTATCAAGTTAGTTACTACCTACCAAGGTAGTTATGAATACCTTCATCCATGTTTTTTAGCAAAAAACAGTAGCTTTTAGCCTACTTGTTTTAGAGAAAATTAATTTTTGAACTTCTGGGCATTCCGAATTATCACTTGAGAAAGAAATATGGAGAACTGAAGGGCGCCCGTATAGTTGTAAATTCTGATTTAGGCAGGAATTTTTAATTGGATTAAGATCATTAAATTTAGGTACGGTTCCTCCTTCTGGTATGTTCCCTAGATTGTCACCGCACCAGACGGGACAAGCTCAAGCTCTGAAACTTCCCGACATGTTGTGTAGTGTGGTGCGTGTACGTTTGTGTGTGTGTGTGGAGGGGGGAAAGAGGGGACGAGTATGAGGGAGGAATGATCGCTATTGGTCTATGGTCAGTTTTTTAAGGCACTACTCCGGTATTCGCATCGAATTTAATGGAGAAACAATGGAAAACAACCGGATCAGCCGGCCGCCGCTATAATTCTGCTCCAGACAGCAGCTGAATTCAATCCAGCTGTTGGGACATTAGTCGCGTTCATGGAGTTAATGTCATATGGGTGGTGAAAGGTGGTAGTGTTCCTTCCTCGCAAGAACGTGAGATCCTGAGACGACATACTCATGCGGTTTGCGAATTACCGTACCCCACTTATCGCCCCAGCGTGACACCCGGACGCCCCAAACCAAGACAAGCACTCAGCTCCCGAATTGATGGTATGTTTGGTAATGTACGGCAGTGGTGTCAAGGTCTTCTACTGATGGCAGTGGCACGCGTCGTGGCACCGTAGTACGCCACGAGCTTCTCTGCGCAACTAGCATCGGGAAAGGGAACTATTAGTAACCCCGCCGTTTTACAATAGGGATGGCGTTGTCTCTGGTGGCGGAGTAATGATCTCCGTGAAGGGTCGATTTCGTCGTGGCACTAGTGCCACGGACTCCCGCCCGTGGCATCGACCTTGACAACACTAAGCTACAGTCAAAAACCTGCCACCGCCGGGACTCGAGCCTTGGAACCTCCAGGCCAGCGACGCTGCAGAGGCAACGGCCACGCTGCCACTAAGCCATCGCAACTGGCCCCGCGCGTGCGTCACCGGAGCCCCGTGGGGAGCAGGCGGCGTGGGGCGCGAGGAAATTCCTGGAGAGCGGGCGCGGAAGGCGACGCAGCGGGGTGGGGCGGCGCAGGGCGGGGCGGGATGGGGTGGGGTGGGAAGGCTCTTCTGGGAAGGCGGGGAGGCACCTGGTCGCGCGCCGCCACGCCCCGTCGCTCTCTCTCTCCTCTCCGCTCCGCCCTCCGTCACGCCCCACGCCCCACACCCCTCCCCCGCCTCGTCGCAGTCTCCACCCTCCCATGAAGACTCTCCTCCGACGCCCACATCCGCTGCTACTTCCACCTAGGACTTGCTCGTTGCTCGTTGCTGGCTTATTTATTGCGTCTGCTAGAGCATCCTAGGTGGAGGATAATTAGCGAAGCTTGTTGAAATGTATACTGTGAACAAGGGCTCACTGTTAGTGAAATCTGGCTACGTAACGTATTAGAGGGATTAATTTACTACATATTAGATCAGAATTTTCTCTATGTGGGCTCCAAAATACTACCAAAATTCTACCGAAAAATCGCCCTACTTTTGCCTGCGCATTACATATTGTTTTCTCTATACTACGTATATTACTTCGTATATACGTTCCTACGTACGTATAAGTATATAAGAGAGAGCGCAAATGAAAACGTAAATAAACTTTTTTATTTGTCAGTCTACACTTCAATCACTTTGGATTCTATTTCAGTATAAGGTTTGCAAGTATGTATTGAATATTCAGTGTTGAATGGGAATCAACTCTCTGAATTGAAATTAAAATTATGAGATTTTCAGTGAAGCCAAACAATTATAATTGTGGGTAAAAAAGGGATATTTCCCAGATGTTTTGTTAAGGGTGCATTGTGACTCATTCATTACGTTATATCACAGAGTTTCCAGATTGTCCGCTCGTCTGTAAGTCAACAGAAGTTTGTTCCGTGGTGGCCTCCACGTGGTTTTCGGCAATTGGTGCCACTATGTAAAGAAAATACAACTCATTCGTTCGCCCCTTCTCTCTCTCTCTCTCTCTCTCTCACACACACACACACACACACACACACACACACACATTTTTTTTTGGCTTGACGGAATATTTCGACTCACAGTTAGTAGGCATGTCAAGACTGCGTTTAAAGTACTGAATGTTGAGATGTAGATGAATGAATGATACGTCACAAATGAAATTAGCTATGTGGTATTTTTAAACAGTTTATTTGATCATTAACAGTTTATTTCAATGAACATTTTCGAGCATCGATCTAGGATAGTATATAAGATGATATTGCAGATTATGTTTAAGAGAAGCTTAAATAAAACTCTCGCGCAAGTCACGAGCACGAGTGAACGCAGCATATCAGAACAATGTCGGGACATGCAAGAGTGCACAAAGGATACCGGTGGAATCACGACTCATGCAAGAGTGAACGAATCCTTCAGAAGAATCAATGCTAATGCGAGGGTGATCGAAACACGTCATTACGCGCAAGGGTGCGGGCAGCATTCCAGAGGAATCACCGTGGAGTTCCCACCGTCCAACAGCGTGGCGTGGGGCGGCGGCGTCCCCTGTAGGCCGTGCGTGGGAGCGGGGCGTGCCTCGGCGGTCGGGGGAATCCCCTGTGACGCGCGGCGCCGCGTCACGTGAGACGAGGCGGGCCGCGCGCCGCGCGTGCTGCGTGTTCGAATGACTGGAGGCGGCGCGGCCGCCGCGCATGTCGTGCGCTCCTCATTCCTTCGACGTGAATCCGAAACGAGTTGTGAAATGTATACATCTCATTAGGTGCGGACGCGATCCCTTTGTGTTGGAACTTGTTCAAAGGAAGCGGAGAAGCACGTCCCTGTGAACACCCTGGTTTCTTCTGGAGCTTCTGTGTATGGCGTACGAAGGCCACGGCGTTCTCTCTGTCACGCCTTTGAGGTAGATTCTTGAAATAATTTTCATGGTCTTCCTAGCTCAAGTGAGCACTAGCCCGAATCTATTCTAGGCGTGATTAAAATGTTGGCATTTAGCAGTTTGGGATGCACGGAACGTCAACGAATAATGCATACAGGAAACGAATTGCACACATTTGTAAGTAACGGATCTCAACGATTACTGCTTGTTAAACATTCATTATTTCTTTCTCGGCTTTTCGGACTGTAGAGGTCTGTTAGAAATAGATCCCTCCTTGGACGCGCCTCATTCCAGTTTCCTCTGACAATAGATGGAAATGAAATTCAAAAATACTCGAGATGCACAGTGAACCAAGACACTCCATCAGGCAAACAATCTGCCTACGTACGATGTTCTTCGTGACAGCATCATTTACACATAGATTTTGCCGATTGTATGTGAATATTTCAAGAGAAGATAATACTGAATATGCTGAATAATTAGTAGTCTTTTCCTGTCGAGCAAAAATCAAAATATATTCATCTTTTGCTTTAAAAGATTATAAACACTTCCTAAGTATCAATTCGTAGGCAAATGGGTCATTGGTCTTTCCCCCTTCCTTGGAAAGCTTGATGGTTAATAATTTATATTTATGATTTGTGTTAATTCTTTATTTTCCATATCGCCAGCATGATTCTGACTCTTCTATTAAAAACACAATTCCGTCGCTCTGCATAAGCTTGCCAAAGTGTGGCTGTCATGCAGAAGTCAGCGTCGTGACTTGGATCTCACTAAATGCTCGCCTCGTTGCGAGCACAGGCTCGTGTTCCCAAGCAGAGCGCTTGCAGCTTCCCTCAGCGGCGGCGGGGCGAGGCGGGCCGTGGCGAGGGCAGGGGGCAGGGGCAGGGGCAGGGGGTAGGGCAGGGGCAGGGGGTGGTGCGGGGGCGGCGGCCGGGGCAGTCGCGGGCCGTGCAGCGCGTGACGCCCCTATCTGCGCGCCCGGATCTCTGGGTTTCCGGCGGCCGCACGTACGCGGACGTGCGCGGCTGCAGGCGGTGGCGGAGGCGGAGGCGGAGGTGGTGACGGTGACGGTGGCGGTGGTGGCGTCGGTGGCGGCGTCGGCGTCGGGGACGGGGGCGGGGGCGGGGGCGATGGAGGCGGAGGCGGTGGCGGTGGCAAAGGCGGAGGCGGTGGCGATGGCGATGGCGATGGCGATGGCGGTGGTGGTGGCGGAGGCGGTGGTGGTGGCGGAGGCGTCGTTGGTGGTGGCGGAGGCGGTGGTGGAGGCGGAGGCGGTAGCGGTGGCGATGGCAGGGGTGGGGGCGGAGGCGGAGGCGGTGGCCGTGGCGGGGGGGTGGCGGTGGCGGTGGCTGAGGCGGAGGCGAAGGCGGAGGCAGAAGAGGAGGCGGAGACGGAGGCGGAGACGGAGGCGGAGGCGATGCGACTTGGGCAACGCAGGCGTTGCTAGAGAGACGGAGGAGGAGGCGAAGCGTGGATGAGAGCGAAAGCGTAAGCGGAAACTGTGGTAATGAGGGTGATCGAGTAACGAAAGTGTGAAGCAGTGTATGGTTACAAAGTGAAGAAGACGTGAACATGATTCTGGAAGTGAAATTATGGTGCCAATTTTTCAATTTTTTTGTCTACCACTTATATGTGTGTTATTGCATAGCTTACTATACTAATACTTAATCTAAGTCTTATCTGCTAATTTAATTCTAATTATGTACATCTAACATATCACTGAGAACTACATACATTGGATCGTCGGAAAGAACAGTAGATGGGAATGATTAAGAAGAACAGTTCATGGAAGTGAATATGACCCTTTTGAAAGGTGGTGAGGGAAAGGATATGTGGTTGGGCTATTGATAACGGCTATGACTGCAGTAATCGATTAATACGCAAAATTTAATGATTTTTACCAATTTAATGTAAGTTTAATAAGAAGTGTCGGTTTTGAATGTGATCAATCTTGAAGATTATATTATTGACCATTGCGGCCGCAACTACTGACTGTAAGAGCACCGACAGTGAGCAATGTAACGACTGCGTTGCAACAATTGATTAATTGCGATTCGAAGCATCGCAGAATGATAAATTGCCGTCACTGAAAAGGAGCTGATTTTGACGGCGGTATCCATAAGTAAATGCAAGATGCATTTGCTTATTAATGCAAGGGAATGCAAAGGAAACTGCTTTCGCAGAGTAGTGGTTGTAGGAGGCACAGAAGGACTGCGCCTGAAAGTGACATGCGACGGGAGGAAAAGACGAGTTCCGAGTTATAACCGGGAATACAGTAAGAGAGAGTTAGTGGGAGAGATTCTGATGATGGCATGACGAATCCGACGGATATGACGCACATGGGTTACGATCCCCGTGATGGAAGGTTTGTGATGTCCGCTGCTTGAAACGTACTGCTTAATGATTGTAGATGTGACGTCAATGACTAAGAAATAACAATGAAAGCGATGGAAAGGGAAAAAATGAAACCAAATCAAAAACAGAAGTGCAAATACGTGAAAACAGACTGCGGATAAACTTTTCATTGAATTTCATTGCCTGGGGAAAATGTACTATTAATTTCAAATATTGCAAATATTGTCACTAGAAAACAATATTGTAATTGCATACTTATACACAGTACGAGACACAAATACAAGAAAATACGCAAAATGGGGCAACAATTTCTATTCTGATTTTTTAAACATGGTGCACCAATCAGAAAAAAATTCTAGAAGATAGCTGGTTTTTAGGACATTTGAGAATTGTTTCATGTACCAGGCGGAATAAAAATTTTCTTTAAAAAATTTCCAAAATTTCCAAATCCAATTAAGTTTGAATTTTGCGATAAATAAAATTTTCAAAATAATTTTTGAAAAATTTAGTAAATTCCACATTAGAAATCATTATATTTTCCGTGGACGTTCATACGGCAAATTCAATGAAAGAAATAAAATAAACACTTTTTCGATATTAGGAAGGATGTGAAGGGGAAGGAATCTGAAAACCCATGAAAATTTTTTTTTGTGGTCACAATCCTTAGGAAAACTTTTACATTCGATTTCAAGTGGAGGCACTTTTTACCATCTTATCCACCCAGACCCTTTCAAGGGTAATTAATGATGGTCATTAATAGATTACTTGCAAAAATCACAAATTAAATCATCATCCTCTTACTCCAGAACAGTCACGTGCGCGCACAAGGAAGAGGACGAACACTTCACTATTCCATAATATCCGAACTTCCGCTGTCGCGTGTTTTGAAACGTTTGCCTTTTATCTTTCAATTGTTTCATTCTGAGGAACCCACTAAATTTATGAGGATGAAATTTATTCTCACACCTCATAAATGGATATAACATTTTTGCATTATTCATCTGACAGCTACACATATAATGGATTTTGAAATGGTTCCCCTTCGTCTCTCTTGCTTCTGTAGTGTCCACGAGACACATCGGCAAAGGTGGCTCAGGACATGGATGTCAGTGCTGTGCCTCTGGCCGCCAGGCCTTAGGGCTCGAGCAACCACGGTGGGAGGATTTTCGACGCTAGCGGGATAGCTAGGTCGAATTCAGTCGCTGTATTGAGGAGAATTCTATTGGCAGGCTGCTCCTATCGGTAGTTTTCCGTGATTTCTGCGATCAAACCCAGGCGAATTCCAGAGCAGTACCCTAACAAACGGGCCATGGACCGCGCGCGATGTTTCCTTCCCCTTCCTTGTCCGTCCCCTTACCCCATACCCCAACACACTTTTACCAGCATGCATTACACTGCCACACATGCCTTGAGACAAGTCGGGAGCTTAGTGATAGAGCTTGTCCCGGCTGGTGCTCCGTGGGTGGAAGATACCTGGTTGGGGAAAACCCTGCTAGCTCGACACCGTATCTCGCCATCCAGCGGTGCAGGATCACCACCGCCTTCCTAGCAAACTAGCACGCGCTACACTTCCACGCACTACATCATATCCTTACACCGTTTACACATACACATACGCCATTTACACATACACATACACCATTTACACATACACTAACGGGATAAATGACCTTTGTCTCTTTCGATTCTGTGGAACCCACGTGACACAACGTAATTTCTCCACGCGTACGCTCTCATTAGTGGCAAACGCGGAGGCGCGTGCTCCATGACCTTTCATGCGCCAGGGAAGCGGCGCGCCGCGTGCGTCGCGTGGGCGCGCTCCGCCTGCGCTGCGCCGGATGCGGGGCGGCGCCTGACGCGGCGCACGCGTTTCCTGCCGCGCTCCCCCCTCCCACCCGCCGCACCGGCCCCGGCGGCGCAGAGCGGCGCGCCCTCTGCCGCCCGCCCGCCCGGCCGGACAGGCAGGTTGCACGCGCCACGCCGCGGAGCGCACGCGGAGAGCGGGCGGGAGAGCGGGTGGGAGAGCGGGAGGAAGAGCGGGTGGGAGAGCGGGCGGGCGGGCGAGCGGGCGGGCGGGAGAGCGGGCGGGCGGGAGAGCGGGCGGGCGGGAGAGCGGGCGGGAGAGCGGGCGGGCGGGCGGGGAGGTCACGGAGCGGGCGCCCTCGCCCCCGCCACGCCACGCTACGCCACGCCACGCCCCGCTCGCCGCCAGCCACCGCGGCTGATGGGTGCAGGGTGGCTGAAGGATGGGTGGGAATGCAGGTATACTACGATTGAAACGTATACTTCTATATTTTTTTAAAGTGGCCGATGACATTAGGTCACTGTTACACCACCTGCCTTACATACATCTTTTTTAACAGTGGTAAGCTCACTTGAGGCCCGGAAACTCGTTGAGAAGGATGATCGCGAATTAATACAAAAGATTCATTTTATAAAGCAGGAGGTGTAACTGTGAACGAATGTCATCGGTCACTTTAAAAAAAAATCGAAGTATAGTGGCTCTTCCAAGTCACGTGCTAAAAGGATAGGAAAACATTGTCATCCAATCGGAAGCTCCAATACCACAAATTTAATTCATAATAAAATTCCCGATTGGCCGATGAAATCGTGTCTATGGGTGGGCAAAGAGACGAGTAGTTGGGAGCTGGGGTATACCACAGTACGTGATAGGACAATATAACTGACGCTAATTTTAGAGAGAAGAAGAGTAAAATACGTTGAGTTACAACAATGAATGTGTCCTCAATAAAAAGCTGATGGCAACTGATGAGAAAAGTCCTTGATAACTGTTCCAAAATAATGAAATTGCTAAAACAGTGGGGAAGAGGCGACCACACAACAACTCGGAACATTAAGGAACTAAACTGAGACAACGGAAGGGTTGAAAACAATTAAGGCTGTCCCGTTCGGTGGACGGCGCGGCGTCTAGTTCTTTGGTGGAAGTGTCGCGGCCGGGGCGAGAAACAGGTAGCGCGGGCGAGTTCAGCGCGGGCGGCGGCGACGACGGTGGGAGACGCGGGGGCGGTGGCGGAGGAGGAGGCGGTGGCGGCGGCACCCAAGACAATGCAGGCCCGCCGACGCCGCGGCGGCGATAGAGGGCTATATATGAGTATGACTCGCGCGCGCCTGCCGTCGCCGCGCCGCCCCGCCCTGCCCCGTCACTCCCCGCTCCGCCCTGCCCCGCCGTCGCCGCCGCCGCCGCCGCCGCGGGCCGTGAGAACGCGGCCTCACCGCCGGTTCCCAGGGTCGGGCGCGCCAATCCCAGCGCACGACCTGCGTGACGTCATTGGTGCCTACGGTCCTCGCCGCGGACATTGGTTGGATTCTTCAGCCCGCTCTCGTGCCAGAGGCAGCTGTGGAGATCCGCTCTTTGGCATCGGGTAAAACGGCCTTGTGGGTGTAGAACCGGGGTGCAATGCTTAAACAGTTGCGCACGTGCGCTTCATCAATTTGAGTTGATGTGGAGGAAAAAAGCTATTTTAAGTTATATTTGGAAGATAATGTTTTTATTTTGAAAATTTTTGCAGCATGTGTTTTCATACCTAGCGGAAAAAAAAATTATGGCAATCCACTATTATATCCCTTCCAGTATTTCAGATAGAAATAGCGACATTTCAATGCAGTGCAGTTCTGGCACTCGGTTCAATGTGTATAAAATAAAGATATCTTTCTGCACTATAATATTCTGCCCTTACAAACGAAGTATAATTTCTCAAAATAATAAAAAGGGATAATTAGTGCATATAGTTTGATCCTTTCAAAATATTGACCGAACAGTTGTTTTCGAATCCACACTTTCCGTTTCTTAATCATAATTTAATTACTGCTGAGTGTTTCAGAACTCTCACCTTGTTAGCGTTCCATGCAGAATCAATTTGCTAACGCTGCCTCTGTGTTTCCAGGGGGGGGTAGCTATTTCCGGCTACAAGGGAAAACATTGTAATCAATTAACGACGTTGGAATTCAAAAGAAAAAATCAAAATACTTTTGGAGACAATAATAACTTACTACATCCATGGCGTAAGGAAAACACCATGACTACTAGAAATCAGGAGGGTTAAGGCAAGACTATGTGCTTGGTACAAAGCGTATGCCGGTCATCCAGCTTGGATAGATATCCTCATCCGGCTCAGGAGACCCACGTATTTTAGTAGAGGGGATCACAAGAACAAAATTCAGTTCAGACCACAGAGAACAGATGTTGGAAAATTTTCCTTTACAAATAGAACTACAAACGGACTGGAATAATTTGCCTGCGACAGCCTTGGAACCCTTTCCTCCAGGTGTTCAAAGATTTAAAAGTAAATTAACTAATGATATTTGTAAATTTTATTAGTAAGTTAGGTTTATTACAATGGTTATTTTATTATTATTATTATTATTATTATTATTATTATTACTATTTTATTATTATTATTATTATTTTATTATTATTATTAATTTTTGTTACCATTATTTGTATTGTGATAATTATTAGATGCATTGGTTTATAGTATTCGTATTGAAGTGTGGTGACGTGTTGTGAAATAGAGTGCAGTGTGTTGGTCGTATATGTTAGTATATATTATCTGTACAGGACCACCCTAAATGTAGAATTAATGCGGTTATTGTTGTTATTAATGCATTTATTGTTAACATCGTTATCTTATTATTATTATTGTTGTTATTGTAACTGTTATTGTTATTGTCTTAAAATAATTTTAAGTTACATTGTATTTAATTCCTAATTATAAGATGTAAATATAATATGTAAATTTTAGATTTCCGTCACTAGGTTGCCCAAACCTACCTGCAGAAATAATAAATATCTATCTATCGATCTCCATACCTTCTTTTAAATTGTTTCACCATCAGTTTTTTTCATATTTTCAAATAATCCACTGGCTACTGACAGCTGACGCTGTGTCCTATTTCCTGTTAACAAATTACCCTTCAACCCGTGTAGCGTCGCTCTCCCTAAGAAAAGCCTCATGACGAAGGATATGCGCCCCACTGCCTCGAGCTTCAGATCTCCTAATCACCCCCTCCTCAACCCCCTCCCCACCCCAGCGCCTCTCGGCCCAGGGGCATGCGGCGCCGCCGCCGTCACAGTAGTCGCGTGCCCACGGAGCGGCACAATGAGAGGACGCAGGGGAGAGTGTCTGCCAGAGCGCGTGCGCTGGATTTGGGTTGGGGAGGAACTTGTATTTGGATAGATCTAAAATGAAGCTTCATTTATTCCAATTCAAGGGCTACACAGGGTTTGAATTGAACAAATCTGAAAGTTTCGAATAATAATAATAATAATAATAATAATAATAATAATAATAATAATAATAATAATAACAACCACAATAATAACTCCACCTAGGGAGTACACGACCTTGCAGTTGGTGGTGGAGCTTGAGTACCCCCATTAGCCTTAAAGCTATGTCAGTGGTAGCCTAGCTACTGGTAGGGCCTCCCTTGCTGAATAGGTTGAAGGTGACGGGTCCGATGAACAAGTACTCCATTTTGAGGAGAGTGGGTAGTAAGTAGAGAGGGAAGGGTCATGAACCTTTGGAATTCCTGTTGTCGGCCCATAGAGGGTACATAGAGAAACTGGGTTGGCACACCAGGCCACTTATTAGAGTGGAGGCCCGAACCTTGCATTAGCCAGCGAAGGAGGCTACCTTCAGCAGTCAGTGAAAATCCCGTAGGGTTTAGTAATGCCGACTGGCGATCAGAGGGACCCCTTGCTGGGCCCTGCGGAGGGATGCCCCGAGGCCACTGTGGGTCGCAGTAACATATGGCAGGAAACAACCCGAGGGTTAAGTGTGATCTGTGAACTCGAACTTGCGTTCTGCGAATCTTCAATTCAAACCAATGAGCAAAATGGATAGAACAAGAAATGTAATGAATCTTAACGTGCCTTGTTCTACCAATGTCCCATACCTGCTCAGAAACCGAGCTAATGTCACCTTGTCGACGTCTGGCCATCCCACGGATGTTAGTCCCAGGGACCCAGAGCCAGCAGTAGCTCGAAGCCATCGTCAGAGATGGACCTGGGATGAATTAAAGGAGGTGATGTGGTGCTTTTACTATGCAAAAGCGAAAAATGGGGGCTCAGAAATAGAAGTTTTTAAGATATGGAGAGAGCGGAACCCAGATATGAGACCTACCTTAGACTCAAAGAAGCTTGCCAGTCAACGACGATACATACTCAGCAGTGGAAAATTCACAGCAGAACAACTTGCTGACATTGAGAGAAATGCGGAGTATGTACTTCGCTCGAACAATCCACATGACGAACAAGTAGAACTTGAAAAAGATGATCCCGTGGAAGGTTCATCTCTTTCCAGTGAAACACACGTCAGTGGTGAAAATTCATCTGGCAATGAATTACACGATAAGGACATAATGCGTAATATCCTTCGGCGCTAGATAGAAAGAGTTAGTCAACTTCCGTTCGAATCTCGCGAACCGTTGAGGAGAATATACGAAAATGCCAAAGCTAAAAGAGTGATAGAAACAGTGAATTCTGTCTTAAATGAGGTGGTAGAGACCCCAGGCAGAGATCTAGATATTACTGAAATCAATCACATCATATATGTAACTGGATATCTAGTATCTCAGATAATTTTGGGGCTAGCCAATAACACCGACGGCCGACAGCAAAACAGAGTAAACAGCTCTGTACCCCCATGGATGAACAGAATTATGAAACGGATAGCCGACACCCTGCGCGAAATATCACTCTTAGCTGAGGCATCTTCTAAATAAACGCATACCTCTAAAGTTCAACGAAAAATATTCAATGTTGAACAAAAATACCAAATTGAAAATGACACCAGCAGGCTAATGGTAGCTGAGAAGCTAAAAGAGAAAATTCAAGCATGGGCTCAAAGAATTAGACGTTACAAACGTAGAATTGATTTCCGTGTACAGAACCGGTTGTTTGAAACAGACGCGAAGAGATTCTATCGCAATCTGACTCAAAAACAGAATGGCAAAGCTGTTACTCCTTCAAAAGATGACGTCGAAGCATTTTGGGCAGGAATCTGGTAGGAAACCAGATCCTACAACAGAGACGCATCTTGGCTTCAATCTGAAGTTGATGCTGCTGATGAACTTGTAGAAACAGTGGAAGCTGTTCACCAATTCTCGGAAGAGGACCTCTTCCAAGCAATTAAGAACATGGGAAACTGGAAGTCCCCCGGGATTGATAAGATCCAGATTTATTGGATTAAGAAATTAACAGCAATACATTCTCATCTAGCAAAAGCTGTTAATAAAATTTTAGAAATCCCAAAGGAAATCCCGGAATGGCTCACACGCGGCATCACGTATTTGCTACCCAAAGCGGGAGACAGCTCTTTGGCGAAGAACTACAGGCCAATTACTTGTCTGCCAGTACAGTACAAAGTTATCACTGCAGCCATAGCTGACAAAATGTACAGACATCTAGATAAGAATCATCTAATGCCAGCTGAACAAAATGGATGTCGTAAAGGCTCTTATGGCTGTAAGGAAATCTTGCTACTGAATAAAGTCATCCTGAATGATGTAAAGAAACGCAAACGTAATTTGAGCATGGCTTGGATTGACTACCAAAAGGCCTTTGACAGTGTACCACACGAATGGATTTTGAAGACACTGGAGATCTATCGATTTCATCCTAGACTTATTGAATATTCAAGGCTAGTGTGAAGTCGTGGAGTACCAGGTTACTAATACACAGCGGAAAGGAAGTAGTAGAAACCAGAAGTATTCAGATTAACAGGGGTATTTTTCAAGGAGATTCACTATCCCCTCTGCTGTTTTGCATTAGTTTGATCCCACTATCGAGACAGTTGTCGCACGCTGACTTTGGTTTTAAGCTCCATCCAAAGGCCAGTATCACATTTGTTTTACATGGATGATCTGAAAGTGTTTGCTAAGAATGAAGCGATTCTCTCCCAAATGCTGTCTGTCGTGAATGACTTTAGCAATGACATCTGCATGAAGTTTGGTCTTGACAAGTGTGCAAAAATCAATTTAAAAAGAGGGAAACTGACAACGTCTGAGAACATAATTGATACGCACACTGTGATTCAAGATCTTGAGCCAGGTAAAACTTACAAATATCTGGGCATTGAAGAATGTGAAACCATCTCGAATGACAGAATGAAAGAGAGAATTCGTAGGGAGTATTATAGGAGAGTGAGACTGGTCTTGCAGTCCGCTCTGAATTCCAGGAATAAAATATCTGCAATAGGTAGTTTGGCGGTACCTGTAGCCGAATACAGTTTTGGACTAGTGGACTGGACTGAGCAAGAAATTCGCACCATGGATCGAAAAACCAGAAAACTGCTTACAATGCATCATGTTTCCCACCCTCGAGCTGATATACATGGACTTTATGTGTCACGTAAGGAAGGAGGAGCAGGCCTCAGACAAATTGAGGTCTCCTGGCACAACGCAATAGTCGGGTTGGGGAAGTATGTAGTCAGCCATCAAAGTGACCCTCTAATGAGGCAGGTCATGAAATCTGACCGTAGAATGGGAAACAGAGGCATTGTTAGTGTAGCAAGAAGCATTGCGAAGAAAACTAGGCAAGACACGTCGAATAACACAGACACTGAACTTCTGATGCTGCTATACATGAAGTGTGAGACACAAAAAATGTTAAAGAAATCGTCCAGAGACAAATCACTCCACGGACAATTCCTAAAAAGAATGGACAAGGTGCAGATCAATAAAGATCAATCATTTATGTGGCTTAAAAGGGGAAGAATGAAGCCAGAATCGGAAGCACTTGTAATAGCTGCCCAAGATCAGGCCTTGAGAACACGACATTATGATAAAGCGATTCTCAAAATTTCCCAAGATGATAAATGCCGCATTTGCCAGGAGCAAGTAGAAACCATTGATCTATTGTCTCGGCTTGTCCAATCCTAGCAAAGACCGAACACCTGAAAAGACATGACAGGGTGTGTAGCTACCTCCACTGGCAGATCTGTACCGCCCTCGAAGTTCCAAACACATGCCCCAAGTGGTACGAACACTCATCGAAACCGGTGACATCTGTTGGATTGTGTACGATATTGTACGACCAACAAATTCAAACTGATCACACGATACCGGCAATGACCCCGGACATAGTTATCCGGGGTCTTTGTCGTTGCTTTGCCATGTGAGCAAAACGTCGTAACCAAAGAGGCAGAGAAATGTCTTAAATACAAGAGTCTGGACTGGGAAGTTCAAGAAATTGCTTTATTTGGCACAGCTCACATTTTGCGCAAAGTATTGTAGAGACACAGACAGTCCCTAGATCTGCTCCTTAGGTAGCTGGTTGCAACTTGGAGTAGATTTTATACTCAGCCGACTCATAACACCTGTAGTCGTGATATGGAGCAATAATAATAATAATAATAATAATAATAATAATAATAATAATAATAATAATAGATTTATAGGAGCATTTTGAATAGGGAGAGAAAATATCTGTTTTAAAGGGGAAGGAAACGTAGAATTTGCCAATTACAAACACAAAATAACATTAATTAATCGAGAATATTTCCCAACAGTAAAATACATATAAAAAGGGCCATCGTGTTAAGTCTTGTTTTAGTACTTGAAGCAAGAAATATATTGGCGGGAAGTTTCTAGAAAAGAAGAGAAAATATAGAGATTCGATCAGTGTTGCTTTTGGTGTATTAAGAGCGTAAACCTCCCGAATGATAGATTCGTACGATCATGTACGAGCGAGCACTTTTAATTGGCATGGTGTGACGACAAGAAAGACACCAACGGTCGCGGATATTATTGGTGAAATCCTAAGAGAAATAAATATATATATTTCATGCCGAAAAATCAGTTTTAATGTAATATTTTTGAATACACACACACACACACACACACACACACACACAACTTAGTTGTGCCATCGCCGCGAAAACTGTAACTGTTAAACTCCAGAACAAATTTTAGTCAAGTCATGACGGATTTTGTGGTAATTCCCTGACCCTCTTTTCCATCCATCATTATTAACAATTGATTACCTATCTTTGGTATGAACTAAATTGCTAAAGAGAACCATAGAAGATAAAAACATTTTTTAAACTGATTTTTTGTTACAATTTTCCGATCTGTGTGCAAAATGATTCCCTGACTGAGACGCCATGTTGTCAAAGCAAATGTAATTTGAACTAAGTGGTTTCATTTGAGCGAAGCAAGAGAGAGAGGAGTCATGGTGGGCGGTAAAATTCAAACACTAACTGCACTTTTATAAAATTAATAATAAAAATAATAGTTACCAAAATTATAAATGGAATCGTCAAAAACTTTGCAATATGTAGTAAAAGTACAGTAAAAAGTATAATTTAAGAAAATCCAAAGTATTCATTTGATTCAATTCCGGCCTTTTGGAATCGATTCAGCAAGAATAGGAAGCAAAGTAATCGAATACCGATTCCAAAGGAATCGAAAGAAACCAATCTAATCAGGAGAATCCGAACGTCCTACAAACAATAGAGAGGCCCTCCTCTCATGATGAGTCTTCTACAACAAAACATCGATGTTGCCAAACATCGACCCATAAAATTAAAACATCAATGTTAATAATACATCGACTAAATACAATCCATATTTTTAATCTTAGATAAATATCTAAGATAATAGATAAATAAGTATCTTTAATTTTAAAGAAATTTTGAAACTCCAGTATTAAATTCGTGCACAACAAAATTTAATTTGACAGTGGTCGTGTATATTAATTGTTAATTAAAATTTAACACAAAACAAAGTTATAAAATACCTCTTGATGTAAAGAATATGATGAAAAACGAAGGAAATATTAGGACATCATGATCATCGCCGGCGAGGGATAGTGTACTCTATGAAAGTCGTCAGTTCATATGTTCATAATTTAACTTTTACAAAATTGTGATTATGAAAATGTTTCATCCTTGATCAAAACATCGAAAACAAAAATATCGAGCACAAACAATAGATGTTCAAGAAACCTCGAATTCAACATATCGATGTTTAAAAAATCAATTGTTTTAAAGAATCGTCGATGTTTTGAAAATATCGACATGGATGTCGCATCCTTAGCCCTCGCAGCCTCGGTCTGCTTTCTTGGCTCCGAAGCGGCCGGCGCCAGCTCAGAATTAGACGGCGCATTCTTGATTTAAAAATAAAAGTAATAATTATACAAATTATAAATTCACACATAAAAAACTTTCAAAATGCAGTAAAACCGCGGGGAAAAGTATACTTTAAAAAATTCAAAAGGGGTCATCCGTAAATTACGTAACGCTAAAGGGGGAGGGTGGGGGACTAAGGCAGTGTTACGCTGCGTTACATAGAGATAGGGAAGTGCGATACAAGGGTGAGGGGTATTGAAAATACTCGAAATTTGCGTTATTTATGGACGGCCCCAAAGTATTCATTTGTTTCGATTCTGACATTTGGAATCTATTCCATCAACAATCGTCAGCAAAGGAATGGAATACCAATTCTATATGAATGGAAAGAAAGAAATCGATTCCGGAAGCGAATACGGATTCCATTGCAATCGAAAGAAAAGAATCGACCCCAGAATCGAATACCGATTCCATTGCAATCGAAAGAAAAGAATCGATTCCGGAATCCAATACCGATTTCCCAGGAATCGAAAGACAAGATTCGATTCCGGAATCGAATCAGTAGAATCGGAACGTCCGTACAAACAATCGAGAGTCCCCCACTGCCCCGGTCTCCTTCTTGACTTCGAGGCGGCCGAGCGCGCGCGGCGGGCCAGCGGCGCGTGCCCAGAGCGCGGCACAATTAGACGGCGCAGACGACGGCGGCGGAGGCGGCGGCCGCGCCGGCACGCGCCACCGCCCAGCGCGAGGGGCGGGGCGGCGGAGGCGGCGCGCGCGTGTAATCTGGGAGCAGCGGCGGAAGCCGACGCGCCGCGGTTCCGCTGCGTCACATCCGGGCCCGCGGTCGGCGCGTGGCGTAATTACGAGAGCGAGGCTCTGGGAAAGGAAGGGGCGGGGCAGGGCGGGGGCGGAGCGGGGGCGGAGCGGGGGCGGGGGTGGGGGCAGCGGGAAGGAGATCCGCCGCCGGGCCCGTGACGGTGGGACGGTGAGGCGGTGCGAGACGGGAAGAGCAGGGTGAGTGGGGTGGTGAGGAAATGAGAATGGTGTAATAGAATCTGGTGCGGACGTGGTTAGGCTGATGAAGACTCTTGGGCGGGATTGAAATGGGAATTATTAACTTCGTTGTTTACTCGGGTCAAAAAGATCGTTGCACATGGTCAACACACGCCCGCGTCAGGCCGTGCTGCGCTGGATACGGAAGTACGCATAAGGCGGCATGTAATAAAATCGATATTTGCCGTTTGACAGGAGGCAATTAGGTTAAGGTTTCTTTCCAACAGCCATTCGCAGTTCGGATGTTCAGGAAGGGACACCTAAATTTTGCACAAAGTTGCACCATTCGTGCGTATCATTTCCATGAATTAAAGTAAAATAATTTTACTGTAAGAGGAATTAAATATTACAATGTGGCTTAAAAGCAAAGGAAGGTCTGGGAAATTTGAGAGAAATTGCAAGTAATAAAGTAGATACAACGTACGGAAGTAAACAGAACTAAAATTGAAATTTTAGCGGCAATTGGAGCCTCGAACTTCCAGGGAACGAATTTTATCAAAAATGTCACTCAGAAACCAAGAAAGGTCATTAAAAAAATGAATTTCCCCAAAACATTTTGAGTTTTTTGTCAGATACATGAGTAAAATGGTTACATTAGTGAACGAAAAATATTATAACATGTTATCTATCTTCAAAAATTTTAGTTAAGTTCAATATTCTTAAAGAGTGAATCTTACCAAGACCATTACTACTTACACTTAGTATACTGCGATTTTCCTTATTCTGCGTGTGACACAAATCAGCTCTTGATGGTTTCATCCAATCGGGAGGTTGAACGTCATCACAGTGACGTTACTGTGGCGACATTTGAACTCCCGATTGGATGCCAGCGAAACCGCTGATTAGTGTCACAGGCAGAATAAGGGAAATCGCAGTGTAGGCTTATTACTTTTCCATCATTGCCCACAATGCCATCGTCGCAGAATATCATCGCACATGTCAAAAAGCCATCTTATAAAACGTACCCTTATAAAAAGTACAATTTGACGGGCACGCACCCCTCGTTGAAGAGCGCTTACCATTACGTGCCAGTGAAAGAAATATAGGGAAGAGTAGAGAGATCCGCAACATAAGGGTTGGTTGGTTGATTAATGATTCCAGTCGCGTCAACTTCTAAGGTCATTAGTTCCGTAAGATTAGTGCATGCTTTATGGCGTGAAGTAAAGATGATGTTCCACGGCTGGATGGTGAGATCTGATGCTGACTTATCGTCGGCTACCGATGATTTCCCCACCAAGGTATCTCCCACCAGCGGCGCACTGCCTCAGCCGGCACAAAGTCTAACACAAAACTTCCGACCGGTCTCCCGGTATATGTGGTAGTGTGGTGTATGTAAGTGTGTGTGTGTGTAGTAACGGGTAGGATAAGACAAGGAATGAGAAGGAAAGATCGTACGCGGTCCGTGGCCCTTTTGTAGAAGTAGTGCTCCGGCTTTCGCTTGGTATTGGTCGGAGAAACCCCCGAAAACTACCGATCAGAGCAGCCGGTTGCTAAAATCCTCCTTCAGACAGCATCTGATCGCGACATATAAAGCTATCTAGCCAAAGTCGAAAATCCTGCCACAGTCGGGACTCGAACGTAGGACCTGCCGGTCAGAGGCACTGCAGTGACATCAACTGAGCCCCTGAGCCACCTCTCTCCGTCCGGCAGGAAACAATATAATGGCCAGAGCGTGGGCGTTTGAATCCGAAGTGGTCAAAGACAACGTTCTCCGTTCGAATAGTAGCGAGGCATGTGCCGGCCACGCTGCCATCGGCGGCTGCATACCACACACACACACGCGCGCGCGAGGCGGTTAACGGACCGACACCATCGCCGTCGCCGCGCGACCCGCGCCGCGCCACCGTCCCCTCCGCGGCGGCGGCGGCCTGGCGCGCATGCGTACACGGCGGCGGCTCCCGCGCGGGCGAGGCGGCGGCGCTGCACGTGCCCCGCGCCCACGTTACCCGAGGCGCCGCCCGACGCCACGCGACCGGCGCGCGACGCGCCGCCCCCGCCGCCGCCGCCGCGCGCGCGCTCGCCTCGCCTCGCCCGGGCGGCATACGCGCTTGGAGGGTGGACTGATTGATTGATTGACTGATCGCGATTCCGGGCTTGTCAACTACAGAGGGCATTAGTTCCGTAAGTGTAGTGCGTGTTTTCCTCGGGAGGTGGCGGTGATGTTTTCCCCGCTGAATGGCGAGATCTGGCGCCAACCTACCGTCGACTCGCAGGTTTTTTCCCTTGTAGGATGGATTGATCGGCTGGTCTTCTTTCCGGAAGCGTCAACCACAGAGATCATTTGTCCCGTAAGTGTAGTGCGTGTTTTCCTCGGGAGGTGGCGGTGATCTTTTCCCCGCTGAATGGGACATCACCCCAGCTGGGATAAGCTCCCGACGGGTCTCCCGGCATGTGTGGTAGTGTACTGCATGTTAATGTAAGTGTGTGTGTAAGGGGTGAGGACAAGGAAGAGGAAGAAAAGATCGCGCGCGGGCCGTGGCTCCTTTGTTAGGGTACTACTCCGGCATTCTCCTGGTGTTGATCGCAGAAACCACGAAAACTACCTACCAGAGCAGCCGGCCGCTAGAATTCTTTTCCAGACAGCGACTGAATTCGACCTCGCTGAAAAGCTAGTGTCCAAAATCCTTCCGCTGTCGGGACTCCAACGTACGACCTCCCGGTCAGAGGGACTGCAGTGACATCAGTTGATGCACTGAGCCATCTCTCCCGGTTTGTAGGGTGGAGATACGCAGGATTTTCTGATATCTGGTCACGCTCACATTACGAAACCATGGTATGCAAAAATTATGATTTTTGAAAATGTTGATTTTGAAATTTTTTCAAATTTTTGAATTTTTAAAAAAAATTGTCTTCAACATCATACTTAGAACGTAGAGAGTAAGTATCACACTCTGACAAAAAAGATCACAGTTTCTGATGTCCTGGGAAATGGGTCATATCAGGTATCCAAAAATACCACTTTTTTATCATCTCAAGTTTTGAGTTTTATGAAAAACACTTCTGTACACTCTTTTCATTTGTGTACTTATTGATAATAAATAGAATATTATTCATTACTCGAGACTTTGTAGGGAAGTTGCGCATCGCTCTGCTCCCATTGTCGCTGCCGCTCCGCGATTTTGGCTCGCTCGGGCACACGCGCTCGCGGGCTGGAGATACGCAGGATTTTCTGATATTTGATCATGCCCACGAAGTCCGTTCCGAAGTCACGCCAAGTGAAAATTCTTGAATTTTGAAAATTTTAATTTTTTTAAAGTTGTTTTTTTAATTAAATTTTTGAAAAATTGAAAAAATCGCCTCCATCCTCACACTGATTCTGACAAGCTGAGGATCGCTGCTTCTGGCATTTTCCGGGAAGTGTGTCATGTTCGGTATCCAAAAATTCCAATTTATTTATCATCTCAAATTTTGAATTTCATGAAGAACATTTCTGTACACTCTTTTATATTTACTGATAATAAAGGGAATATTATTAATAACACCAGCCATTCTAAGGAAGGCGCGCTGCTTCCGCCGCCGCCGCCGCCCTGCGCGGTCGCGATCGCCTGCGCAGCACACGCGCTTGCAATATACGGACTTGGTCTCGGTCCTTCCAAAGCCTGGCCACGCAATAATTCTAGTTTGAAAGTTTTGAATATTGTATATTTAAAAATGTCTTCACTATCGTACTTACATTCCGAGGAAATGAAGTTCACAGTCCTGGGTAGTGGGCCATGTCCGGTATCCAAATATCCAAACACATTTTTTTATCATTTCAACTTTTGGGTTTCTTGACGAACTTTCTGAACACTTTTTCGTTCGTTTTTTTTCTTATTGAGAAAGAAAGTCAACTAGCGTAGCCGTGCGAGAACTCCCGCATGCTATACCCCACCCTCTTCCTTATTTTTTCATTTCCATATTAAGCCTGTAATATGTATTTTTCTTCAAGATCCTGTTATCCTCCGTCATTTGTTCTATATGTCACCTTGACTTATCTTCGCTTCCTCTTCCTTGTCTTATCTTCATCCATTACACATACACTTGCATGCACTACACTAACATGTGCCGAGAGACCAGTCAGGAGCTTCGAGATTGTCCTAGCTGGGTGGTGCCTGGATGGTGGGAGATACCTGGTAGAGAAAACCGCCTCACCATCCAGCAGCCATGATCTTCCCCCTCACCATCCAGCGGGGGAAGATCACCGCCTTCTCCCGATGAAAAACCAGAACAATACTTACTGGACTAATGACCTTAGCAGTTGACGCCCTGAATCAGTAAATCAAACAATCAAAATATAAACCAGTGTAATTAAAGTTTGTTGCGCAGAATTTAATTGTTGAGCTAGTTGTGAACTATCTTTAAAACATATAATATGTTTTAAAAAATCGATTTTTGTTCGATGTATCATTAATCGAAATACGTGAATTCATAGAGAAGAAAACTTGCTCAATGTGCGTTATGTTACTGTAAAAATTGCTGTACTCCAACACCACTTCTTGTGAGTTTTTGCGATAAGTATGGCATTGTTTAATTAATTATTCATTATACGTCATTATATTTAAACCCTACAACAATTAATACAATATGTGTGCAAACGTTGAAGAAGAGAATAGTGGAAAACAAAGATTGTAGAGCAGTATCTGATGAACAATGCTTGCCCGGATAGGTCACAAAAGTACCGTGCCCGGAGAAGGGTTAACAACAATGCTTGAATTCTGAACATCGATCTTTGTTTCGATGTTTCGATATCGATCGATGTTTCGTTAACGACGCCGCATCACTCGAACAAAGGCTGCCGTGCAGTGGGTGGCGAGGCGGCCGCCCGCGCGAGGGCGATGCTCTGCCGCATGTCGTGCTCGTGCGCGGTGGCGTCGTCCTCTGTCGCTATGCGGGCGCCCTTTGCTGCAGGTGCCCTCACCGGAATAATACTCGTCCTCGGGCGGGCCGGGCCGTTTATTGCCCCCCGCGCCGCTTACGTAAGCCGTCGAGTATTTCGGGGGATGTGGGAGAAAGGAACGATGTCCTTTTTCTGGAACCGTGGTCACAACATGTCGCGTGCTGTCACGTCCGATTTCTTCAGTGCCGATCGCGTGCTTGAATTTAGAGAAAGTGACTGGGAAATTGACAAGAGCGGAAGAAATTATGAGGCCGTTGGGTGGTATATTTAGGAACTGTTTTTTTGCATTTCGTATGCGTCAGGCTATCCCTTTCTCGTAATGAACGACCTTCTGACCTTCATTCCACACATTACTGCTGTTGCTGGGTTCTTAATGGGTAAAATTATCTTATACATACACGTATGACCTTTCGTAAGTACCTTTGAAAACGTAAATGAGACACGCAATGGGAAATTACTATATGAATATATGTAACAGTTCATTTCTGTTACAGATTATTGTGTTTTTCAAGCATACATGTGACCTTTACGTCTAAAAAAGTATAGAAAGTAAATCCTTTTACCCACACTACACTTCCTCTTTGCGAATGTATTTCCCTCACCATTTGAATGAGAAACATGTCCAGTAATATTTCAATTCATAAATTCAAAATAAATAGACATTTCAATACTACAACAAAAGCAGGGAGACCAACGATAATTTGTCTGATTTCACTCCACTATGAAAAAACTGAATTCATGACGTTAAAAAAAAACAACAACCGTAAATTACTTCAGAAGAGCGAAAGGCCTTTAATGTGGTTTGGCACAAACAAAGCATTCCTGATAATTCGTATTATACTTTAGCATAGGCGAGATGTAACTGTTTTGCATTTCACCGCGAAACAATAGAAGTGCAAGAAACATTCTTGAAGAGAATCTGACGCAGTTCACTTCATTCACCAGTGGAAGAGCCATCAAAAGGAAGATTCCCGGCGTGTGTGTCTGTCGGGCACGTGCGTCTTTGTGCCGCGCGCGGCCGTAAGGGGAAATCCCGGTCGACCGGACGCTGCACCTACCCACACACTGCGCGCCGCGCCCCGCCCCGCCCCGCCACGCCCCGCCCCGCACCGCCCCGCTCCGCCCTGCCCCGCGCTGCTCCACGCGGCTCATTAGCGGCCGCGCCAGTCACCGCGCGTCCGCCCGGCGCCGCCTGGCACCGGCGCCGCCTCACGCGCGCGCGAGCACGCATACGCACACGCACGCACGCACGTGGCCTCGCTCCCACCGCACGCGCCCCGCCTCATCGCCAGCCCACGACGGCCGCTGTGCCGCAATTGTTCCTGCCCTGCCCCGCCCCGCCCCGCCCTTGCCAACAACGGTGTCCACCGTCGCCACTGTCCCCGCCCCGCCCCTCGCCCGCCCCCGACGGTCGCTGTGCCGCACTGTTCCTGCCCTGCCCCTCCCCAGCCCCTCGTCAGCCCCCGATGGCCATCGTCGCTACTCTACCCTCCCCGCCTCCTCGTCAGCCCACGACGACCGCCGGGCCGCCATCGTCTCCGCTCGCCTACGTTACCCTACTTCCTTTCAACCGCACTCTTCTCCCTTTTCACACAGCACCCACCCGCCGCCGCGCGCCACCGCCGCCGCGCGCCACCGCCGCCCCCGTTCCCGTTCCCATTCCTCGCACCAGCTGGCTTACCCGCCATTCACCCCCGCCATCCCCGTTCCCAACTGTCGGTGTTCCCGTACTTGTTCGCATCTTCGCTGCCACGCTCCGTATCTACCGCCCTGCGCCGCCCCACCCCCTCGTCAGTCTCCGGTGTTCACCGTAGCCCTCCCCGCCCCGCCCCCTCGCCAGCTCACGACGGCCGCTGCCCCGCCATCGTCCCCGCCCCGCCACCGATGTCCTGCTTCCTCCCAACCGCCCCCTCACCTTCTTCACCTACACTCCGCCCCCGTTCCCATGCCTCGCCCCAGCTGCCTTGCCCTCCGTCCACCCCCGCTTGTCCCGGCCGCCCTCCCCCGCCGCCTCCCTAATTGTCGGTGTTCCTGTACCTTTTTCGCATCTTCGTTCGCATCTTCGCTGCCACGCTTCCTGCTGCCTCCCGCCCCACCCTTCAGATTTCAGCATTTCCCCTCAGCTCACTCCCATTCCTCCGCGACCGGCCCTTGCCATAGAGTAAAGATGTCTTAGAGTAAAGTAAAGATGTCTTTAGTCTGTGTCGCCATAGAGTAAAGCCATAGAGTAACGTCGAGTAAAGCCATAGAGTATCGTAGAGTAAAGCCAAAGAGATGTCTCCATAGAGTAAAGATGTCTTTAGTCTATGCCCTCGCTACCCGCCCCCGCCTCCATTCACCGTTGCCTCTCCCACATTCGGCCGCGGTCACGTCGCTCCGCTGCGCCACCCTCGCCTGCGCCAGCGCCGCTGCCGAATGAGGCTCAATCCCTATAATTCCAGTTCCCCCGAATCGTTTAGTCCAGTGGTGTCAAGGTCGATGCCACGAGTGGGAGTCCGCGGCACTCGTGCCACGACGAAATCGCCTCTCCACGCAGTTCATCACCCCGCCGCAAGAGACAACGCCATCACTATTGTGAAACGGCGGGGTTACTACTAGTTCCCTTTCCCTACGATGCTTGCGCAGAGCTCATGACATGGGACTGTGTCGCGAGGCGTGCCACTGCCACCAGTAGCAGACCTTGACACCACTGGTTTAGTCGAATTGACAAAAAATTCATACATTTTCTGCTACTCTCACTATTTACAGCACAAAGGGATCTCGGTGGTGGAGAAAGCACAGGAAGAGTTTAAGAAAACTGGAAGAGCAGAATGAGAGGAGAATGTAAAAGGAACATGAGAAGAATGAAGATTGTTGGATGAGACATCACGAGAAGAATGATGAGCAGATCGGAGCACTTAACCTACAGTTACTTACAGTGGTGTAACTTTCAGGAAAATGATTCGGTGACTTTAAATTATATTACATTTTTATTCCAAATCCCAACGGAACAATGAAGCATTCTGCTTTACTATGTACACATTCTTCGTCTAATACATGCTTGGCTTCGCCGCTGCACGGTTTGCTACTAATATTTTCCAAATTTAAAAATAATGTAATGTGCTTAGATGTTTCAGATTGTCCATTTCTTAGCCATCTACAATTGTACGGAAATATAGATTTGGAGAAAGGCTTTACTGTCTTAGAAAGTCAATTTTGTGTTAATTTCAATGTGTCGATCGTTCAATGTTTCAAATCGTCTTCTTTACCAACTGTATTTTGTTATCCTACTTCTACGTCTGTTCTTTAACTGCTCAATTTTTTTTCGAAATACTAATTTTACGCTTGGAATTTATATTTATATAAATCATTGAGCCACTCAGATCATTCTAAGACCACACATTCTTCTCGTGTAGCACTAAGCACGGGATTTACATTTACATGAAATTGCCCTGGCTACTTCAATGATATAGTGGATAATGATTATATTTTAAAAATACAGTTAAAAGATTGTTATTTCAAAATCACATGACACTCGTGTTTTAAAACATGTATCTCGTGTCATCAAAGAGTGGGGTCTTGAAACAACAAAAATTGTCTGAGAAATGACACACGTAAATAGTGAAAGGTCTTTCCTTTTCGTCATATGGCATCAGCTGTGCCGTAAGGCGTGACATAATAGAAAAAGACAATTCACTGATTAGGCGTAGTACCAAAAGCGGGGGAATAACACAATCAAATATTTGAAAAATTAAGTCAAAATCGAAAGAGTTCTATAGTTTTTGGATTTTATTCGAGTTCCTGGGTACCTAAAGAAACCATATGCACCTCTCACATCCTCGGGGATTGCATAGTTTCCTTTCAATTTCTGCGTGAATCGAAAATTAGTATTACAGATTTTGGCCATTACCACTTCTAGAAAACACATTCTCAACCTTTACTCCACTTACTTTCCTTACCCACCTCACACTTTTACTTTCTCATTCCCTCAAAGTCTGACCCACCAAACAGCAGTTGCTCGCTAACATCCGCCACTTCGGACACTTTCAGTTCCACGCGCTCCTCTCGCGCGAGGCAAAAACCTCGGCGAATTACACAAAGAAAAATTCAAATTTTATGTTTTTGGATTTTCCGGAGTTCTTGCATATCCAACGAAACCATAGACACCTCGAGGTCAGACCATTCCAACCTTTCAATTTCTCCACGCTTTGAAAATTAGTAATATAGATTTTGGTCATTACCTAGTATTAGTAACATAGATTTTGGTAATTTTCAAAATCTACTCTACTTACTCTTCCGCTTCACCTCACCACTTTTACGTTCTCAATCCCTCAACCTCTAATAAGTCAAAATGCCGTCGCTCCCCAACCTCCGTCAGCTTTGGACACTTTATAGTTTTTTTTTTCAGTAGTCAATAACATTAGGTCATTGTTACACCTGCTTTATAAAATGAAAGTATTTAACAGTGGGAAGCACATTTTTGAGGCCATGAGCCCCCGTTGAGAAGAACGTTGGCAAATTAATTAAAAATACATATTTTATAAGGCAGGAGATGTAACAATGACCTAATACCATCGGCCACTTAAAAAAATACAAGTTCCCCGCATTATACTTCGGTTTTTCTTTCTCGGCGCGTGGGGTTGTGCCGCTAGGAGTAGCATGATCGCGACTGTATCGAGCAATGAGAGCTATCATGCGACTCCTGGCGGCACAACGGAGAACGACGCGAAATACCGTGAGATATGCCATTTTGATGACACCCACCCACGCGCCAAGAAAGAAAAACCGTAGTATAGGCTCTCGCGAGGCGAGAGCCTGGACGTCGTCGGCTGCTAACAGGACAGCGCAGGCGTCGCCGTCGGCGCGCGCCGCCAGAGCGCGTGCGCGCGCGCGCGAGATATCGCGCCTGGCGCCGGCGGCCGTTGACAGGCGCCTGGCTGGCGGCGCCGCGACGCCGACGGCGGCGGCGGCAGTGGCGGCGGCGACGCGATATTTCGGGCGGGCGACCGCGGCGGCACGCGACGCGACGCGGCGCGGCGCGGCGCGGCGCCTGGCTCCACCTGTCTCGGCCGCCGCCGCCGCCGCCACTGCCGTCACGCCCCCGCGCCTGCCCCGCTGCCCCTTTGTGTTCGGGGCGCGTAAAATATAGCCCACCGCCGGTGACCTTTTCCAGGTCGGCGGCGCGCGGTCGCGTGGAGCGAACCGGCTTGGGGGGGGAAGGGGGCAGGGGACAGCGAGTGGGTTGTTGGCGGGCGGGCCCAGGCAGACACGCTTGTGGGTGGTGGGTGGGCGAGTGGCACGATTCCTCTCTGATTCGTTCTGCTGCTTATTCTCCTCGTGTTGTCTCCTCCATCTCTCCTCATTTTTCTCAGGCTCCTTTTTTCTCCTCCTCTCGTCTGGAGGAGAATTCAGATCGTTGTTTTTCTGTGGTTTCTCCGATCAACACTAAGCGAATGCCGGAGCAGTACCCTAACAAACGGGCCACGGACTGCGCGCTTTCCTCCTGTCTTATCCATTCCTTACTTACACACTTTTACACTTACATACAGTACCCTACCGCATATGCTGGAAGATCGGTATGGAGATTAGAGCTTCTCCTGGCTGTGACAGTGCCACACTGTCGGGAGATACTTGGCTGGGAAAACCCCCACAACCGACCGTAGGTTGGCCCCGGATCTCGCCATCCAGGGGGGAAATGATCACCTCCACATCCCAAGGAAAAACACGCACTACACTTACGGGACTAATATCCTTAATAACAGACGCGCCCGGACTCACTAGTAATTAATCAAGGAATCATTCAATTCTCCTCATTCTTCTCTTCTTGCTTTTCGTATCTTTCCCTCCGTCTCTCCCAGCGAGATTGCATCTCTCCAACGTTTACGTCCTCATCCTCTCCCTCATCGTCCGTTGCCGTCGCCACGCCCGCCGCCAGCGCCAAATGGATGAGGCGGGTGTTGGCGAGCGTGTGGCGAGGTGATAGGCGGGCGGGTGGTGGCCGGCGGGTGGGGGTGCTTGGCAGGCAAGAGGCTTGTCTCCTCTTTCTCTTCAGAAGCCGCCGCCGGTGTTGGTGGGTGGGCAGTGTGCCGAATTGGCGGAGGGTAGATAGGTCATCAAGAAACCGAGGCGAACGCACTGAGCTTTGGACATGAGATATGGAGTTTGAGTTGCTTTTAGCGGTGCTGAAATACAGATTTTGGCAATCCATCTGGAAAATTTATTTCGTTCTCCGAGAAATATGCGCATCCACGCCTTCTAGCCGGAAGGCGCTAAATAGTTTTCTCAAGTGAATTGTGAAATAGCCACAATACATTACGTGTTATTAATATCGTTTATTGTAGAAATGTCCATATTAGAAAACTCGTGAATTGATTCCAGTTTTCTCGGGTGTAGTTTTTGCTTATCATGTGTTTTTATAGCGGACTAGAGAGCATCTTGACAAATAATATTTGTTCTTTTTTTACTTTCCTGTATACTATTTACGTAGTAAAGAGAAAGTAATGTAATGATCCTGAAAAAATCGTCGATATTTCAATAGAAAAACTAATTTGTGGGGCTCTGATGTGAAAAAAGTGGATAAATCTTGTTCTTATACGTTGTAAATTATATGTTGTGTAGTCAGATTGAAAGTTTTGAGGGTGGTTAACACCGATTCTGTCTCACTGCGTTCGACCTTACAGCCTAAATCATTCATATTATTTTCTCCAAAATTGATATTCCTCGGGCGATTCAGTCGTAATCGACACCCTGCGAATTTTAAATGTAGTTTTTGATTTTTCGGAGTATGTGTCACGAAGCCTCTACCTTTAAAAAAATTTCTCAAAAATGGCTCCAAAATGTTTGATGAAATGATATCCTCGAATAGAACAAAGGATGTTTAAAAAATTGCATACGTTCCATTTTCTGTTGAATTCAAGATTCTGAAGTTCAAGATTTTTGGCGTCTTCTTACAACTACAATATTGAAGAAGGTACCATTTTTCGATAATATCAGTAGTTTTCACTTAATTTTGTGTGAAATATAGGCAACTTAAAAAAATTACTTTCATCAAAATGGCTCCAATTTGTTTTTAGGTTTTTTCTCGAAAAGAGCACAGTACGCTTACAAAAATGGCGCAGCAACGTTTTCGGTGAAATTTTTGTTTTTTTCGAAAACTGCAAAAGAATAACATTGCAAAACTACATAACTGGTGATAACACTGTTGTTCGTTAATCAATTTGTTTTTAAAAAGTAATGTTTTCAATAAAGTCATATTCCCTTTTGTTTAAAGAAAGCACGAGTTGATGCATACTTTTTGCTTGAAGTAGAGGCAATTTTTTTCCTCTATGACAGACCCAAATAATTTTTCTGTACATTTTCCCCTCGGATTCAGCAAAGGATTCTTAAAACTGGCACAGATTTCCTTTTCGTTGAACTCTGAATTTGCGATTATTGCAAGTTACAAATAATACGAAAAAACATATGCTGTTGCAGTCCCACACTAAGTCTAAAAGACTCCTTCATTTTTGTGACAAGATCACGAATGCTAATGGTGACCTCTGACATTATCGTTAAAATAACCCATTTGAAGATACTGGAATTTTCGTAACGTTCCGAATGTTTTATTTGAGACGTGAAATTTAGGCCAACATTAACTAAAAAACGTCAACTAATATGAAATGTCAATTTTTTTTGTATGAATTGAAAATATTTACTATACTTAAAGATTTTTCATTAATAAACTCTCTCTTCCAGCAACAATTTTCGGATAGATTTACACTCTCCATCCAAACATTCCCTTCTAGTGTGCTTATTCAACCCCTCCACTTCCCGCTAGTCAGCTCTCCCGGACAGCTCATCCTTTCTCAACCCTCTCTTCCCTGAATCTGGAAAGCGTAAATTTGCCCCTAGATTCGTGACCGGAATGAGTCGTCAGGTCAGGTGCAGGAGGGCGAGTGGGCACGGAGGGCGAGGCGGCGCGCGTGCTCCGAGGGGCACCCCCTCCCCTCCCCGCCCTTCTCCTTCCCCCTTCCCCCCTCCCGTGACCCAGTGACCCCCTCGCGTGCTGCCGTGAGCGTCCCGAGGGCAGGCAGCTCCGTCGCCCAGATGGCGAGCGGGCGGGCGGGAGGGCGGCGCGCACTGGCCTCGCCCACCGCCCACATCGCCCCTCCGTTCACCGCCCTGGGCGGGACGCCGTCGCCGGGACGCCCTCGCGCGGGCGGGCGGTGCAGGTTGGTCCAGTCTGAGGCCTGCGCTAACCCAGGAATCGTCGTAAATCTGTACTTTCAAAATACCGGGCATAAAACGGTACAGATTGAATTATGACAGGTGGGGCGGACGAAGCGATTTTCATCTCCGCCGGGAAAAGGCTGAATCTGCATTTTATGCGGCTTGGCGCGATGCACCTTATGCGTACTAATGCAGCACGCGATTTTCAAGCTCGTAAAGGCCAGAATAAATAACATTAATGCTACGTCTTGGCGGTGATTTGAGTACACGGCCTATTGATCCATAAATCAGCCCGTGTCGATATTTCTTACGATCTGTTTTGTACTTTGTTGCCATAAAGAAAGTCAGCAAAATGTGATATAATTGGATGAGGATCGCTTTTACGGGGAATCCACATGCATATGTTAACAGTTTTTAATGAATTTTGGCACCAATGGGGTTTTATGTATTTTCAGTAGAAAATTAGAGGTCCTATAATGCAATTCATGATTTCATTCTATTTGCATGCTTGCTTTCTACGAAATTCGTTTGCATTATCTCCTTAGTGACCTCACTTAGAAGGCAATATTTTGATGACACTATCATTCTGAATAAAGAAATTACATTGGTAAGCAAATTACGTGATAAAAGTATCATCAAATATATACATGTTATTTTAAAATTGTATTAACGTTAACAAGTGAAGAAATAATAATCAAATTTATTGGTTTAAATAATCAAACTGCTCACTCATGATCAAGATTCATAAGCCTAATTGAAATAATTTGTGAATTCCTACGAGTGAAACTACTTTTATCTATCTCATTCGCGTGTTCACTTCTCAGCTCAAATAAACATAAAAAATGTAGACTTTCTGTAATTCAAAATTTGGTAGTGGCTAGTTTAAGTGAGATGGAACGAACTCCATAACTCAAGGATCTCAAACCACTTTTTCATTTTATTATTATTATTATTCCATTACATCACGACTAAAGATGTTACGAGTCGGCTGAATATAAAATCTACTCCAGGTTGCAACCAGCTACCTAAGGAGCAGATCCGGTGACTATCAGTGCCTCTACAATACTTTACGCAAAATGTGGGCTGTTCCAAATAAAGCAATTTCTTGCACTTCCCAGTCTTTTGAATTACCTGGGAGTTTAGACAAGTTCTTACTCAAATTTTGCGGAATAAATCCCAGAGCTCCGATAACTATCGGGACGACCTGTGCTTTTACGCCCCACATTCGGCTGATCTCGATTTCCAAACTCTTGTATTTAAGACGTTTCTCTGCCTCCTTGGTAACGACGTTTTGATCGCAAGGTACAGCAACATCGATAAGTAAACACGATTTTTTCGCCAAATCCCGGATAACTATATCCTGTTTGTTTGCCGCTATCGTGCGATCAGTTTGAATTTGTTGGTCGTACAATATCGTACACAATCCAACAGACGTCACCGGTTTTGGTGAGTGTTCGTACCACTTGGGGCATGTGTTTGGAACTTCGAGGGCGGTACAGATCTGCCAGTGGAGGTAGCTACACACCCTGTCATGTCTTTTAAGGTATTCGGTCTTTGCTAGGATTGGACAAGCTGAGACAATATGATCAATGGTTTCTACTTGCTCCAGGCAAATGCGGCATTTATCATCTTGGGAAATTTTGAGAACCGCTTTATCATAATGTCGTGTTCTCAAGGCCTGATCTTGGGCAGCTATTACAAGTGCTTCCGATTCTGGCTTCATTCTTCCCCTTTTAAGCCACATAAATGATTGATCTTTATTGATCTGCACCTTGTCCATTCTTTTTAGGTATTGTCCGTGGAGTGGTTTGTCTCTCCACGATTTCTTTAACATTTTTTGTGTCTCACACTTCATGTTTAGCAGCATCAGAAGTTCAGTGTCTGTGTTATTCGACGTGTCTTGCCTAGTTTTTTTCGCAATGCTTCTAGCTACACTAACAATGCCTCTGTTTCCCATTCTTCGGTCAGATTTCATGACCTGCATCATTAGAGGGTCATCTTGATGGCTGACTACATACTTTCCCATCCCGACTATTGCGTTGTGCCAGGAGGCCTCAATTTGTCTGAGGCCTCTTCCTCCTTCCTTACGTGACACATAAAGTCTATGTATATCAGCTCGAGGGTGGGCAACATGATGCATTGTTAGCAGTTTTCTGGTTTTTCGATCCATGGTGCGAATTTCCTGCTCAGTCCAGTCCACTAGTCCAAAACTGTATTCGGCTACAGGTACCGCCAAACTACCTATTGCAGAAATTTTATTCCTGGAATTCAGAGCGGACTGCAGGACCAGTCTCACTCTCCTATAATACTCCCTACGAATTCTCTCTTTCATTCTGTCATTCGAGATGGTTTCACATTCTTCAATGCCCAGATATTTGTAAGTTTTACCTGGCTCAAGATCTTGAATCACAGTGTGCGTATCAATTTCAATATTCTCAGACGTTGTGAGTTTCCCTCTTTTAAATTGATTTTTGCACACTTGTCAAGACCAAACTTCATGCAGATGTCATTGCTAAAGTCATTCACGACAGACAGCATTTGGGAGAGAATCGCTTCATTCTTAGCAAACACTTTCAGATCATCCATGTAAAACAAATGTGATACTGGCCTTTCATCACCATGGAGCTTAAAACCAAAGTCAGCTTGCGACAACTGTCTCGATAGTGGGATCAAACTAATGCAAAACAGCAGAGGGGATAGTGAATCTCCTTGAAAAATACCCCTGTTAATCTGAATACTTCTGGTTTCTACTGCTTCTTTTCCGCTGTGGATTAGTAACCTGGTACTCCACGACTTCATACTAGCCTTGCAAAATTCAATAAGTCTAGGATGAAATCGATAGATCTCCAGGGTCTTCAAAATCCAATCGTGTGGTACACTATCAAAGGCCTTTTGGTAGTCAATCCAAGCCATGCTCAAATTACGTTTGCGTTTCTTTACATCATTCAAGATGACTTTATTCAGTAGCAAGATTTCCTTACAGCCATAAGAGCCTTTACGACATCCTTTTTGTTCAGCTGGCATTAGATGATTCTTATCTAGATGTCTGTACATTTTGTCAGCTATGGCTGAAGTTATAACTTTGTACAATACTGGCAGACAAGTAATTGGCCTGTAGTTCTTCGCCAAAGAGCTGTCTCCCGCTTTGGGTAGCAAATACGTGATGCCGCGTGTGAGCCATTCCGGGATTTCCTTTGGGTTTTCAAAAATTTTATTAACAGCCTTTGCTAGATGAGAATGTATTGCTGTTAATTTCTTAATCCAATAAATCTGGATTTTATCAATCCCGGGGGACTTCCAGTTTCCCATGTTCTTAATTGCTTGGAAGAGGTCCTCTTCCGAGAATTGGTGAACATCTTCCACTGTTTCTACAAGTTCATCGGCAGCATCAACTTCAGATTGAAGCCATGATGCGTCTTTGTTGTAGGATCTGCTCTCCTCCCAGATTCCTGCCCAAAACGCTTCGACGTCTTCTCTTGAAGGAGTGACAGCTTTGCCATTCGGTTTTTCAGTTAGATTGCGATAGAATCTCTTCGCGTCTGTTTCAAACAACCGGTTCTGTACACGGAAATCTATTCTACGTTTGTAACGTCTAATTCTTTGAGCCCATGCTTGAATTTTCTCTTTTAGCTTTTCAACTACCATTAGCCTGCTGGTGTCATTTTCAATTTGGTATTTTTGTTCAACATTGAATATTTTTCGTTGAACTTTAGAGGTGTGCATTGATTTAGAAGATGCCTCAGCTAAGAGTGATATTTCGCGCCGGGTGTCGGCTATCCGTTTCATAATTCTGTTCAACCATGGGGGTACAGAGCTGTTTACTCTGTTTTGCTGTCGGCCGTCGGTGTTCTTGGCTGGCCCCCAAATTATCTGAGATACTAGATATCCAGTTGCATATATGATGTGATTGATTTCAGTAATATCTAGATCTCTGCCTGGGGTCTCCACCACCTCATTTAAGACAGAATTCACTGTTTCTATCACTCTTTTAGCTTTGGCAGTTTCGTATATTCTCCTCAACGGTTTGCGAGATTCAAACGGAAGTTGACTAACTCTTTCTATCTGGCGCCGAAGGAGATTTCGCATTATGTCCTTATCGTGTAATTCATTGCCAGATGAATTTTCACCACTGACGTGTGTTTCACCGGAAATAGATGAACCTTCCACGGGATCAACATTTTCAAGTTCTACATGTTCGTCATGTGGGTTGTTCGAGCGAAGTACATACTCCGCATTTCTCTCAATGTCAGCAAGTTGTTCTGCTGTGAATTTTCCACTGCTGAGTATGTACCGTCGTTGACTGGCAAGCTTCTTTGAGTCTAGGGTAGGTCTGATATCTGGGTTCCGCTCTCTCCATACCTTGAAAACTTCTATTTCTGAGCCCCCATTTTTCGCTTTTGCATAGTAAAAGCACCACATCACCTCCTTTAATTCATCCCGGGTCCATCTCTGACGATGGCTTCGAGCTACTGCCGGCTCTGGGTCCCTGGGACTAACATCCGTGGGATGGCCAGACGTCGACAAGGTGACATTAGCTCGGTTTCTGAGCAGGTATGGGACATTGGTAGAACAAGGCACGTTAAGGTTCATTACATTGCTTGTTCTATCCATTTTGCTCATTAGTTTGAATTGAAGATTCGCAGGATGCAAGTTCGAGTTCACAGATCACACTTAACCTTCGGGTTGTTTCCTGCCATCCGTTACTGCGACCCACAGTGGCCTCGGGGCATCCCCCCGCAGGGTCCAGCAAGGGGTCCCTCCGATCGCCAGTCGGCATTACTAAACCCTACGGGATTTTCACTGACTGCTGAAGGCAGCCTCCTTCGCTGGCTAATGCAAGGTTCGGGCCTCCACTCTAATCAGTGGCCTGGTGTGCCAACCCAGTTTCTCTCCTGTACCCTCTATGGGCCGACAGCAGGAAGTCCAAAGGTTCATGACCCTTCCCTCTCTACTTACTTCCCACTCTCCTCAAAATGGAGTACTTCTTCGTCTGACCCCTCACCTTCAACCTATTCAGCAAGGGAGGCCCTACCGGTAGCTAGGCTACCACTGACATAGCTTTAAGGCTCATGGGGGTACTCAAGCTCCACCACCAACTGCAAGGTCGTGTACTCCCTAGGTGGAGTTATTATTATTATTATTATTATTATTATTATTATTATTATTATTATTATTATTATTATTTGCGTTTTACTTAATGAATGAGCAACAGTTTTGTATTCATGCAATTAGACCTTTGTAGAGGTAAACTATGAAAACTTAAAATTCTTAAACAAATCATATATTTGTGAAATTACATTAATGAAATGGTGTAAAATCCAGCAGTAGGGGTTCAAAAATTCCATTTCATTTATTATTGGTAGATTCGACCCAACTTTCAAAAAGTTGAAAACGTGTAAGTAAATATCAGAAAAATGAAGAGAATAATATATTAAACATCTAATTGATTCATTTTTCTTTATAAAAACATAATTTAAATAACTAAGTAACGGATTTTCCATTCTAAATAACAGCAGCGATTGTTCCTAGACTATGACTTATACTATTCAATACGAATTTTGTTGCATTGTTATGTCGGCATCAGTTTAGTATAAGGAGGCTCCTAATAAGGTGTCACGAAGTGTATGAGCCAGCCTCGTTTGGCACCGCCCTGATAAGCGTGAGAATGGCGGTGAGCGTGAGGTCTGGTGCGGGCGGGCGGGCGGGCGGCGACGTGGGGGCGGGCGGCGACGTGGGGGCGGGCGGCGACGTGGGGGCGGGCGGCGACGTGGGGGCGGGCGACGACGTGGGGGCGGGCGGGCGCGCTGGCGTTGGCAACGGAGGGGCTGCAGGGGTGAAGAGGGGGAGGGCCGGGAAAGGCGGTCCGTCTGAACACCTACCAGCCGTCATAATTTATTCATGAGCGACGTTGGCGGCGGTCGTCGGGCCAGCATTGTTATTTTAACGTGAGTCCGCGCAGGCCCGTGTCACACGAAGCGGAGATTCGGTGGTAGACTGGCTTTGGCGCCGTCGTTACCTGTAAAAAGTGGTTCGAGGGGAATTCGTTGCGGAACAGTTGAACCGTAGGAAGATGTTTAGGTGTTGTGTTTGCGTAAATAGACACGTAATTCCATTAGGATCAAATTTAGAACGTATGTTCTGGCTATTTTTGCAGACTTCATTGTACTTAGCAACCTAAACAGGCAACTGGAATCTTCGAATGAAATTTCGGCCACAAAATTCCACAAGGAACATTAACATGGCAGAGATCTCTAGGTTGCGCAGTTAGCAAAGCCAAATATGTAAGGCATGACCTTTCATAAAATAAACAATAAATTATACATCAAAATTTCACAAATTAATTTGTAATGATATTATTTTTTTCGTAAATATACCAGATCTTTAAATAAGTAAAACAGTGACAGTATATGCCCATTACCCATCTTAAACATCTTGAAAAATATTTGCGAGAAGAGAAAACAAAATAACGTATCGTGGTCTTATTCGTTATGCTGGCACTACTCATTGATTATTTGTTTACAAAGATATTTTCATATATATATATATATATATATATATATATATATATATATATTCCCCGCAGGGGGGGGGATCGTGAGCACGTAGGTGAGCACGATCTCTGATGAAGAGTTGCAGACGATCACCCGGACCCTCAGTTTCACGGTGGCACTCACGCCGTTGGCCTCAAGGTGGAGGCAGTGAGTAGGCGATGCTAAGCTCCTGGTTGTCGGTTCAACCCGGCAACCCACTAATTGGGCCCCTGGCGCGTGGAACTTTATGCAAGATTGGGTGAAGGACACCTCTGGGGGTACTCTAGAATCCACATATAGAAGTCCGACGGGAAATAACCTACCGTCAGGCTGCTTTGGTTACGGTCTGACCCAGATCGTTAGCCTAAAGGTGTGGGCAGTGGGGAGACGGGTTGGGGGCCCCGAGCCGCCTGAACCTTAGTTCAGGTTGCCCCCAGCTGGGCTCTTGGCTTCGTCGTGGCAGTGGCGCAATACTCTGGGTATAGAGGAGGGACTTGGTGTCCCGGCGCATGTGAGTGGCGCGTTGTCATACAAGCAAAATTGACTCCGGTACTAGCCCGGATAGCTAGGAACTGTGAGCTGGCAGGGCGGCCCTAGACCCAGGCGTTGTATGGGGAGGTTGCCCTGAGGGCAAACTGCGCTCCGGCGGAATCCGGATATTGGTCCAAGGTTGTGCTTGTACAGCTGCGGAGGGTGTAGGTAAAGGCCACCGCCTAGGTACTCACCCTGGGACTTCGGTCACCCAATACAGTACAAGTGCAAGGGGTGCCTAATACGGCCCGCACGCTTATATATACAGACATATAGATTTTTAACATTAATAGAAAGTATTGCTTACAATTGACGCATTGGCAAATTGAAAAGGCACATGGCGCATTTTGTAAGTGACCCATTGAATAAGGAGGATTGTGGAACAGTCGTCATGTATGACAATGGATTTTGATAAAGTGATAAATTTATAAAAATGATTAACAACACACATTGCAAAGTGATTTATCTATATTCTTTTCGGGCAACGAACTTTTCATTGTTTCTAACTTTTGAGGTGAAATTCACAGGGGACACGTGGCGTGAGCTCCCCTTGGTGTATATAGTGAGTATTGACCGCGGACGCATCATCTGTCGTTAGTCCGGTAATTGTAGTGCATGATGTATACCGGTAAGTGGCAATGTTTCTCCCACGGTGTCTATGCGCGGCGACGGCTATAAAACGGCTTGTTGCTTTTCCCCCTCTTTGTCTCTCCCTCAGCGAAGACCCCCGTCAAAATCTTCAACTGGACTCTTGGCATTCGTGGTTGTGTAGTACTCGTAAGTGTAAGTGTGTGTGAGAAGAGAGGAGAGGTCAAGGATGTGGAACGAAAGATTCGGAAAAGTCATTGGCCTGTTTGTTAAGGTAATGCTCCGGCATTCGAATGATATTGTTCATAGAAATTTCAGAAAAATGTTGATCGGGCAGAGGAGTCGGACGATAAAATTCTCTTTCAGACAATAGCTTTTGTAGCGTTTTCTATAATGTAAAATGCTCTTTTTTGCAGGGAGTAAACGTACTCTCCATTCCACCAATTTCTGGATCCCGTTTAACAGCTAGTCAAACTAATAATTTACATAAAATCGTTGATGTCATGCTTTTAATGTAAACACATTTGACACATTCAAAGAAAAAGTTTAAAATTGTATTAAACATTTTCATAACTGAGAAAAGTGTTAGCGAAATTACTGTAATTTCATTTAATTTTATTTCTCTGTATTCCTTCAACGTGTCTTTAATAATATTGCGAAATCAAAAACATTTGTCAGGGCACTGCAGAGTTCTGTGAACCCTTTCGGGGGATCATTGCACTGAACGAAGCTATCGCCCCTGTCTTCGGTCGACTGAAGAACGGCAGGCGGAAGGGTGGGCGAACGTCGGGAAATATTTTTGGATTTCCAGAATTACACAAGTCGTAAACCCGTCTCGGGGAAGTAATTCGATGCTCCCGCATATACGAATTATGGAGGTCGATTTGGTGTCGGTAAACACTCCCGTGTGGTGTCAGGTAGGATCTGACATAAAAATATGTTGATTTGAATGTTTTTTATATTTGAACTCTATCAACACTGAAAATCCATAACTTTTATTGAAATATTGGAACCCCTTTTCCCTATTCATGTTTTTTTCTTGTAAGTGAAATGAAAATAGGAATAGATTGTTTTAAGTGACAGCCGATCTTGTAGTGACGATCTATATTCAAAATAATAGGTTGTATATGAATTTTCCTAATGAATCTGGAATATTTCCACAATATAAATATTTTAAATCTTTCATTGCTCAACATATTTCAATCTTTTCAAGTCGCCAGTGTATAATTTCGTGCAGTCTTGTCATTTTTTTGAGTCTCGCCCGCTTCATACCCGAATGGATAGACACCGAACAACGTGTCATTCGCCCAAATTACGACAGACCAATTCCTAACATTTCCTGTAATTAAATATTTATCAACGTTCCCGCAATACCCTCACGAAACAAATACTCCTCCGTTGGTGGGCTGCTCAAGCAAAGCCACGGTTCCAAAAATAAAAGCCGCGCCGGCACGCCAAGCAAAAAGTTGCTCGTGGCAAGAGGTCTCGCAGGCATTCATAATCCTCGCTCATAACGCAAAGAACGAGATGCTAATATGCACTTGCGCGCGAGATGCTAATTCAAAGGGCAGGAAGCGCGGGAAACGCGAGGTGCGCTCTTTCTCGACGCGGCCAGAGGTCTCTGCGCGTCAGCGCCGGAGATTTTAATCACTGTGATTAGGCTCCGCCGGCGCCCCGCTCCGCGCCATGGGAACGCGCCCCGCCTGTTTGCGCTGGCGTCCGCGCGCCGCGCCACCGACGGAGCGTGCACGACTCCCAGGCGCTGAGCGCCGCGGCGGGGAAGGGCGGGCTAAATAGCGCGGGAACGATGGGGAAATAAAAATCCATATTTGGGGCGATTTGTAAGAGATCGGTTGAGTCCGTTCATCTGAGGAATCAAATGTGATGTTTGGTTTGATGTATAAGTAAAGAGGATTTTGATAGAGTGAATGCGAATGATCAGTGACGTAGTTAGCGGGCAGGGGGCGGGGGTGGCAGGGGCAGGGTCATGGGGGGCAGGAGGCAGGGGGGCAGGGGGCATGGAGGGAAGGAGGCAGGGGGATAGGGGTAGGGGGCAGGGGACAAGGGGGCAGGGGAAAGGGGGAAGGGGCAGGGAGAAGGGAGCAGGGGGCGGGGGGCACAGGGCACGGGGGCAGGGGAGGGGGGCAAGGGCCGGTCCACCCTTGGTGACACCATGTTAGGCGACTCCTTAATTAGAAAATGTTATGGTCGGAATTATATCATTTTAATGATTTATTTAAAAAAGATATACATTAATTTAATAGTTATATATTTGAATCATAAATAATACGAAAGCAAAGAAAAGAAAAATAATGTGAACTAAAACGCGAACCTATTAGTAGTAAGTGCCTATTATTCAACGGTCAGACTCTCGATTTCAATGATTATGTTAATGGGTGAACTGTTGATGGAAGTGATAGGTAATACAAACAAAATCGTGTGTGTTATTTATATAGAATTTCTTTCTTGTCACGATATCGGTAAAAGAGTATTAATTGCAACAGTTGGATAGAACACTTGTGACTTCGAGAAAATAAGAGCAAGTCAAAAACTTTATCATTAATTTTTATTTCATATATTGTGGTGTGTGTACGGTGCAAAATGTTGAGAAAAACTGAAAAACTTATAATTGTGTTGTGTGATAATAAAAACATGAAAATCATCTCTTTTAAGGTAAGTGCAAATATACTTGTATTTTTATTAAATAATATATAAACTACTCAGTAATGCATATTTTTATATTGAATTTAGTGGATGGTGACACTATTAGTTTTGTCCCGGTTGATATCAGCTAAAGCTACGCTGCTGCCGAAGATCTCTTTGGAGAATCCTGGAAAATTCTGGGGTGAATGTGAATGTACATATGTATATGAAAATCGTGTGACAACTTCATCTTGATTCAGGTATAAAACGTAAGCCTTTAAGTATATAGCACACTGAGAAGAGACATAAAGGAAGTGATTTTTCTTCAATGCTAATAATATCTCGAGGGAGGGTTCTCAAACTGGCATGCAAATTACCCAGTGTACGCAAGAGGCTTGAATGTGAGGCAAATATGTGAGGAACTTCAATTGAGAGATTCTTGAAGAAAAATAAATGATTTAATTGAAAGGTCCCAGTAATCTCTGACACAACAATTTTGTTTACTTTATTGAAGTTGATGGGTTTCTTTATTGATGATTACGTTATTGAAATTGATGGGTTATATAGTTGATTTTCTTCTTCGTTTGTCTAATCCAAACTAACTCTAATCAGTTAATAACACTTGTTCAGCACTGCGAATCCCTGTCAAATGTTTTCTTTTTATTAGGCAACCCATTTAACGTTTATGTACTGCACGCTTTCGCGATATAGAGACATCTGCAATATTATCTTGACACTTTAATATCAGTGGAGTCACCGAGGAGGAGAAGAAGGAGAAGAAGAAGAAAAAGAAAAAAAGAAGAAGAAAAAGAAAAGAAAGGAAAAGAGGAGAAGAAGAAAAGAAGAGTAACAAGAAAGATTAGGAATAAGAAAGAATAAGAAAGACAAGAAGAAAGCGAAGAAGAAGAAAAAGACAAAAAGAAGGAGAAATCGTGACGAAAGACAAATGAGAAATAGAATAAGGAAAAGACGAAAGGAAGAAAGAAGAGAAAGAAACAAAAGAGCAGCAGTAGAAGAAGCGGTCGAAGAAAAGGGTTATAAACGTGGCCCAGTCCTGTGCAACAGCACCTCACCAGCTAGTTATTTACTTTGTCAATTTAAAATTAAATGTTCAATAAATGAAAACGTATTTTAATAATTTTGCCAAATGATGATATTTCACACCCAGCATTTAGGGAAATTAATATCCTAATTCCAGCAAATTAACGTTTTAGTCACATACGAGGGGCAAATCATTTAAAATATTTGATTACGCCCCCGTTTCTGAGAACTTCGAATAACAGATGAAACTGGATTTCAGATCTTTGATATTGCAGAATCAATTGTATAGAATAAAAAAATATCGTCACATTAAAATTCTTTCAGTTTAAGCTTATTAATTATTTATTTACGAGTTTCTGCCAGAAGAAATTCAGAATAAATCAAAAATATGAATCTGCAACAATGGAAGCTTTTCCATGTGTTATTTTATATTTTGTAGCTTTGAAAGACATCTGGTTTTGAAGGCGAATCTGCTAAAGTATTTTTCAGTTTCAGATAAATTCCCTGTAATTACAGCAATTTCAGAATTAGAGACCAAGCTCTTCTGGCGTATAATAAACGTAAAGAATATTTAAGTACTAGAAAAATATTTGTTTCATGTCGGAGCAAAAAAGAAAAGTTTCTGTGAACGTTTTGTGTAACTGTTTTGACGGTTAAAGCACACAGCACATCAAATGTAAAACGAAATATCACAAAGTGTCTGGAAGCATGCAGGGGAATGCTCCCTCGCCTCCGCACTCGCAGAGCAAAACGCCGCTGAAAGACGTGAGCATCGGTTCGAGGAGCGAAGCGGCGCGCCGCGGCGGGGCGGGCTGGGGCAGGCGAACCCAGAATTATGTTTTCGCTGGCGCGCGCCCGGTCGTTTGGGCGCGCTTCCTTTGGCTGTGCGCCCGCCCCCACCCCCTCCCTTACTCCCACCCCTTTCCTCGCGATCGCCACGCGTGCTTGAACATCTCGCGCCTCGCGCGTACCACGCCGCCTCGCCCGGCGCCGCCCCACACCACTCTGCCCCACACCACTCCGCCCCACGCCGCCCCGCGCCGCCCCGCCCGCACCGCCCCGCGCCCCGCACCCCCCGCCCCGCGCCGCTCCGCCCCGCGCCGCTCCGCCCCGCGCCGCTCGGCCCACCGCCGCTCCGCCCCGCGCCGCTCCGCGCCGCCCCGCCCCGCCCCGCGCCGCGCCGCCCCGCCCTGCAACGCCTCGCGCCACCCCACGACGCCACGCCCTTCCCCGCCCCGCGCCACCCCGCTCCGCCCCTCGCCCTCCCATGCCCCCCTTGCTGCCTGCCCCGCCCCACCAAGCGCCGCTCCGCCCCACCCCGCTGCGCCCCGCCCCACCCCGCTTTGTCCCGCGCCGCTCCGCCCCGTTCCGCCCCGTTCCGCCCCGTTCCGCCCCGCGCCACCCCGCACTGCCTCATCCTACCCCGCCACGCTCCGCCCCGCCCTGCCCCGCTCCGCCCTGCGCCGCCCCGCACTGCCTCACCCTACCCCGTCCCGTGCCACCCGCCTCCGCGCCGCGCAGCAACGCGCCGGCTCTTGTTTCGTCTAGCGAGGTGGTCGTTGCAATAAACAGCCTGCTTGTTTTTCTACAGCTGCAGCTTTGGGTTTCGAGAAGATCAGCGAGATGAGAAAGAGCTGTGTGGACGTAATAAACTGAGTTTTTGATGTCGCTTCTTTTGAAACGAGAAAGTGTCGCTTTGTAATACGGCACATGATAAACATTATCACAGTTTTAGTGTTATAAAGAATGAAGACGAATTATTTTTAAAAGATCTAATACTACTAGAATTCTCATGAAAACAGAATAACGATTACAAACGTCGGACTGCTTTTTCTACCTGAAAGTAACGAAAAATATATAACATTTCCCAAACCGAAAATAACAAACACAAATAATGAAGTTGACGCACACTTCCATTTACGAATTAAATACATTTCTCATTCTATTGAATAATGAAGATAAAGCAAGAAAAGTCAAAAGTGTCTATCTCCTTAAAATCCTAGACAAATTTGCATCTTTCACTATGAATGCAATATCTGCATCTCAGCTATACGTCTGTAAAACAAATTAAGTTTACAGAATTTGATATTCATAGTATTTCTTGACCTCTTTAAGATATAATTGGATTTTCTTGAGTTTAGGTCGTTTGTAGAAAGAAAGAAATTACACTTCAAATGTACCCCTTGCTGTCCTGATTATGGTCCAGGAAAAGACCGTAAGGCCCGGCATACACGTTGCGGTACACCGGTGAGGTTTAGCTGTACAGGCCACCTGTACAGGTAAACCGGAGCGTGTGTGCCAGCCATTGCAGACCAAACTGCACAGGCGACCTGAGCAGGCGCCTGGAAAAGAATCGCAATTCACTTCTTTCCACCGCTCGACCCGTTGCAAGAAACCTCAAAGTACTCGTAGCTGCCAGTCTCTAATGGGTAGAAATAAAAGTTCTCGTAAATGTATTTTGTTTTATATTAGAGGAATTACAAGTGACAATAGCTTTTCATAGACTTCTCCATCCGCAAATAATTACTGTAATCTGTAGGATTTGAAGTTATCTGTTTTAGTAATCTTGTATGAGTGTATTTCTTTTTTCCTTTTAAGCCAATCTTTACACCAGGCTCATTGTTTTCGCTTCTTTTTACTTCATGGTCACTAACAAACAGACACGAGCGATCACGTCGTCTTCTTATATGCTCATCATCACTTGACTGAGTTAAATCTTCAAGCTCACCGTAGCGTGTGTGTGTGTGTGTGTGTGATCTAGTCTTTCGGTTTACCTGCGCAGGCACAGGTGTATGCCGGATTGTACGTCGGCAATTAACAAACAAATCATGCTGAATTGCTTTGTTCCCACAACTGGCGTAAACTTTAAAAAAATAAATTTAAAAAAAATTCAAATTGAGTTTGCTTTTTAAATTTTGAATCTACTTCTATGTCACTTTTAATGTCTTTTAATATTTGTATGTATTCTTTCTTTGCTAATTTTTATTTTTGTACTTTCTTTTAGACTGCCACCGAGCGTCCGCTCATTTGCAGTAATATATAATAATAATAATAATAATTATTATTATTATTATTAATATTATTTTTATTATTCCTCTAAATCACGACTAAAGATGTTATGTGTCGGCTGAATATAAAATCTACTCCAGGTTGCAACCAGCTACCTAAGGGGTAGATCTAGGGAATGTCGGTGCCTCTACAATACTTTGCGCAAAATGTGGGCTGTTCCAAATAATGCTATTTCTTGCACTTCCCAGTCTTTTGGATTACCTGGGAGTTTAGACAAGTTCTTACTCAAATTTTGCGGAACAAATCCCAGAGCTCCGATAACTATCGGGACGACCTGTGCTTTTACGCCCCACATTCGGCTGATCTCGATTTCCAAACACTTGTATTTAAGACGTTTCTCTGCCTCCTTGGTAACGACGTTTTGATCGCAAGGTACAGCAACATCGACAAGTAAACACGATTTTTTCGCCAAATCCCGGATAACTATATCCGGTTTGTTTGCCGCTATCGTGCGATCAGTTTGAATTTGTTGGTCGTACAATATCGTACACAATCCAACAGACGTCACCGGTTTCGGTGAGTGTTCGTACCACTTGGGGCATGTGTTCGGAACTTCGAGGGCGGTACAGATCTGCCAGTGGAGGTAGCTACACACCCTGTCGTGTCTTTTCAAGTATTCGGTCTTTGCTAGGATTGGACAAGCTGAGACAATATGATCGATGGTTTCTACGTGTTCCTGACAAATGCGGCATTTATCATCTTGGGAAATTTTGAGAACCGCTTTATCATAATGTCGTGTTCTCAAGGCCTAATCTTGGGCAGCTATTACAAGTGCTTCCGATTCTGGCTTCATTCTTCCCCTTTTAAGCCACATAAATGATTGATCTTTATTGATCTGCACCTTGTCCATTCTTTTTAGATATTGTCCGTGGAGTGGTTTGTCTCTCCACGATTTCTTTAACATTTTCTGTGTCTCAAATTTCATGTTAAGTAGCATCAGAAGTTCAGTGTCTCTGTCATTCCGGGTGTCTTGCATAGTCTTGTTCGCAATGCTTCTTGCTACACTTACAATGCCTCTGTTTCCCATTCTTCGGTCAGATTTCATGACCTGCCTCATTAGTGGGTCATCTTGATGGCTGACTACATACTTTACCAACCCGGTTATTGCATTGTGCCAGGAGGCTTTAATTTGTCTCAGGCCTCTTCCTCCTTCCTTACGTGAAACAAAGTCTATGTACATCAGCTCGGGGGCGGGCGACATGATGCATTGTAAGCAGTTTTCTGGTTTTTCGAACCATGGTGCGAATTTCCTGTTCAGTCCAGTCTACTAGTCCGAAACTGTATTCGGCTACAGGCACCGCCAAACTACCTATTGCTGATATTTTATTCCTTGAGTTCAGAGCGGACTGCAGGACAAGTCTCACTCGTCTATAATACTATTATATTATATTATTATTATTATTATTATTATTATTATTATTACTATATTATTATTATTACTATATTATTATTATTATTATATATTCCGTTCAGTCTGGTATGAGAAAGCATTGCAGACAGGTGGGGTAGTAGGTAAAAGATGTACTTGAATTATTTTCGGAGGAAATTTTTTAGAAGTGTATAAAAAATAGAATTCTCTGGATTGAAGAAAAACACACATATGTATTGCGGGAGAGTTTTGGCGCATTTTCGTCACACTATTATTATTATTATTATTATTATTATTATTATTATTATTCCATTACATCACGACTAAAGATGTTATGAGTCGGCTGAATATAAGATCTACTCCAGGTTGCAACCAGCTATCTAAGGAGTAGATCTAGGGACTATCGGTGCCTCTACAATACTTTGCGCAAAATGTGGGCTGTTCCAAATAATGCTATTTCTTGCACTTCCCAGTCCTTTGAATTACCTGGGATTTTAGGCAAGTTCTTACTCAAATTTTGCGGAACAAATCCCAGAGCTCCGATAACTATCGGGACGACCTGTGCTTTTACGCCCCACATTCGGCTGATCTCGATTTCCAAACTCTTGTATTTAAGACGTTTCTCTGCCTCCTTGGTAACGACATTTTGATCGCAAGGCACAGCAACATCCACAAGTAGACACGATTTTTTCTCTAAATCCCGGATAACAATATCTGGTTTGTTTGCTGCTATAGTGCGATCCGTTTGAATTTGTTGGTCGTACAATATTGTACACAATCCACCCGATGTCACCGGTTTTGGTGAGTGTTCGTACCACTTGGGGCATGTGTTTGGAACTTCAAGGGCGGTACAGATCTGCCAGTGGAGGTAACTACACACCCTGTCGTGTCTTTTTTACGTATTCGGTCTTTGCTGGAATTGGACAAGCTGAGACAATGTGATCAATGGTTTCTACTTGCTCCTGGCAAATTCGGCATTATTACTATTATTATTATTATTATTATTATTATTATTCAGTAAGATCTGCATGAATTGGTGCATACTAATAAAATAAAAAATCAGATACACATTTAGTCGATTTATTATTATTATTAATATTACGGATGGCATACATACATTCTATTTTAATAATGCAATAGGTGTTTTTCATGGCTTAAAAATTCCACGAAATTAAATTTTTATTTTATCTTTTATAAATGTCGAATGTTATCACTGACCTAGGAGAGAAATATAAATATTTATGAGCAAATTGACTCAACCAGACAAATGCAGATTTAAAATATAAAATATTTTGTTAATTTTGAATTATTAAACAATTATCACAAACAATTCACATGCCATCAACCGAATAACTTGCATGTACTTTCCACGAAAGAAGAGGAGATCCTTCAAAATGGTGCAGAAGTATGGCAGAGAAGAACTCAGTACATCTTGACTGCCAATCCCTATTCTAAACTCCTGACTCGGGGGACCGAGTAATATTCTCTAGCCCCCATCTTGGTAGCCGCGTCTCCTAATAGTAGAACAGATAAATATCACTTGATATCAGTCCAAAATAATTTTCGTGTCTGTTCCAAATCAGATGACCGTCGAGAGTAGTGTGAACCGAGACGCATTCTTGACACGTGCCGCTAAAAGCTCAATTCAGCTCACCAATGAGCCCCCGCCATCGCTGTCATCAGCAGCCCCGGCGCGTCTCTTTCGAGCACGAGTTTCCGGTCGTCACCTGCGTCGCGGCGAGCTGCCAATCGGCCCGGGCGCCGCTCCAGCGCCGCGACTTCCGGTTATGACAGCTTCCGCCGCACGTCCATCGCCCCGACTGACACCGTTACGAGATCTGAATGTTCGGCAGTTGACTTCATATTTAGCCCGCACGTGCAGTGATCGCGATTAGCAACTCAGTCTGACGAATGATAAAGTAAGTATTCTTTTTTTTAAATTTGTATTAGAATAATTTTATTTCGAAGAAATAAATGTAATATTTATTGCTGCCATTGCCTTACAGTGTTGACTAGGCGGCACGTAACCGATGCTATTGGTGATGTTATTGAGTGAGAAAAATCTGCAGCACAAAAATTTCGTTACTGAAAATCTAATTCACAGATCAAGATTCACACACTTCCCAAAGAACTGACAGTTCTAAATTTTAACGATTATTACTTTCTTATTTTGTCACAAGGAAATAACTCATACGGTACATGAGTAAAATCATATTGCAATTACAAGTGTCGTCACAGAGCGATTGGCGCGCGCTCCTGGGAGCGACAGCTGTGCTCTGTGGGTTACGATTCGTTGCTTTACTAATATTGTATGCCAATGTACGAACTAGAATTATCCATTTTTGATATCAGGGCCCAATAATATGAGTTTTTTTCGAGGAAAAATTGCCATTATCCTGCAGCTGCAGCATAACAATACTTTCTCTTGAAGGTAGAAGGCGAGAAAATAAAAGGTAATTTAGACACAGGGCATAGGACAAAACAATGGATTTGATTAAAATCGGTTTTATCAGCAACATTACAGAGTTACTCGCGTAAGAAATCCGAGTAAGAAATGCGGAAAGAAAATTTAGTGACAGGAGTTAGCAAGAACACGAGAATGAGCAAGTGCAGTGAAGAGGAAAGGAAGAGAGAGAACTGCCGACATAGGACAAAAAGAAATATAAAATATTGAAATGTTGATGAACGAATATGGTGAAGAACGGAGAAAAAAATGGAATGCAACCTTGAATATACATTCCTGTTTCTTTTTTAGTCCTTCAACTCGAGTAGGAAAGAGTATGTAAGCATTATCACTTGACCGGTAATGACCTGAAGGACAATTTGAAGAAAGGTGTGTAAAATGACGGTAGTTTGCTATGGTCTTCCAAGTGTCCATTTACGCATTACGCCTGACTGGAACCAACAGTCATTAGTTCTGCGGGGCGCGAATGCTGCTCTCTCCCGCTGCGTCAGGTGTGTCCGCTTGGCGATCTAAAAAAGCAGCTTAACATGAACGTAAAAAAAAAATAACACGAAAAATACTGAAGTGAATGCACAGGAAATCGAAGCAAATATAGTCGAATATAAGCCCTAGACAGAAGATGGATTCGTTAGAGATATTTTGTGAGTATTGAGAGAAAACACATGAAAATACAGCAATTAAAAAGTTCTAAGTTAGAAGGCATTAAGTGTGAAAGATAATTTAGACACAGGGCATAAGACAAAACCGTAGAAAAGAGTTACTGTAGAAAAGATTAGAGAAACGAACAATCATAGGCAGATTCAGGAGAGACCAAGGGAATTATAACTCCCACGAATCAGATTTTTGTAGCTTAAATTATTTACACAAAAAATAATCACATTATATTACGAGGGAATTCCCAGGGAAGTGGCTCAGTACGTAGCGCGCGGGATTCGCAATCGGGAGGTTGCTCTGAATCGCTCTGAACTCTAGGAATAGGGAAAATATCAGTAATAGGTTGTCGGCGGTGCCTGTAGCCGAATACAGTTTCAGACTAGTGGACTGGACTGAGCAGGAAATTCGCTTCATGGATAGAAAATCAAGAAAACTGCTTACAATGCGTCATGTTGCCCACCCTCGAGCTGATGTACATAGACTTTGTGTGTCACCTAAGGAGGGAGGCCTCAGACAAATTGAAGCCTCCTGGCACAATGCAATAGTCGGGATGGGAAAGTATGTAGTCAGCCATCAAGATGACCCACTAATGAGGCAGGTCATAAAATCTGACCGGAGAATGGGAAACAGAAGCATTGTAAGTGTAGCAAGAAGCATTGCGAAGAAGACTATGCAAGACATGCAGAATGACAGAGACACTGAACTTCTAATGCTACTTAACATGAAATGTGAGACACAATGTTAAAGAAATCGTGAAGAGACAAACCACTCCACGGACAATATTTGAAACGAATGGACAGGATACAGATCAATCACTTATGTGACTCAAAAGGGGAAGAAAGAAGCCAGGATCAGAAGCACTTGTAATAGCTGCGCAAGATCAGGCGTTGAGAACACGACATTATGATAAAGCGGTTCTCAAAATTTCCCAAGATGATAAATGCCGCATTTTCCAGGAACACGTAGAAACCGCTGATCATATTGTCTCAGCTTATCCAATCTTAGCAAAGACCGAATACTTGAAAAGAAACGACAGGGTGTGTAGCTACTTCCATTGGCAGATTTGTACCGCCCTCGAAGTTCCAAACACATGGCCCAAGTGGTACGAACACCCACCAAAGCCGTCTGTTGGATTGTGTACAATATTGTACGACCAATAAATTCAAACTGATCGCACGATAGCGGAAAACAAACCGGATATAGTTATCCGGGATTTGGAAAAATATAGTGTTTACTTGTCGATGTTGCTGTACCTTGCGATCAAAACATCGTTACCAAGGAGGGAGAGAAACGTCTTAAATACAAGAGTTTGGAAATCGAGATCAGCCGAATGTGGGGCGTAAAAGCACAGGCCGTCCCGATAGTCACCGGAGTTCTGGGATTTGTTCCGCAAAATTTGTGTAAGATCTTGGCTAAACTCCCGGGTAATTCAAAAGACTGGGAAGTGCAAGAAATTGTTTCATTTGGAACAGCCCACATTTTGCGCAAAGTATTGTAGAGGCACCGACAGTCCCTAGATCTGCTCCTTAGGTAGCTGGTTGCAACCTGGAGTAGATTTTATTTTGAGCCGACTCATAACTTCTTTAGTCGTGATGTAGTGGAATAATTAATAATAATAATAATAATAATAATAATAATAATAATAATAATAATAACAATATCCACGATCATCCACCACCACCACCCACCTGCCACCATCATCAGAACGGGGTCAAAGTTACTCGGGTCCATGATCTACCACATGTCCCCTGGGTAACGCTAAATGAACAACAGTGATTCGCCACCTAACTGTTCAGCACGTTACCAAATGGCTATATGCCAAGGGTGGGCGTTGAAATAAATAAAAATACATTACAAGGTAATATTTGCTTTATAAGTGTAAATTTTACCTTGTAACCTTCAAAGGCTCAGTGTAAACAACACTGCCTCTCTAATATCTTTCACCTGAGGTGGTAGAGTTTGAGACCCGAAGGTAACGGATTTTGGACTCTGCGTACATAGCTGTGTCGAATTTAAACATTATCTGGAGGCGAATTTGAGCGTTCGTTTGCTTTGATCGGTAATTTTTCGCGTTTTCCCCTTTTCTTTGATAAATGTCACGCAAATGCCCTATATCGCACACGATCTGTCCGTCCTCATCCTTGCCTCATCATCCCTCGCAAACACATTTACAGTTATATGCACATTCTACAACACACACCTGAAGCCCAGAGGGGAACTTATACTGAGCACGTTCTGGAGGGGGCGGTGTCCCGCTGGCGGAGATACCTTAAGGTGGAAAATCTTGCAAACCGACGTGTATAAGTGGACGCCAAATCCCACGTCCAGGAAAAACACTGCCCCCTCCCGGGGTAAACAAGTGTTGCATTTACGGGAGTAATGACTTCGGTAGATGAGCCTGGAATCAATGCTAACTCATGCACTGATTCACTCAAGAAAAAATAAAATTTTTTATTAAATTATGTCAAAAATATCGATGAAGGTATATCCAAATGACTCCCTCCCTCCCGGAATACTTTCTGGATCAGCCACTGCAAGACACTGTCATCTCGCGTAGGGACAAAGCGCAGCCGATAGAGATGCGCGGCCGTGCTGTGAGCGGGGACGGCTGGCGCCCGCTAATGCTCGCCTGTCGGCGGGCGCCCGCGGTGTGGCATGAGGCGCCCCGCCGCCGGGGCGTCTGCGCCGCGTGAGTTATGGCGCCGCGACCCGCGCGCCGCAGCCTTGCAATTACGGCGCCGGGCAATTACAGCCGCCCTAGCAGCGCCGGGACCTCTGCCCGCACGCCCACCCGCCTGCTCGTCCGCTCACCCGCTCGCCAGCCAGACAGCCAGCCTGCTCGCCAGCCCGCCCGTCCGTCCGCTCGCTCGCTCGCCCACCCGACCGCCCTTCCCCGACCGCCCTTCCCCGACCGCCCTTCCCCGACCGCCCTTCCCCGACCGCCCACCCGATCGCACACCCGACCGCACACCCGACCGCACACCCGACCGCCCACCCGACCGCCCACTCGCTCGCCTTCCTCGCCCGCCTAGCTCGCCCGCCCGCTCGTTCACCCACCCGCCCGTTCGTCCGACAGCCCATTCACTCCCCAGCCTACTCATCCGCCCACCCGACCCCCCCCCCGCCCGCTTCACCGCCCACTCGCTCGCTCCCGCGCCCACCCGCCCGCTCCCCCGCCCGCTCGGTCTCCTGCCCGCCGCGCCGAGTTGCAAAGTGGACGCAAGTGGGTGCCCGGCAGGAGAAGGCGTCTGAATTCCAACAGCCCCTCTCGGAGCGCGGTAAGGTGCAGGGGGAATTTACATAGCCAAGTGCGGGCGCGAGCAGATGACGGAGCGGCGATTATCGGCGAGGCGCAGGTGATGATTTACATAGCAGGCTGTGGAAGGTTTCGATTGCCACTGCGAAGAACTCTCGGCAGCAACAGAGGCGTGGAGCGGCATAACCCATTATATTCGACCGTATGCTACATCACAGGCTAAATTCTCTATCTTTTTTCATTGAATTACAGTAGCATTTAGAAACATGGGCATGCAGATCTCAACAGACGTTTTCCAATTGATAAGAAAACCCTTACATTTTTGATTGCTAGATGTTGATTTAGTGCAGATCGCTAAATCATGTACATTATTCCCCAAGGCGTGTTCATGACTTGCGAAGTTCCCATTTTCTTCTAAAATCGTGCATAACTGAAATATGCTTGTGGTAAAGTCGGTGGAACAAGCCGTAATAAGTAAAGTGGTAGAAAATGATAGTGATATACAAAAAGACAATGTAGCAGTCGCGTAGGCAGTTGAAAATTTCCGACCAAATGTTGCGACCCCTGCCACTTCTGACATGAGACTTGCACTGACAAGCGTATACGCGATAGCTTGCACCCCCGCCGTTGCACCCCCGCCGTTGCACCCCCGCCGTTGCACCCCCGCCGTTGCACCCCCGCCGTTGCACCCCCGCCGTTGCACCCCCGCCGTTGCACCCCCGCCGTTGCACCCCCGCCGTTGCACCCCCGCCGTTGCACCCCCGCCGTTGCACCCCCACCGTTGCACCCCCGCCGTTGCACCCCCGCCGTTGCACCCCCGCCGTTGCAACCCCGCCGTTGCACACCCTGCCGTTGCAATCCCACCGTTGTAATCCTATCGTTGTAACCCCGTCCTTACACCCCGTCCGTTCCGCTCCCTCTGTTGAAACCCCCTTCGTTGAACCCTCCGGTGCACCCCCGCTATTGCACCCCGCCATTGCAACACCGCCATTGGACCCAGTCCCTTGCATCCCACCTTTTCACTCCCATATTTCACCCCGCCGTTGCACCCCGCCGTTGTACCTGGCCATTGCACCCTGCCATTATACCCCGCTATTGCCCCCGCTATTGCCCCCCGCCACTTCACCCCACTGTTGCACTCCCTACGTTGCACCCTCTCCGGCGCACCCCTCCGGTATTGCACCTCCGCCGTTGCAACAGCTCTTTGGGACCCTCTTCGAACCCGCCGTTCGAACACCGCCGTTGCACCCTTCCATCCCCTCTCCGTTGCAAAAGATCGAGCACAAATCATCAACTTAAAGACACATCGACTTTAATAAATCGATGTTGCATCCCATACCTCGGCGGCGGTATATATCTCCCCGCCTCCTCGGCCCGTATGGTGCTCGTCGGCTCGTGCGGTTTGTTGGAACGAGGTTTTGTCGGAGCAAGAATACTTCGTTGCGTGCCCTGAATTTGACTTTATCCGATGTAGGGGCAGTCTTTCAAAATAGAAGCAACCTGGAAGCTGAACAGGACTGGCGAATTGCAGTAGAACTGCAATTATATATCTGCTCCAAATATGGAAGAGTTGCTGTTTCTATTTCTCTCTTAAATTTTGAATTTTTTTCCATGTTCGCATCACATTCGAATGCACTTTCCACCGGAGTTTGTCGAAGTTTTAGAACGCTATTAACAGTTTGGCATTGACGTTGCTTCAGGACGCAGATTCGCTTCCGTTACTTCATTGCGTTTTGAGGAGGTATTCTTCACTGATGATTTTCCGAAGATTCTCTTTAGTGAGGTCATTATAAAGAGAGTGGCACAGATCCTAAATGGCTTTTCTGTTCATGAGGCCAAAACTCTTACCTCCAATGTGACGCCACTGAGTTGAATTATTTTACAATTATCTTATTCTATTAATGAGAATTGACATTCCAACTTCGACATTTTTGCTGGACTTTATACTTGGAGCTCGCTGCCTAGTTCGTTTCCCAGATGACGCTGGTAAAGGAAATAAAATGCGCTTTCTTAAAAAGATGTCGTACGTCCAAAAGACGCAGTCGCGAAGGTTGAAATCGCGAATGTTAAAACCGGTAGCATTTCTCTAGTCGCGAATGTTTGGAACTCGCGAATAGCGAATTCGCGAATGTCGAGGGATTACAGTACTTATTCTAGTCTTCCTAAGAGTTAAGATAGAATTAGTATACATTTGCTGTTTATTATAAATATTCATGATTGTAATCCCCTTTCACATGGAAATAAACTTTCTTCACCTACTGTTTGCTTCTTCATCAATACAAAAACCATCAATACACATCTCATAAATTTAAATTGAGCAAGAAAATGGTTTTATCTGAGCACAGTCGCTTGTTTCGCGTCCAAAGACAGATTTACTCTAGTGAACCATATTTAAGAACTTTCCATGTTTTTAACCACTGTTATTTAAATATATTTCTTTACATTTCGAAATAATAACGAGATGTTAGTTGTGTCTATTGAGTGGTAAAATGTGGCTGGTTGTTTCCAATCTTTAGATCGGGGACCGTGTGTTTAACATTCGGCGCCGTCTTTCTTCCCCGTTTCCAGAAAAAGCCGCTCTGGTCTAAATATTCCGCATTCAATCGCCACCATTAGAGCGCGCGCCCGCAGACGCGCAGAAACGTCTCCTTCTGGCGCGCGCTCGAGCGGAACCAAAGAGAACGGCCTCGCCGCGGCCACTTGCTGAACGGCCGCCACGCCACGCCACGCCACGCCACGCCACGCCACGCCGTGCGGACAGGTCACGCCACGCCGGCCGCAGCACGGTGGAAAAAACAACAACAGAAATTCTGGCCGAAAGTCTAAACTACGAATTTCTGTACATATACATGTGTAGAGAGATTACTAATTAAATTTGTTCAAAGAATTGGTAGGCCCGGCCGGGATTTAAACCCGGGCCTTCTGGTTTACGCCCAGCTGCTCTGACCACTAATCTACCGAGTCAACCAACAAGGTGACGGAAATGGTGACAATTATATAGGGAGATTACGGTAAGAAGGAACTTCTTTGATACGTACCGCTTGGCCATTGCTAGCAACGTAACTGCAAATTATGTCCATGCACTTATTTTGTCACTGCGTTCTTTTACAGTTTTCTCATTTGTAAATTACTTTATCACTATTTATTGCGATGACATCGCCCTGAATGACTTCATTTGTTTCCCGATCTGTCAAAGTGGTCCCTGCTTAGAGTTACTCCTCCATGCTTCTTTTTCATTTTATTTAGTATTTTAGGTTCCTTTAGGGCCACCTAGGCTTATTAGCGATCATCATTAGCTACATTTACAGAATATCAGAGCATAACTCATGAATACGAGGCACATTAACAAAGAATAATTAGTTGCAAGACTGTTTCACTGTAATTAAAATTAATTTGTCGAAACCAATAATTTTTAAATATTTTATTATTGATCTAGAGCCGTCACTTTAATCAAATTTGAATGTAGATTTCTTTTAATGCCAAGGGTTATTGTACTTGACATTATTTAAAACAGGATTAAATTCTGCATCGAACACCGCTAATATTAACATGAGATTATTAACTATGTTTTGACATTGATAGTTTTGTACAGTTAAAATCCTTGGCAAGCAGGCTGGTGTGGAGTGGCTGATACAGAGACACTACCAGGTGACAGTAGAGATAAATATCTGCATACTAAAGTGTCGTTCATAAACAATTATTGTTTTAAGTACCAAAAATTTTAGACGAGTAAAAAGGAGTTGATGCTGAAGAACACGCACGCACTCCTTCCCGTAAGCCACATACATCTTTGTGAAGGCAAATAAATCAGTTCAAATCGTATAGCTATTGAAAAACTAAGTGCGACAAATAACGATGCATGTATTTGTCATTTTGGTACAATAATCCAACTTTACCGGCCAGCTAACTGCATCCCCTCATGCCTGAGCCTGGATCCCATTCTTGGAGGTAAGAGCGACATGTGGCCAACATGACGTGTTCCCTTCATCGTTTCTAGCAAGATCCGCCTGCTTGAACTTTTCTTTGTCACAGCTACAGAAATTTAAGACAATTTTAAAGGAAATCTACAACTCAGCTTTGTCTCGACCGGGAATCGAACCCGACGAATAACGATACTGCAATTGATTTCGTTTCAGGGTAAGTAAGAGCGCCCGTGAGACACGCTGCAGTACGTAACCTCGAACAACAGTACAGGGAAACGACGGATGCTGGCAAAAGACTTGCAGGAATCAACGCCCAAGCGAACCGAATAGCTGCTGTCCTTCCTGACCTACTTTTATTAATTTTTACAGATTAGCGATAGATCTCTGAGAGGATAGGAGTGACAGCTTGTGTGTGTAACGGTTAGCGTATCGGACTGTTCGCGAATTCCAACCGGATCGAACCTGTGGATTTTTAAGGGTGAATAAATCCTTTGTGTTCCTTCCTTCGGGAGGTAAGTAAAGCCGACTGGCTGTCCCTTGTAGCGGATGTATAGTAAAAGATCGTCAAGCCTAAAATAACACTCTGAGCAAAATTCAAATCGCATATTTCGTTGCCCGAGTTCTACCTCCTTTTTCTGCTAGACGACGAAAGGAGCATAACGGAATTGGTGGGGTCAGACGGAAGAGCAGCCCCGATGGCCTGAGCCTCGCCACGGAAAATATGCATAATTGAATTGAGTTGAATTGAATTGAATTGAATTGAATTGGAGTGCCTTCTCATCAGGGAAATACGGCAGCAACTATGCAGGATGCCCCGGTTCGATGGCAGCAGAAGCCAAAGTAAATGAGGGATTGCGGCTGTCGCTGCAATTATGGTTACGGCTGTATCTGTTAAATGGCTGCTGTTTTCTACAAAGCGAGGTGTAACTACCACTTTAGTTGTGGCTGTGACCTCTCTTCTTCAGTCTTTCAGTGTTTCAGGCTAAAAAGTTAAGGTTACTATTATGACGGCCTCAAAGTTGACATGCTAATTGCAAGAGTTTTTGATGCCACAGCTATTGGTTGAACATTGTATTGAAATTAAATACAAATACTGTAGTTTGAGATACTGAAATCGTTGTGCCAAGTGTTCGAGTTGTTGTAATTGGAAGGACAATTGAAATTATAGTTGCCAGAAAATTTTATAGAGTTTCATCTTGTATCCCAAGTGCTTCTTTGAACCGAGATACTAAATATTACAGAAAATCTTGCAAGATATTTTCAACGTCCAAAAATATTCTCCATTATTATCAAGAACAATTTCTGTAAAACGTGATTCAACAGAAGTATCTTATGAAGTCGCAAAGACCCAATACATCCTACTCCAAGAAACTTTCAAATATCGAAGAATGTGAAGTCTTTTGGTTATTCGGTTATTTAAACCGAATTCTCGTATTCTGTTGTGTTCAAGGAAGATGAAGTGGTAGCAAAAATTATCTTATGAAATCAGAAAATGTCATAAAAGTACAGCAATATTTTGAAAGTATTCCAAACATGTCAGCTCACATCATTCGCAACGAGTTGTGGTACCCCTACTTGATACCCACCACCCAACTACGCCGACGGGTACATGGCCGGACAAGTTACCCACTGCGAAATGTTATTTCGAAGCAAAGGTATTTAGAAACAATATTTAATTATTATGGGTTTAATGTAAAACTTGATTTAATGACTTGTTTCGATTCTTTCGGGTAGTTCGCAAATCATTAGATTTACAACTTATTATAGCCTCCTAAAAAGAACGTCTACACGACAGGCTCCTTAAAAATCTTATAATATACATACTACTCATCCTTACGTACGGGTCCAAGTTCTGAATTTCTGCGATCGTCCACTCGCTTCCTAGAAAAATTCACTGATATATGTAGGCCTACAGTATATTACTCTTTAGCTTCACGGTTACATACACATACACCTATTCTACATTTGGGAGAAAATATTATTAAGAGAGAGAGAGAGCCCCCTTCTAGTAGCAATGGGTATCCTTCAGAAGTAGTGTATCATGGACCAAAGAAGCATTACCGTCACTTACGAGAAAAGGAGTGCAGGGGTTTCCTTTCCCAGGAATAATAACTCCAGGACCGCGGACGGAACGTCAGCCTGGCTGTTGGGTGGTTACGGCCGGCGGAACTGGGGTTTGTGGGCGGCGTCGGGCGGGCGCCGGCAACCCCAGGGCGCGGAGCGGCGGGCGCGGGGCGCGGGCGCGGGCGCTGGGCTGAAGGCGAGGCCGCCTCCGTGAGGGTCACGTTGCCGGGCGCGTGGCCAAGCGCGACTCTCTCGGCGGCGGCGGGGCGCGGCCGGCCGCTTTCCCCCGGGGGGGGGCGGCCGCCGGGTGGCAGGGGGCGCGGGGTGTGCCGCCCGCCGCAGCGCGTGCGCGGCGCGCACAGCGGGAGAAGAAAGCTCCTTTGCTGCCACCGCCGCGGAGGTGCGCCACGCCGCGCGCCCTCGCCGCCGCGTCGCCGCCGCCGCGCACTCCGCGAGGCCGCGCCCGCCGCCGCGGGGCCTGTAATTAGCGGGGCGGCAGCAGGTGGCCGGCGGTGGCAGAGAGACGGCGGAGACAGTGTTTGCGATGTAAGGCCCGGCGGCGGAGGCGGTGGCGAAGGCGGAGACGGTGTCCGGCGGAGGCGGAAAAGGCGACGAAGAGACGGAGGTGGAAGGGCGGACGGCGGGGAGGTGGAGGGGAGGCAGAGGTGGAGACGAGGACGGAGGCGATGATGGAGGGCGGAAACTGAGGCGAAGCAGTTGGAGGCGGTGGCGGAGACAGAGGCGGAACGGAAGTGGAGGCGGATGCGGAGGAGGCGGCGGAGGAGGCTGGCGGAGGAGGCGGCGGAGGAGGCGGCGAGGAGGGGCGGCGGCGGAGGCGGCGGGAGGAGGAGGCGGGGGAGGCGGCGGAGGAGGCGGCGGAGGAGGCGACGGAGGAGGCGGCGGAAGAGGCGGCGGAAGAGGCGGCGGAAGGAGGCGGCGGAGAAGGTGGCGGAGGAGGCGGCGGGGGAGGCGGCGGAGGAGGCGGCGGAGGCGGCGGCGGAGAAGGCGGCGGAGGAGGCGGCGGAAGAGGCGGCGGGAGGGAGGTGGCGGGAGGAGGCGGCGGAGGAGGCGGCGGGGAGGCGGCGGGGGGAGGCGGCGGAGGAGGGCGGCGGAGGGAGGCGGTGAGGCGGAGGGTGGAGCGGGGGAGGCGGCGAGGAGGTGGCGGAGGACAGGCGGGGGAGGAGGCGCGGAGGAGGTGGCGGAGGAGGCGGCGGAGGGAGGTGGCGGAGGAGGCGGCGGAGGAGGCGGCAGGGGAGGCGGCGGAGGAGGCGGCGGAGGAGGCGAAGGAGGAGGCGGCGGAGGATGTTGGTGGCGGAGGAGGCGACGGAGGAGGCGGCGGAGGAGGCGCGGAGGAGGCGGCGGGAGGGAGGCGGCGGGGGAGGCGGCGGAAGATGCGGCGGAGGAGGAGGCGGGCGGAGGGAAGCTGTAGAGGAGGCGGCGGAGGAGGCGAGAGGAGGCGGAAAGGCGGCGGAGGAGGCGGCAGGGGGAGGGGCGGCGAAGAGGCGGCGGAGGCAGGGGGTGGCGGAGGAAGCTGTAGAGGAGGCGGCGGAGGAGGCGGCGGGGGGGAAGGCGGCGGAGGAAGCGGCGACGGAGCGACGGGCGGGCCGGAGGAGGCGAAGGAGGAGGTAGCGGAGAGCGGCGGAGGAGGTGCGGAGGAGGCGACGGAGGAGGCGGCGGAGGAGGCGGCGGAGGAGTTAGGAGGTGGCGGGGGAGGTGGCGGGAAGAGGCGGCGGAGGATGGCGGGAGGAAGCTGTAGAGGAGGCGGCGGAGGAGGAGGACGGCGGAGGAGGAGGGGCGGGGGAGGCGGCGGAGGAGGCGGCGGAGGAGACGAAGGAGGAGGTAGCGGAGGAGGCGGCGGAGGAGGTGGCGGAGAGGCGGGACGGAGGAGGCGGCGGAGGAGGCGGCGGAGGAGGCGGAGGAGGAAGAGGCGGCGGAGGAGGCGGCGGAGGAGGCGGCGGGGGAGGCGGCGGAGGAGGCGGCGGAGGAGGCGAAGGAGGAGGTAGCGGAGGAGGCGGTGGAGGAGGTGGCGGAGGGAGGCGACCGGAGGAGGCCGGCGGAGGAGGCGGCGGACGGCGGCGGCGGGAAGGGCGGCGGAGGAGGCGGGGACGAAGAGGCGGCGGAGGAGGTGGCGGAGGAAGCTGTAGAGGAGGCGGCGGAGGAGCCGAAGGAGGAGGCGGCGGAGAGGGCGGCGGAGGAGGCGGCGGGGGAGGGGCGGGGGGGGGGCGGCGGAGGCGGCGGAGGAGGCGGCGGAGGAGGTGGCGGAGGAGGCGGGGGAGGAGGGCGGAGGAGGTGGCAGAGGAGGCGGCGGAGGAGGTGCGGAGGAGGCGGGGAGGGAGGCGGCGGGGGAGCGGCGGAGGAGGCGGCGGAGAGGAGGCGACGGAGGAGCGGCGGCGGAGGAGGTGGCGGAGGAGGCGACGGAGGAGGCGGCGGAGGAAGGCGGCGGAGGAGGCGGCGGAGGAGGCGGCGGGGGATGGCCGGCGGAAGGAAGAGGCGGGGAGAAGGCGGCGGAGGAAGCTGTAGAGGAGGCGGGCGGAGGAGGCGAAGGAGGAGGTAGCGAGGAGGCGGTGGAGGAGGTGGCGGAGGAGGCGACGGAGGAGGCGGCGGAGGAGGCGGCGGAGGCGGCGGCGGAAGAGGCGGCGGAGGAGGCGGCGGAAGAGGCGGCGGAGGAGGTGGCGGAGGAAGCTGTAGAGGAGGCGGGGAGGAGGCGAAGGAGGAGGCGGCGGGAGGAGGCGGGCGGAGGAGGCGGCGGGGGAGGCGGCGGAGGAAGCGTCGGAGGAGGCGGGGCGGCGGCGGCGGCGGAGGCGCGGAAGAGGCGGCGGAGGAGGTGGCGGAGGAAGCGTAGAGGAGGCGGCGGAGGAGGCGGCGGGGAAGGCGGCGGAGGAGGCGACGGAGGAGGCGGCGGAGGAGGCGAGGAGGAAGGAGGGGAGGTAGGCGGAGGAGCCGGCGGAGGAGGTGGCGGAGGAGGCGACGAGGAGGCGGCGGAGGGAGGCGGCGGAGGAGGCGGCGGAGGGAGGGCGGCGGGGGAGGCGGCGGAAGAGGCGGCGGAGGCGGCGGAGGAGGAGGAAGCTGTAGAGGAGGCGGCGGAGGAGGCGAAGGACGAAGGCGCGGAGGAGGCGGCGGGGGAGGCGGCGGAAGAGGCGGCGGAGGAGGGCGGAGGAAGCTGCGGAGGAGGCGGCGGAGGAGGCGGCGGGGAAGGCGGCGGAGGAGGCGACGGAGGAGCGGCGGAGGGAGCGAAGGAGGCGGAGGTAGCGGAGGAGCCGGCGGAGGAGGTGGCGGAAGGAGCGACGGAGGAGGCGGCGGAGGAGGCGGCGGAGGAGGTGGCGGGG